>OZ014457.1:205379-805379 GCA_963966035.1 Acleris laterana
AATCCACAGATAAACTGGTCTCTTAAATTGTCATCTAGTGTAGTTTTGAATTCGCACGAAGTGGCGAGCCGTTTTAAAGTGGCACCAAATTGAGCTACCGAGTCTTCCTCGCTTTGTTTCGCTAAGCGAAACTTGTACCGTTCGGCCAGATACGACGGTTTAGGTTGGATGTGTGAAGCGACGACCTGGATCAAATCGTCGTATTTCATTTCACTAGGTTTCTTTGGGCTGCACAGGTCTGCCATTAGCTCATATGTTGCGGTTCCGACACTGGCTAACAGTATAGGTATCTTTTTAGTAGCAACGATATCATTTGCCTAGAAGTATTGTTCCACAATTTCACAATAAGACGACCACTTTCCACTGCTTAAGTCGAACTCTTTTAATTTACCGACCGACATGTTCGCGCACTTATATAGCAACGTAAACTGTTATTTATGACTTTAAATCTAGATTCGCGACTGCGCCAATGTTATGTATTGGGAGATCAAGTAAAGAACGATCTTGCTTCTTAGATATTTTAATAACGACTGTCGTCAAGTTGGAGTCCGCCTACCCACATTTGTTAAATCTCTTAAGTCTACCCACCACCAGTATTACCATACACTACAGGATTAAAGTTGAGAGTAACAAATTTAAGTGTTTTAATTCTATTTTTTTTTTCACCATAACTGAGAACCAGAAAAGCAGGGTGAGGACATTCATCGGTATAGTACATTCTATGTAAAAGTATCATGAACGTGTTTAGAGGCTATGGAACTAAAGACTGTACACGATAAAATCTGGCCATGCATGATCTGGTGTATTTTTTTAATGAATGCTAATTTTCAAGCGGCACTTTTTTGTAATAGTCAGTGGTTATGAAACTACCTACATAATAAAAATACAATCATAATAAAATGTTAAAGCGTCTGTGTCTTAGACCCTTATATAATCCACAGTACCTTTATTTTTTTGTCCACGATCTTCTGACAGTCTTTACCAAATTCTCCGTTTTAAAACATTTTATTATTTTTAATTATACAAGCCAAATTATACCTTATTCAATTATCTTACCACAGTAGTTAAAACTTTCCTAATTATATTCAGATTAAGATAGTTCTGAGGTTTTTTAACTTTGTCGAATTTGACTTTTTGACAAATAAATGCCTCCCATACAAAAACAACTTTCAGTGCTTGGAGTAAAATGTCTTCCTGACTACTACAAATAGAAATGAGTTTCAAAAAGTATTTTTTTCGTAAGACGACATTCTATTGTGGGTAAAACTGCTTGTAACAATATAAATACAGTTGTGGCGTAGAAGCAGGAAGCGAGTGAAGATTGTCAAAATACGCTGTACAGGAGATGAAAGGTATGATAGAATATAATTGGCGAAAACTCACACATACCCATGCATTATGATACGATTTTATTTCATTATATAGTATTATAATTATACAACATATTAAAAAAAAAACTGCTTGAAAATTAGCATTCATTAAAAAAATACACCAGATCATGCATGGCCGGATTTTATCGTGTACAGTCTTTACTAGGTGAAACTAAATATAATAATATTGCTTTGCTTCTATTGTCATGTTATGTTAACTTTTATCTACTATGATTACATGTCAAAAGCAATATGGTAGAATCATCTGCGTTAACGGATCGTAATCCATCGAAGGTTGTTCATGTGTAAGGTCAGAGTATAAGCTATGTCTTCATTCCAAATTTCGTCAAAATTCAAAACAGCGTGAAGAAGTAGGTAATAAAAATACACACAGAACTTCTCATTTATAATATTATTAGATTGGATATCTAGCCCTCTGTTCCTGCTGATCATCACGTGACCTGTGAGCTCGTTTTCCTTCTCCATGTCATTTTTTTGGGTCTCTATTGACTGCCATAATTATTTTTAGTCATAATGTGTGTTCAGTCATAATTTTCGCAAGTCATAATGCATTTTTCTCAGGACACGGTTATTTTGTCAGGATTTTTATAAAACTAACCTAACCTAACCTAACTAATCTACACGATAAACGTTTATATAAAACTGTAACTTCAGCCTGAAAGAAGTTATGACAAAAAAATGTATGACTAACAATACATTATGACCAACGATATGTATGGCAGTCAAAGGGATCCGCATTTTTTTATGCAGACAGCGAGTGCGCAGTGTCTGGCTCGCTGGCGGTGGTGCTGCGGGTGTCGCGGCTGGCCGGCATGGCGCCCTTTCGGCTGACGCGCGCCGGCGCACACTGGCGGGCCGAGATCTCGATGCCGATGGCGACTGGGTCCTTCCTATTTATGATTGCTGTCAGTGAGTACACAATCTCAATCTCAATCATATATGGATCTTGTAGGGTCCGTCTAGAAGGCCTTGCCAATCGTGATGGTAAGGTGCCAAGTTCGAACCCCCGCGGTACCCATGTATACCAATGAGTTTTTCTAACCTAAGTACTCGATGCTCTTACGGAAGGAAACCTACATATTCGAACAGCTGAATTTGTAAGAGGGTAATTGTAAGATGCCAAAGTGGTTGAAGTGTATCAGAGAGGATCCATCTGTAAGATAAGGTAAGAAAAGGTCTAGCCAAGAAGCAAACGTTCTTAACGTTTATGTTTCTATCGACTTGACATAAGCAGTCAACGTGATCTGTCACCAGCTTACGTCAATCCTAAACATTTTGTGCGTTATGCACCTTGACAGGCCTTCAGCCCCCTATTTCGCCATCCAGACAATGACCAGTGACATGTGACATTTTAGTGTACATGGCGCAGTTTATATGATACCCAGTGACATAATCTGCGTGTTAACTTTGCAATATGTAACAAATTGTCACCAGTCATGCAATTGTCAAGATGGTGAAATAGGGAGCTAGTCGCTATCACAATTATAATAGAGACTCGAGATTCGAGGCATGTTAGTCCGCACGGTTGGCAGCAAAGTCTAAGAAAATCGCCGAGCGGTATTTGAACCAAAACCCTTCAGTGTTTGGGGTGAAGCGTTCTTGAATTCGAAGATGATTGGACTTAACCTTATTATAACAGAGGATTTCAGAAAAAATCCAGCTCCATTCGCATCTTCAAGAAACACGTTCTTACAGACCTGATCCTATTGTTCGCGCTGGTACTGGATTTCTGGGAGGAGCCGGAGAAGCGCGTCCGCGCTGGGGAGTCCATCCTGGAGGTGGGGATCTGGGTCTTCGACCTAGTGACTGTGGTCATTATTGCCAACATCGCCGTGTTCATGGGGCCAGCCCGCGTGAGGAGTCTTCTGGGAATATTGAAGGAACTGTATCAGGTATCTACTGGTCTGGGACACCAAAATCAAATGACTAAGAAAAACACTGGAATATTCATTCAGCAAAAAGTTTTATTAATGGGCCGTTGATTCATTTCAGTCAGTCAATCGCTCAGTCTAAGAAAATTAAACATAACAACACTCACGAGCAATGTAAACGGGTCAATTTATATGGAAATTCTATACATACACACTATAATGGGATCTGGCTGAATATGTAACACAGGATTCTATAAGGAATGTAATTATGATTAACGACTTTGATAAGAAAAATCATGTTTTTAAAGGCTTTTAACATTTATAAATTACTAGCCTATGCGCGTGACTCCGTCCGCGTAGAGGTCGTTTATCGCTCTTTCCTCAGGAACTGTCCAATTTTCCGGGATAAGAAGTAGCCATGTGCTATTCAAGACTATAATCTATCTGTGTGCCAAGTTTTATCCAGATCTGTTTAGCCGTTCTGGCGTAATTGAGTAAAAAACATACAAACTTTCGCATTTATAATATACTCGTAAGTAAGATTTTACGACTGATTCCGACCAAATCATCATCATCAAGATTGTACAGTAATAAGGTTATATTTACGACGTACTATTTGGTTATCGTATCGTTATAATGAAACAACTCACTTCTCCTTTTTATTTACAGATAACCTCTGACCTCAAGACGAGTCCTCCGCCGGAAAAAACTGAAAAGAAAAAAATCATCGCGCTCGTCTGCTTCCTGTTGTGGGCGTTGGCCATCGAAATAGCAGACGCTTACAATTTAATGTTAACTAGTTTAAAGGAAAACAAGTGGTGTAAGTTTGTTACAATCTCCCATAGGTTTCTCAAACCGATCCCTGCAGCTAGATTTAAAGAAATACATGTTACCCTTGATGAATTACATTAAAATACATCGTCTCAATATGTCTTATCTTCGGCATCGCAGTTGTTCTCTCAGTTCTACGACTTTGCCCCTCTCTCACCGTAGACTGAACTGCATAACTACCCCTTGATGAATGGTGTTCTTCCACCATGCGTTTCACTAGGCACTTTTTGCCTCATACAGTGAAATTGTGGAACGAACTCCCTTTGCAACTTCCTTTGGCGGCATTTCCAACAACAGCGTTCAAAAAAAGAGCTTACTTTTTCCCTACTTGGCCGGCAACGCAGCGACAACTCTTGAGTTGCTGGTGATTACTTCCGATCAGATAACCTACATGCTTGCTTGCTTCCCTCTCTTATAATAAACAAGCTACATCTTGCTTTCCCACCAGGGACGATCAATTGCTTGTACATGCCGTACCACTACGCGGACCTGCTGGGCCTCCTGGTGATGCTGCAGTGGGGGGGCGCGGCGCTCGGCGCGCGCGCAGCCGTCGTCGCGCTCAACGACCGCCTGCGGCTACTGCGACACGGTAACTATGCTACCCTCCAAAGCCAAAAAGAGATATCTCAATTCAATACAGTATAGTAATAAAGTTGATATTGCTGCATTAGTATTATCTTAGTTACGGCCTATTGGCCTGGGACTGCAGTATAATATCTGATAAGGTACTCGTAGGTATCATTATGTTGATTTTTGGAAGAGCTAGGCGTCCCGACACACTTTGTAAGTTTAAAGGGTGACCTCAGCAACTGAATATTTATAAACGAGCTAGATGACTGTTTGTTTTTAAGTTTAATTACAGGTGCTTTCTCTTAAACAACTCGTTTCTGAACTCGACGCATCGAATATTAACCGGCGGGTTGAAGTTACCCAGTCAGAGTGTGAAAACCACATTTAAGGGCGTCCAATCTAAGAGTACTTTACCCGTTGATAGGGCCCAATCCAGGGAAATTACGTTTTTTTGACTATGCATTGTCTGTTAATGCGGCAGTCACAGAATTTTTTTATGTATTTATACAAGTATATATTATAAACATAAATGTATCTGAAAACAAGGACCAGAAACTTGCCTCCTTATTCACATAAAAAAAGATACCAGTTTTGTAAGTAACATTTCTGGAACATACAATCCAATCGGATCGCTACCACAATCTCATGCAGCAGTGTTCTATCAGGCAGCCTGTGTGCTTGCTTTCACATTGCTATTAAAAAAATAAACAAAATAAAAATGTTTTTTTAAGCCAAACTCGAGCCCGAGTCCGGCCCCACGTTCAAGGACTTGATGCGCCGAAAACCCGTCAACAGCTTGGTCGACTGCTTCACGACGCCAAGGATTGTTCACCATTCAGGTAATTTATTTCATTCATAATCATAAGTCAATCAACAGTAAAGTATTGCTACAATAAAAATCAGTACCCAGTTTATGAAACAATGTTATGGGCGGTCAAAAAAAATTGAAACTAATCTTCAAAATAAGGTGCAAAATTGTATAAAAATCTTTGTACTTGATTGCACTACATCTTTACAATATTTCCTCTCTCTCTCTTAGATGTCCCGATGCACACGTCCCAGGTGCAAGTCACGATTCGCCGTCTCGCTCATTCCTACGAGCGGATAAGCGAGGTGGTGCGACAGATGAACGAGGCCAACGGGACCATCCTGATCGTGACCCTCCTCTCTGTCTCCCTGCGACTAGTCCTCACGCCGTACTACTTAATCCTGAGGCTGTGTAGGTTTATAACAAGCCTTTTATTAATTTGCAGATTTTTTGTATGGCAGTTTAGGGTAAATCTTGCAAGTATATTGGGGGGAAGCAGTTCCTGTTAATGGAATGGGTTAAAATTTATATCGCAACCGGCTCAGGCCGTCCTGTTGAGGTTGGTTGTGGTGGCTCGCGGCGCGTACGGTCGACGCACGCACACATGCAAGTTGCGAGAATACTTTTTATGTGAAGATGAACTACTGCTATATTTATGCTGTGATCTGGCCTGTCACAGTGACATTTTGTTTGACTATTCTTTAAATCAAGACGCGTCGTTATAACGTCACTGACGTAACGTTATAAAGTAAATCAGAACTTGTGCATTTTCTTTTTCTGTTTTGCCTGTTTCTTTTTAAGGGCGTTAGGCTTAACGCGTTTAATCGTGTATCTGTGCGTCTGTGTATCTGTATTTATGGCATCGTAGCTTCTAAACAAATGAAACAACAGGAAGTGTTTTTTTTTCAAAAAATTAATAGTTTTTAGTTAAGTTTGATAAAAGAATGTATTTAGCATTACATCGTAGTTTTTATCTCGTTAGTAGTTATTTTCAAGATGTTTGTTGTGGGCAGTCGAACAAGGGGAGATGTTGGTGATGGTCGTGGTGGTGTTCATAAGCTGGGGCCTGCTGCACGTCTCCAAGCTGCTGCTGATGGTGGAGCCCTGCCACTGGACGCACAATGAGGTGAACAAATATAATATAGTATATTATTGTAGAGGCCGGCAAGCAAGTGGTTCCTGGATAACTAAATAAGTAAAATATCAGGGGGATAATGTCACACCAATTGACTAGTCCCAAACTAAGCTCTAGGCTTGTACTATGTTATTTGCGTATATAGAATTCCTAGCAGTATTCTAGAGACATTTCTGATTAAATTAGACACTTTACTAAATTATATAACAAATAAATATAGAAATAGAAAAATTGTGATCTGTGGGGACTGGAACGTAGATATCTTAAAACAAAATAAGTATTCAGAGCAATTGCTAGGTATCCTAAAAAACTATAATATAGGCGTACATATTACTTGCCCGACTAGACAACGTTCCTGCATAGATCAGATAGCCAGTAATATAAAACAAGTGGAGTCGCAGTTACCTAAACTGGGACTCTCAGATCACGAAACGGCTCAGATAATAACTTTTAAAACCAAAATAGAAAGAACTGTAGCCCACTGGTATGAACATAAAAGAGATTATAACAAGCAAAACATTCGGAAATTTAAAGAATGTATAGATTCACTTACCTTTTCTGACATTTACAAACAAGAATCCCTAAATAAAGCATTTTGTACGTTTCATGATACTCTGATACTGTTTTATAACCTATGTTTCCCTATAATACGAATAAGAATGCGCACTCTAACTAAAAAATTGAAATAGCTAAGTAAGGGTTTAAAAATATCATTGGTAACGAAAAAGAAGTTATATTTAAAATACATTAATAATAAAACTAATAAAAACGTTAACAAGATAAAATATAAAGCTTATTCTCGTTTACTAAAAAAATGCATCTTTAAAGCTCAACAAATGAATAATAGTAAATATATTAAAAACAATAAAAATAAATGTAGGGCTACCTGGAACACCATAAATGATACCGTTACGGACAAAACTACACGTTCCAATATTAACTCAATAGTTTATGATAATAAATTAGTTTCGAGCCCTAATCAAATTTGCGAAGTATTTAATAATTACTTTATAGACATCAGTAATAGCGATAGTGGTAATAGTATAAATTCAAACACTCATTCAAATATATCTAACAATCTTCATAGCATTTTCCTTTCACCCACAGATGATAAAGAAGTATTTAAAACCATAATGCATTTGAACAACAGTAATGCAGTGGGATACGACGGTATTAACACAAAAATGCTTAAAACTTGCGGACTCAGCATTAGCAAACCCTTAAGCTATTTGATAAATCTATCGTTTTCAGAAGGCTCTTTCCCGGATAATCTAAAGATCTCGGTTGTCAAACCTATACTTAAAAAGGGGAATCCTGCAGATACCAATAATTACAGACCGATTACACTTATTCCTATTCTAAGTAAGGTATTTGAAAGGCTAATGTATAATAGAATTGACAACTTTATCGCTAAAAATGAGATTCTAGGACCTGAACAATACGGTTTCCGCAAAAGTTGCTCAACTTCTTTAGCTTGCTTTCACCTCATTAAATATGTTACTGAATGTGTCGATAAAAAAGTCCCAATTGCAACTTTGTTTCTCGACATGTCTAAAGCGTTCGATTTCGTAAATCACAAAAAGTTACTATGTAAAATAGAGAAATATGGCATCCGAGGTAAAGCACATGACTGGGTTGCAAGTTACCTCGGTAATAGAAAACAATGCGTAGAAATTTCGAAAACCAACAGTTGCCAATATAATCCTGTTATGGAGACTTACGCATCTGCCTACAGATACAATAATAGTGGCGTTCCCCAGGGAAGCATACTTGGTCCGCTTCTCTTTCTACTGTATGTCAATGACCTTCCTCGCGCTTCGAATGACAAATATGTACTTTTTGCTGATGACACAACGGTGGTAGTAAGAGCTGACCAAGGAGCATCCCTTGAAGATAAAATAAACTTAACGCTGTCCAAATTGCTTAAATGGTTGTCAGATAATAATTTAAAGGTTAATTTATGTAAGACTAAAATCATCCGATTTAACACAAATAAGGTCAAGTCAATTCCACTTACAGTGGTATCTCAGAATGTAAAGATTGAGGAAGTATATGTATATGACAACTTTTCTAGGTTTAAGAATTGATAATTTATTAAATTGGAAGTCGCACGTAAAATTTGTTTGTGATAAGCTACATCGGTTTGTTTATGCACTAAGACGACTAAGGCAGATTGTCTCACAGAAGACAGCTATTACTGCATATTACGGTCATGTCTTCTCGACTCTTACGTATGGCCTAATAATCTGGGGTAACTCGTCCGAAGTTGAAGATGCTTTCAAAGCACAAAAAAAATGTATCCGTGCCATCTGTGATGTACGTACCTGGGAAAGCTGTAGACCGCTATTTAAGTCGCTACGTATCCTACCGCTAACTTGTATGTACATTAAGGAGATATGTTTGTTTGTGAGAGAAAACTCTCACCTCTTCAGACTGCAGGCACATGTTGGAAACCGACCAAGCAGGCACAAACACAAACTTGTCATACCGTATTGTCGTCTCGCTTACAGTAAAAAAAATGTATACTTCATGTGCATACAGATATATAACAAGCTCCCATCAGAGTTTAAAGAAATACAGATGCGTGGGTTTAAAAAGAGTGTCACGAACTGGTTGTTACAAAATTGTTTTTACTCACTTAATGAATATTTTAACCACAAAGATGTATAACTAAATTACCTACAACTGCACTAATTGTTTAATTTAAGTTTAATTTTACTTAATCTTTGCATGCTAAGTGAAGCAGAATGTATTGGACTACTAAATATTCACCATCACTACATTGTAATACTACATTCTAGCAAAGGAATAAATGAATTATGAATTATGAATTATGAATTATGAATTATGAATTATGAATTATGAATTATGGGTACTAGACAACGATATAAATACTTGTACAGAAAAATACATAGAAAACATCCATGACTTAGAGACAAATATTTGCGCACATCGCACAAATATCTGCCCTTACCGGGATTTGAATCCAGAACCGCTAGCTTCGTAGGCAGGGTCACTACCAACTAGGTCAGCGCGTCGCAACTGTGAGTTCGGGTGGTAATTTTTTTCTTGATTATAAGGTGCCTATGTGTTAATCCAGTGTATAAGCTATCTCCATTCCAAATTTCATCCAAATTAATCCAGCTGTTGCAGCGTGAAGGAGTACTTAACAAACTAACACAAACACACATACACAAACTTTCACATTTATTAATATAGAAATAAATAGAAATAGAAACATTTATTCGACGAACACAAGAAAAAAACAGAACAGAGAAAAACATCATTAAAATAAGGTGGCAACACAGTAATAATAAAAAAAAAAAAAAAAAAAAAAAAAAAAAAAAAAAAAACAACCAAAATTAACAACCTATTACAATATAAGTACAATTAACAACCTATTTTTCTTTCAAACTAGAGCGTGCAAACGGAGGTCCTGCTGAGCCAGTTGATGGTGCACCTGTCACCAGCATGCGACCGGGTGTCCCACGAGGTGAACCAGATGGCCAAGCAGGTGAAACTGAGCCACGCCAAGTTCATGCCGCTCGGGATCTACACCTTGGCCCGCCCGCTCATGGCTACGGTATCCTACTCGCTCATGTTGTCCTAGTAACTCCTTGCTAATTCAGTTCAAGTCGCATGCGTGAGGATCCATGAGTGTACCGAAACTGGTTGACAACCTATAAACTCATGTTATCCTAGTAATTCAGCTAACCCAGTACATTTTGAAACTAGATCTGCCCGTTTACTCTATTTTGTCTACGTCGTTATTATCTGTCATATTGTTAACTCTGTTGTAGCTTTTAGCCCAGGGTCTTATTCCATTTTGGTTTAGCCTATCTTGCTTCGATATCGAGATGGAACTTTACAGTGTGGAATAGAGACCTTGGTATTTTTTTCATTTTGTCTTAGCCATATTTTTAAAATGAGAGAAGTGAATACTACTCGGTTCCTACATGTCTTAATTGTTTGAACAAATATCTGTAATCTCTTTTTTTTTGTTTTGCAGATTCTCGGCGCCGTCACCACCTACTTGATCATTGTTATACAATTCCAGAAGATTTCAGTCCTCCTCTAACGACCTTATTCTATCTAAATGTATAACTTAAACACTTAATTTTAAGGGTTCCGTACCTCAAAAGGAAAAAAGTAAGCCCACTAAGTTCACTTTGTTGTCCGTCCGTCCATCTGTTTGTCAAGACCCTTTATATCGAAAACACGCGGAGGTATTTACAGTCCCTTGAGGTTGTGAAAAAAATATAACTTCTAAGTTAACGTAAAAAAAAGATACGGCCGTTTATGCCCCAAAACACGTATACTAATATTTTGACACTCTCAATTGAATCAAAATTTAAATGGTATTTTCCGTTGACGAACAACTTTGAAAGTTGGCAAGTAATATCATCTTATACTACTTTATACTTACTTATACTTGTATATTGAAATAGTGTTTGAACCATCTCGAGTGAATGAATTTTTGTCATATAAGTATACATATAGCTTCTAAGTAATGTGCGGAGACTTGTCTTCAGCATTTTACAGTTATTATACATACCCAATTCTTAGTACTCTGTATTATTAGTCTGTAAGACTTCCTCAAATAAATAAATATTGGAAAAATCAGAAAACTAAACACTTTTCATTAAATTGATTAGGTACTCTACTTAACAAACTTTGGTTCAAAAGGTAATGTAAAAATAGATTTTTATGATGCTTAGTATCTTAATATCTTACACGTGAGGCCTTTTGGATACACTTGAATTTACGATCTTTTGTTCAATTACACACTCAGCTGTTCGAATGTGCAGGTTTCCTCACGATATTTTTCCTTCACCGTAAGGGCATTGGATAATGCATTCAAGTTAGATAAACTCGTTGGAACATGGTGACCGCGGGGGTTCGAACTCGGTACCTTACGATCACGAGTCGACCCCCAAAGCCACTATGCCACCGACGCTCTTTTATGATACTTAGTAAACATATATTTACCACGTTGCATTTTTTTATTTTTTTATTTTTTTTATGGCATTGATTTTTTGATGGTAAGTGGAAACTGTGACCCATAGACATTCGCAATCACAAGACTGCAATGCAATCCTAAGACTGCAAATGCGTTGCCAACCCTGAGGACTAAGATGGAATGCCTCTATGCTAGTCATTTCACCGGCTGTCTTATCCCCAAACCAGAACACAACAATGCGAACACTGCTGTTTGGCGGTAGGTTAATGGATAAAATGATGGTAGCGATCCGGGCGGACCCTGCACAAGGTCCTACCACCCGCAAATCGTGTAAAATTAATATTTTGAATGTTTTATTCAGATTCTCGCGATAGTGACGTACTGCCCTAGGACATGGTGCTGCGCTCAGCGGCGACCCACTTTGTTTTGCATTTTATATCGCGCAGGTCAACCGCGGCCCGCGGCCCGGGCGCACCACTTTATTTATGTTTCACTCGCATTTAGAGGTTGCGCTCGAGTTTTAGCACTAACTTCAAACACGAGGACATGTTACATGAAGTCTAGCCAATCTGTTCATTGCAGGTTCTCTTGAGAACGGTAACCCTTCATTATATCGAATTTAACTTCACCGGGTGAAAGTTCGAATCACATCGGAGAAGTACTGGAAAAGGGCCGAATCTTAAGTACCCGAAACCGATTTGCGTGCATGCCTCGATGTATGAATGTGGAAGAAGCGAAAGAGATTTGTCATGACTGTAACAAGTGGAAAGAAGTGGTATCTATTTACTTACCCCTCTTGGAAACAGGCATGATTTAATGTCTGTATGTATGTATGTATGTATGTATGTATGTATGTATAATAAACACTTTATTGTAAAAAAGAAAAACCATAACAATACAATTAATATAAAAATATGTACAAAACAAAATATGTATGTGTATGTATGTAACTTCACCGATTAAACCATTTCATCGCATTTCATTCGAAAGCTAATTTCTGCTAGAACCATGATGTTCTCAGCATATTTGAACTTCAATCATGTAGTTTAGGTTAGTTTCGACTTTGGACTACCGAAAAAAAATAGCTCATACTGCAGGAAACGCCTCTCAATGTAGGTAATGAAAATTCCACGTGAAGATACGTTCGTTGAAAGGTGTTTCGATAAAGTAATAGGGTACCCCCTGAGAACGCATCGTCGAGGACCTCACTGTCAGGCTAATCTCAGCCAAGTCGTAAAATATCCACGAGCCTACTGGTCAAGTTTTACTTGCCTATCGATGTTTCCCTTAAAAGTAGCACCCAAGTTTATTTTAAAGCATCAAAGGAAACAAGCGAACGAGTCACAGTTATGGCGTTGTAATGGGAAACAATCTCACGATTATAACGGTGGTGCAGTTGAATCGCCGTGGGGAACCCTCTTATTCTGTGATGAGAAACTCCTAGTTAATAAGTCCAAAAAATGTTGGATCCTTCCAGCTGATAATATTATCGATACCTTTGGGTTCAATTGGCGTATAAACCAAAACCCTACTTTTCAGGAGAGCAAAAAACGTTTTTTTTATTTTATTTTGATCTATAACATTTTTGTTTTAAAATGTATATAAAAAACGTTGTATGTGAATGTTGCTTAAAATTTCGCCATGAAAAAGAATAAATTATCAATATTTACCGGTCTCGCTCGGTTCAAAAGTTAGCGAGGATTTACATCCAAGAAAATAGCACTTCTTGGCTTTTACGCTCATGAAATTTTGGTAATGAAAAAGCCTTATGGGGTGTATTGTCACTTAAGATAAACTTTTTCAAGTTAATGTTGTCGTAAAACACGTCATAATTATACTTTTTGTTCTTATAGACCAGTGAAATATATAAAGAAATGTTAAATTAGGTACATTTAGTACGTTTTATAATTAAGTTATACAGGGTTATTGGTAATTCGACGTATTCCCGTTAGGAGGTGATAGGGGTGACTATTTGCGGTAATTTTAACCCCCATATGCATTATGCAAAAGTGAACCATTTTTGAGTTATCATGTTTTTTAGCTTTTTTCAAAATAAGTCAAAAATGCAGCATCAAAAATTAATTAAAAAAAAAGTATCCATTTAAATCTATTTTTTTCTTCTTATTTATAAAAACAATAAAACTCTGGTTATTTATCAATATTAAAACAACAATTATCGGTCCAAATTTAAAAATGCGAGACTAAAAACGATATTATTTCTAGATTTTTTAGATATCTTTTTCCACTAAAATGCCTTAAAAACAAAAAAAAATTTATGAAACTTGGTTTGCAGATTAATTTAAAAACATAACCGTTTTCTTAGCTCTCCAAAAATGCATAACAACTAGGAACTTATTTCAAAGAAACTGAAAAAAAAATGATCACAAAAGAAGCAGTCGGAAATTTGGATTCGAACTAAACACAAGGTAGTTCTTTAAAAAATCCCATAAAATTAATTAAAAACAATACCCAATGTCAATAAAACAAAAAAACTATTTTAAAACAAAATTTAAAACCAGTAGCAGTTTAATAGTAATAACAATTAACAATTAATAATAGTAACAATTAACACATTTTTTAATTTAAAGTTCTTGCTCGAAGTGACTTCCCCTATTGCGTACGCAAAGTCGCATTCTTTTTCTTAGTTGTGACTTAACTACCGAAGTAGGTAGTCAAATTATTACGCATTGCATTTGCTGCATTTATAATTCTCATCTTGAGTTCTTCCGCGGATGACACAGGCGAGAGGTCGTAAACTATGGATTTCATGTGACCCCAGACATAGAAATCAACCGGCGTTAAATCCGGACTTCTCGCGGGCCACGGAATGGGTCCTCCTCGCCCTATCCAATCCTGCATTATGCACTGTAGACCACGCTTTCCATTGTGTTACAGAGAGTCGTGTGGCGACGGTGTTTGTCGAAATTGTTGGTTCATCGATAAATTCTTGCAGAATATCCTCTTCGCAATTAACAACATGGACTGGGGGTCTTCCGGCATTAATTTGTCTTCTCTGAACACAACCAGTTTCTCGGATTCGCCTATACACTCCATTAAAAACGGATACATGGGGTAACCGGCGATTGGGAAACCGACGCGAATAATCATGACGAGCAGCTTCACTGTTACCGTTGCAAAAGCCTTTGGCTACAAGGCAAAACATGATATACCAGCAAGACGGATGTCCTGCACATTTTGGTGTCAATGTTAGGCGATGGCTCGATAGCCATTTTCCTAATCGTTGGATAGGGCGAGGAGGACCCATTCCGTGGCCCACGAGAAGTCCGGATTTAACGCCGGTTGCTTTCTATGTCTGGGGTCACATGAAATCCATAGTTTACGACCTCTCGCCTGTGTCATCCGCGGAAGAACTCAAGACGAGAATTATAAATGCAGCAAATGCAATGCGTAATAATTTGACTACCTACTTCGGTAGTTAAGTCACAACTAAGAAAAAGAATGCGACTTTGCGTACGCAATAGGGGAAGTCACTTCGAGCAAGAACTTTAAATTAAAAAATGTGTTAATTGTTACTATTATTAATTGTTAATTGTTATTACTATTAAACTGTTACTGGTTTTAAATTTTGTTTTAAAATAGTTTTTTTGTTTTATTGACATTGGGTATTGTTTTTAATTAATTTTATGGGATTTTTTAAAGAACTACCTTGTGTTTAGTTCGAATCCAAATTTCCGCCTGCTTCTTTTGTGATCATTTTTTTTTCAGTTTCTTTGAAATAAGTTCCTAGTTGTTATGCATTTTTGGAGAGCTAAGAAAACGGTTATGTTTTTAAATTAATCTGCAAGCCAAGTTTCATAACATTTTTTTTGTTTTTAAGGCATTTTAGTGGAAAAAGATATCTAAAAAATCTAGAAATAATATCGTTTTTAGTCTCGCATTTTTAAATTTGGACCGATAATTGTTGTTTTAATATTGATAAATAACCAGAGTTTTATTGTTTTTATAAATAAGAAGAAAAAAATAGATTTAAATTGATACTTTTTTTAAATTAATTTTTGATGCTGCATTTTTGACTTATTTTGAAAAAAGCTAAAAAACATGATAACTCAAAAATGGTTCACTTTTGCATAATGCATATGGGGGTTAAAATTACCGCAAATAGTCACCCCTATCACCTCCTAACGGGAATACGTCGAATTACCAATAACCCTGTATATCAATCTGTATAAAAAAATTAAAGATAGTTTGGAAATAACTTTATTAATAAGGAAGTAATTTTAAAACGCTACACTTAATAGTAAACGATACTGAAATAGTAATATTTGACTCTGTATTGAGATCTTTAGCATTGAAGCAATAATTATCTCATTAATCAGATTATTTTTGCACGCGAAATACAAAGATTCATACAATAATCTTTCAACAAAATAACAATATCCTTTTATTAAAAAAAAACAAAAAACAATGATTTAACTTTTGCTTAGGTAATTAACTACCTAAGGCTGCATTAAGACGAACAGCAACTTGCCAACAGTAACAGTCGAAATCTGTTGACGGCTGAAGTTGCCTTGCAGTTGGCAAGTTGCCGTTTATTTGAATGTTTTATGATTAAACAGGAAACAATTAAATTATTTAATTAATGTTAGCACCAAAGCACCACATTGTAAGGTACTATAATGTGTTGAAACATCTGCCTGATGCGTCAGTGCTAAGGCTGCATTCAAACGAACGGCAACTAGTCAACTGCAAGGCAACTTCAGCCGTCGACAAATCTCGACAGTTCGCAAATTCCCATTCGTCTAAAAGCAGCCTTACGTCTTTTATTATTAAACAGAAAACAATTTATGTAATGTTAGCAACTACGCATCACATCATAAAGCATCTGGTTTATTGGCAAAGGGTTTATTCAAATCAACATTATTAACATCTTCTGAACTAGAACACCCAGGATTAACATTACCAGTGTCCATAGAAAAAGTTTTGTCGCCGTTGAGGTAAGTATCACAATTTTTATAAAGCAATCGACCAGATTCTGCATTCATCATGCTTAGAAGGAGTATCATTATTTAAGTAGGAATCATCAGATTTTTTTGCATTGCCTGGCTCTGTTGTGCTCGTTTCAGAGATTGGGTTGGTAAGGTAATCACAAATTGTATAGGTGGATGAAGCTACGTCTACAGTATAGGTATGGTCTGACGAAGGAGTCTTATTATGTAAGTTGGTGTTTACTGTTTCAGCAACATTTTCTGGCATAGCAGTGCTCGTCATAGGAGTCACGCTAAGGTAAGTACCATAATTCTCAACGATTGATGGAACAGGAACATAACAATTATCTGTTGTAGAAATTCCTTTACTTAGACAATCATTTTCGGACTCTTCAGCATCAAGACTGTTTTCATAAAAAGTCTGGTAAGTACGTAAGGGTCTCTTAACAATTTGATCTGAAATTATCGTATTTTTTTTGTTTGTACTAATTTTAACTGGACTGGGAACTTGTGAAACAGTGTTCCCAAAAAAAGGATGACCGAGTGAAAGTGAAATCATCGAAGTGTTTATATTGTCATTACTACTTGTACTTGAATCCAAAACTGTAACAGATTTCTTGTGCTGTTTAACCGGTGGTTCTGAATCACTATCTTCTATTATATCACTGCTATTCAGCGAAGCATCTTCACATGAAGTTTGTTTTGAAACATTACATTCTGGTTTCGTATCAAGAATAGCCCTAAAATGTAAAGAAAATAAATAAACGAGCTGTAATTACTAAGGTCGTAAAAGCCTTTTTAAGACTTAGCAATTACCAGATACATTTAATTTTTGACGTAATAGTCAATTCTAGTAAAAAATAATAATCGGTTTAGACTCGTAAATCCATCATTATTTTTCATTGCATATTAATAGTAGAAGTAAAACAACCTGACTTTGACAATAAGGACGTAAAAACCATTATTTTTAAAATAACTCATTATATTTAAATACTGATTAATGTTAAAATCGGTTTTATTATTATGTTTTACTCAGGGTGTTTAGCAAATGCTGTAGTATTTCATTGACGCAAGAGACATTGAAATATATGTTGGCTTTTACGTCAATCCAAATATTATAGAAGTGGACTTACGGCCAATGAAAAATAATTTACATACACCATGTCGATGACGTATAAACCATTTATTGAATAATTTGCTTTAACGTCTTACAGTTGACACAATGATTGTAGTTACGATAAATTAAATTTCTAAAAAAAAAATATTTGTCTCTTAACTCTTTTTTTTTGATATTTTCTCCATTTTTAGGTAAACAATTTTGAGTCGTATAAACCTTCAACTTGCGAATTTGGACATATCGTATACAGTGTGTTACCAGCACCCTGGCTTTTTTTAAAGTTGGTTAAAATAACGTATATTTGTAACGTAACTATGACATTAATTTAATTAATAAATAAAATTTCATGCTTTGTTAACTTTCTAACAAAATTTTAATTGCCAGCAATGTAAAGCACAGCAATTTGACAAGTGTAAATGACAGTCGATTGATAGTTTGATTGTTATGATTTACCCCCGTACCACGACATGCCTTGTACTAAGCAACAGCGATACTGATAACGATGAACACGCAGCACATGCACTACATTAAAAATGGACAGTATCTAAGAAAATTAATTGTAAAGTTATTTTAATTGATTTTTAATTGATAATACTTACAAACAATTGCTAAAGCAACATATTATCGCCAGTTTTAATAAATGCCCGCATGCCGGTAACACACTGTATACAGTTCGATAGAGCTTAAAATTCCGAGAAAAACTATGTATATAACCATTTTGGCCATTTTGGTCTTTACGCCAATTGAACCCAGAGGAATCGTTATGTCTCACGCTAGTTTAAAATGATACTATTCACTTCTTCATGTTGTTTATTATATTAAACATGTTAGTAAATGCAATAATGCCTGCATAGGATTCTTGATAAAAGAAAAAAAAAGATAAAAGACATTTATTCAGTTAGTTGTTTTCACGGGCACTTTTACACGTCAAAAATCTACCAGCGCTTCCTAAGAGGAGACCCCTGCTAAGAAAAAACGCCGCAGGAAACTCAGGAGTCAGTCATTTTTTAAACATATTTCATATTGGACTCTAAAAGCTGTGCAAACGCCAAAATATCGTAAATCTTCCAAGAAGAACATTCTCTATACTAGCTTTCCGATAAGAATCAAAACTTTGTTTACCTACCTACTTACCCAAGAATTTACATTTTCTCTATAGATACTACTCTTCAAACAAAGAAACTGTAAACTGGAACACCTCACCCTTTCACGGAGCGCTATAAACCCGTGGCGTCTCGAACTACCTCATAAAAACTTATATAGGGTAGACCGGGGGCAATGGAACCACTTTTGAAATAGCGGCTCATAGTTCCTAGTTTAAAAGTATCTAGTGAAAACTTCTATTGGATATAGCATACTAGGTTTGTGCACTACATATTTTTAAAAACAATTATAATGTGGTCGTATCAGTACGCTACAAAATTGAGTTTTTGTTCATCGACTCCTTGTGTTACAATTGACCCATTGTATGTGTCATTTGTACCAGAAATTCACAAGTAAATAAAACTTGAAATAATGTATTAATCAAACAGTTTTTATTATTTATGTCTTTAACTTAATCAGTCCGTTGAGTTATATCAGTCTCAAGTGCTAGGAATTATACTTAGACTAAAAAAGGCCAACACTTAAATTGAACTTACACTAACCAAATTATCTCAGTTTTTAACAACAGGTAATATCGACTCATCATCTAAAACAACTAAAGGATGCTCATAGCATTCTTGTTGAGCATTAAACCAGTTCGTAAAACTACAAAATAATTAAATTATTCAACAATTACAAATCCTATACAGTTACTACTGTCCCCTGGTACAATCAACCCCGATCATCGAAACAAAAAGAACATTTTCATTTCATTTCATACCGCGATCGGTTTTTCTCGGTCTCTTTCTCGGCATCTAAAAATGCATAAATAAATGCAGGTTAGTTACAATGCATATTAGTTTCATACAAGTGTTAAGAAATAGGATAGAAAATATAATTAAGTAATAAAGAAGAAATAAATACCTCTGGGTCAATAGTAACACGGGGTCAAATGTAACGTTACAAATGACCCCACTTGTTATGGTACTACTGTCCCTTAATAACCAAAATCACAAAAATTGCAAAAATATCGATTTCTATGCCTGACTGAGCCCCACACTGTGGCACATAATAAACGTTAATAACAAACAAATCATAATACAGTATCACTTTGACACCACGGCTATTTAATGGTAAATAATAAGACAAAAAGATAATCGTAAATACTTACTTTGGTCAATTGAAAACAAAAATGGTCCTCTAGCACGTCCGTCTCGCGTGGCACTGAGCCGCCGACTGGTGAGCAGGTCCAAACACGTTCAAGGAACGCCCGTGTATACAAACACATGCATATTTGGGTGTAATTGTCAAAATATGGACGATGTTACTATTGCCACGTGCTACTATTGCCCCCGGTCTACCCTAACACACTCGGTAATGGAGGGTTTAGAGGTGCTTACTGCACTAGAGATGGAAAACTATCCGTGGATTATTGCAGTAAAGAGTTTATTATAAATGCAAATGATTATGAGATAAGGAGGATAGACAAATCAATCTATGTGTGACCAATATAGGGAGTAACGTTGTTGTTGCGTTGTTACCATAGGTTTTAAATTTTAAAACTATACTAAAGCAGCGGGCCTACTAAAGTCGTGTTTATCGATGTAGATAAAACATCTGTCACTTTCTGACCAATATGTAAGTGCGAGAGTGAAGGATGCTTTATCCACCGCGATGAAGGTCACCATAATACGGGGTCAGGAAGTAATTAGTATTTGTGATTAAAAGTTATCACCTCATAAAGTAGTGTATAAAGATATTGAGAGTTAAACATAACTAACTTCTTCTCCGCAATGATGGTCTTGTCCGAAGCGCTGGTAGAATCACCCTATATTACCGACGTGTAAAAGAGCCCTCATGTGGCCTATTTACTGAATAAATATTTTGAATTTTGAATTTTTTGACTAAATAACTATTATTTATTTTTGTATTCTTTGATTATTAGTTTTTATGTATAATGATCTCAATGTAATTTCGTATTTTTTGACATGCAATTTTATTAATATTGTAATATTACAGTGATGAATAAATAAACTAAACTAAACTAAACATGTTTTGCGACATTCTAGTTCAGCCTCCAAAACTTCTCACATCGTTTTGTCAATCCCCGCCGTTAAAAACTAGTTGTAAAATATAAAAGTACCTATTAATAATATGTCACTCATTGCCAAATAGTCCAAGGCTTCTAACTTTCTGCCCATCCTTCTCGTGAAGCCAATCACTGCGTAGTGTTCTCATAACCTCAAAAACTGAAAATAAATTGTAGCCTCTGACACGAGAAAACGCCTTTCTTACCTATTTATCTCAGTCTTCATTTATTAAAGCTGAAAAACATTGCAACAGCTGAGTTTGCAATCTTTGTACAACTATTATTAAAGTTATGTTTTCATTCACGAACTTACACTGTGATGAAGTATTACTGATTTATATTTGGTTCTCGAAATCTTAACCTCAAAAACTTCCTTTTAACATTTTCAGATTGGGATCCCTTTGGAAAGCATACATTTTTTACTCATCTTTTTTCCTATAACACGCTTTTAGGCTGACATTGCAGAATTAAATAAACGTCTATTTACTTAGTAGATTAGGATAGGTTACAGTAGATTAGTTTTTTTATAATAATTAACCAATTTTATGCGTAAAGATACAATAAGCGTAAAAAAAATGCGATCCAACATTGAACCTTTCAGATTACCACTTTGAAATTTGCAACGTGACCTTCAAAATGCTAAACCAACATTTTGCACGCAATCGTCGATTAATGTCGGTTTAAAATGGCCATCCATGTGACAGCGAATTAGTCGGCGAATCTAAGCGTGTCAATAACCTGGCAGGCGCCGGGCAACAAGCCCGGGGTAAACGATATAACCGAGCGGAAAATTGGGACCACGTGGCCAGACCTGCATGTACTAGTATGGGTCATTAGTACGATGTAGAAGAGTTACTGAAACAAAAAATAAAAGAAAAACGAAAATAAAATGTGGTTGATACAGTAACTACGAGCAGGGTGAAATGGTGCTATGTTTTGTCTAATACTCATTTATGAAATTAAACAGACGTTGCTAAACTATGTAAAGGTTAATAATAACATGTTTCAAAGTTTCATCATATTTCCATGGATCATATGATTAAATCTTTACAAAATTTTATTAGGACCACCGCTGGGATATACCCTACTCATTAGAAAAGGATCGATAAAATTGGATGGTAATTAGAGGAGAAATCGAGTAACATACTTACAAAAAAATACAAATGATTTGAGAACCTTTTTTAAAGTTGGTTGAAAACCTGTTTCACTATGAACAGGAAACCAAAACATCAAATATCTGGGCGTATGCACCAAGTCACATAAAAAGTCAGTTACAGTTTAAAAAATGCGAGCAAGCGCTTTATCTCATGGTACATGATCACCGCGGCCAGTAAACACTCGTAAACCTAAAATTATCGTAATTAGACGTATAATGACACTGAGAGTTGAGGCCACGAGTACACGGACAAGTCCGAGAAGACGCACTAGGTGCTATTGACTTTAGCCGAGCTGTTTCGATATCAAAAACAAAACATGCAATCAAAGTCGGTAGGCATCTATCTCTTCCTTGCACTTACGAGCACAGAGGACAACGTCAGCCCGCCGGGTAATCCAACGAAGGAACGATCGAGCAGATTATTTAACAAAATCAACACGATACGGCAATGTAAAACATAGGCCGTTTAGTTCTCGAGTTTCCGGAACAAGTGCAGCGATGTAGACCTTTTCAAATGCTAATAAAGTGAATTTGAATAATGGTTTCGCATTGAACTAAATTTAAATGAATTTGTCGCTCCGGCGAGCCAGCGCTGCGCTGCCATGCGGCCCCTGAACTTAGACCTGCACCACTGTGTCGTTCTCTGATGTAACTACTAAGAGATTCTCGACAAGATTGAAATTTATGCAAGAACGTAGCGTTTTGAATTGATTTGATTTGTGGTTATACCTTGTCGCTTGGTGTGGGTTTGGTATTTTAAAATTAAAATAATAATGTTTACTGAAGTAGTCCAATAATCGATAACCGATGGGAGCAAATCATACACTCCATGTGTAAATCATCCGCTGATGACCACAATTCTCTGTCATCAGGGAGCAACAAGAGAGAGAGAGAGAATTTTGTAGTAGTTTTTTTATATAAATCATTTTTGCATCCGATTTCAGATCGTATGCTTAGTTGAATAAACATTCAAAAAGGTTAATATGGTCTCAAGTCTTGAGCTGTCACTTGGACAAGTGTCCCAGTGCGTATACAAATGGGTGTAAGAACACAAGGTTAGGTAGGTTAGGTTAAAGTTAGGTGTATGTTGACGATAGCTTGAAATCTCGGATATACAGGGTGTCCCATAAATAGCACGTCACAGTGACACCGGAGATTCCCCAGCCTCAGACGAACCGAACCAACCTAACATGACCTCAGTAAAAGTTGCACCGTTTTCGAGTTATACCAATTTAAAGATTTTTCCAATTTCTCACCTCTTTTAACATTGCAAGTGCCCGCATTTACTGGGATAGCTTTACAATTTAATTTTTTTTATTTGTACGCTTTCATGAATAGTTGCTTAAGATGATAGAAGCATTATTATGTCAATAACTAATGTAAAAGTTGGAAAAATACTGTAATGAACTTGACTTAAATTATCATCAACATATTAATTTCAACTTTGAACACTTGCCATGACTTTTTTTTACTAGAATCGAAATGAGCAAATAACTTTACAAACATGCGTATGTTATGCCAATTCTAAAATGGTAAGACACATGATATCATAATGCAAAAAAGTAGGAATTCGACTAACTTTTCCTAATAAGGATCCCGAAACCAAACTAACAAATGAAAGGCTATTAGCCGCTTTGCAAGTTTATTATGTAAAGAATTGTATGGTAGTTATTAATTTATTGCAGCGGGTGCCCTGTGACCCAAAGTAGTTCGTTACCTTGCGTTTCGTGCCCTTTAATAATAAACCTCGTTTTAATAGCAGACTTTTTAGTTACTTTTTATTTTTATTAATTTGACTTATGTCATTACTTATCACCATGTTCACTGCGTCCCTGTTTTCCTGTGGTGTTCCTGAACTAAATCTCTGATTAATTTTGTGGAACTGAAACGACTACTCGGCACTCTTAACGGACACTTGATTTCACTTTGTAAAACTTTATTACGATGGCACATCGTAATACTTCTCAGTACTCCAATAGTGAGTACGCTGATATGCATTTAATTTATGGTGAAACTAGGAGAGTTTCCACTCGAGGTAATGTTTCTTACAACGCAAGGTTGGCTGCAAGACTGTACTCGGAACGATATGCAAATCGTAGGCCGACGACTTATGAGGCGACTGAAGAGTCGTGAATGATTATCGTGACGACAGACCACCAAGACGTGGCTCAGAAGGAAGACCCCAAACCATTGATGATGACGTTGTTTTAAGTCAAGTACAAGCAGAGCCAGGAACTTCAGTGCGAATAGAGAGAAGACCGGTCACAATACCAATTTAAAATTAATTTGTGGACCGGAATTTTTAACGGCCAAATAATAGGACCGGTCGAGTTGCCGCCGATTCTGAATGGCCAGAATTATCTGCAGTTTTTGGAAAACGATCTGCCTATTTTATTAGAGGACACGCCGTTGGCATTGAGGCAAAGGATGTGGTTCCAGCAAGATGGCTGCCCGGCACACTGCGCTCGCTCAGTCCGTGAGCACCTAAACAACAAGTATCCTGACAGAATGGATTGGGCGAATGGGATCAATTTTATGGCCAGCGCGTTCCCCGGATCTAAACCCACTGGATTTTTTTTATTGGGGATGTTTGAAAGATAAAATTTATTCAAAACCAATAAGTAACGAAGAGGAACTACGGCGACGTGTCTTCGATGCAGCCCGAGACATATCCGAAACCAGTTTACGAAAATTAAACCGAAATTTTATCCGAAGATGCTATTTGTGCCTTAGAGTCGCAGGGAAACAATTCGAACATTTACGAGGGCTGCCTTTTAAGTTGTGTCGTTTGGAAAAACTAAAGACAATTTAAGTGTTAAATGGTATTTATTGTTTTTCAAAGTAATCACCGTGATATGTAATACACTTTTTCATTCGATCGAACCAGTTTTCGAAACACTTATTCCAGTCCGAAGTCGGGGTCTCCAAAATGGCCGTTTTGTATGCCTCAACGGCTTCTTCAGGCGTCTGGTACCGTTGACCACGAAGTCGTTGCTTGATTTTTGGAAAAGTAAAAAAATCGTTAGGGCTTAAGTCTGGACTGTGCGGCGGGTGTTCCAGAATTTCGACGTTTTGCTCTTTTAAAAACGCAATTGTTTGCCGGGCGGTGTGCGAGCTCGCATTATCGTGATGCAGTCTTATACGACGTCTTGGGTTATTTTTTCGAAACTCGCCGATGACTTCTGGTAAACAGACAGTGGTATACCAGTCAGCATTAACCGTTTTACGATCCTCGAGCACGATGTTGGCCACGTGGCCACTTTTCGCCACAAACGTGGCGACTATTTTTTTCGAAATGCTCCGTGAGCGTATTACTTTGGTCGGTTTTGGCTCATCTTGGAACACCCAAACAGTCGACTGCTGTTTAGAATCGGGTTCGTAGGCATATATCCAAGATTCGTCACCACTGATAATGTCGTAAACATGTTTCGAGTTTCCTCGGTTGAATTGCCGCAGAGTTTTGCGACACCATCGAACGCGAGCCGTTTTTTGGTCTTCACTGAGTAAATGTGGTATCCAGCGAGAGATCAACTTTTTTACGCCTAAGTGATCATGCAAAATACTGTGAACACTGGTCCCTGAAATACTTAAGGAAGCTTCTATCTCACGGTATGTCGCATGGCGATCTTCGACGATCAGTTGCCGTACAGCATCAATGTTCTCCTGGGTTACGGCTGTTTTTGGTCGACCTTCACGATGTCTATCACCAAGACTAGAGCAACAACGTTGAAATTCTAAATACCAGCGTTCCACAGTCCGGAGGCATGGTGCTTTATCATTGAAAACCGTAGTCAACTCTTCGAAGCACTGAAGTCGCGTTAAGCCCCTTTTGAAGTTGTAAAAAAATATCGCACGTAAATTTTCCTTCGAAATTTCCATTTTCACAACTGACTTGTCAACTTTGAACGAGCGCTGTACTAAAACGGTTGGGCCGATTTCGAGTCATTCTTTTGTTTTCGAATTCTAATTTCAAATATTTTAAGATGACACTAGTTCTTTTTTATGCAATCACGGAAGGCTTGCAAACGACAGAACTTAAAAGGCAGCCCTCGTATTGTAAAAACGAATAAACCTTTATCTTTGAACCTTGGTCAATCAAATGTGATTCGAATTCCTACTTTTTTGCATTATGATATCATGTGTCATACCATTTTAGAATTGGCATAACATACGCATGTTTTTAAAGTTATTTGCTCATTTCGTTTCTAGTAAAAAAAAGTCATGGCAGGTGTTCAAAGTTGAAATTAATATGTTGATGATAATTTAAGTCAAGTTCATTACAGTATTTTTCCAACTTTTACATTAGTTATTGACATAATAATGCTTCTATCATCTTAAGCAACTATTCATGAAAGCGTATAAATAAAAAAAACTAAATTGTAAAGCTATCCCAGTAAATGCGGGCACTTGCAATGTTAAAAGAGGTGAGAAATTGGAAAAATCTTTAAATTGGTATAACTCGAAAACGGTGCAACTTTTACTGAGGTCATGTTAGGTTGGTTCGGTTCGTCTGAGGCTGGGGAATCTCCGGTGTCACTGTGACGTGCTTTTTATGGGACACCCTGTATAGTGCGCAAATCCGCTGTTACAAATTGTTGTAAGGCCATACCAAATTATCTACTATACTCAAACTCTCCTCTTGTTGTTTATCGTAAAATTAGCACGCTTGCAAACATTTAAAAAAAAATTTTTGTTCCGATGGCAAAAAGAGCGAAGGATTTTGCCCTGCAGTGAGACACTAACATTGGGTAACAAAAAGAAAATTGAGCTAAGGATTTGTATGAAAACAAATCCTTACCCTATTAACATCATTAATATGCAAGTCAACACTGATAACATCCTGATGAATTTTGACAACAAACAATTCGCATTCATAATTATCTGTTCCTGAATTGAAACATTTTACCAATTGGAAATAACAATAGCAACTAAACAATAATTTTGTCAGCAGCGTAATCAAACAAACCGCATCGTTCATAATTAATGTTAACCCTGAAACGGCTGGTTTGAATCAGAACTCCCTCTTTTGTAATTTTAAGCAAACCGACTTGCTGCCACATCAAAGTGCCGAAACCTTTGAACACTGTTTGTGTTCCGTCTCAAGGGCAGCGAATATTCTGGAGATCTACTCCTGATTATAAATTCGAAACTTCCTTCACCATATCGAGTTGGAATATATGGAGAATAACAAGCTGAAATTATAATCGTGTTATTCCGTGGAATGTTAACGTTGAACTCAATAGAGAGTTGAACTTGCAATCATTTTAATACAACTTTTACCTCTGGACTCCTGTGAACGATTTGTTTTTTGAATGCCCTGTAAAACGCACGTGATCTCGTTTTTTCGTGAATTATAGACAGAAATATGAACAGATTTTAACTTTAGAAAGATTTATTCCAATACACGTGAGAAAAAAAGACTTTTCCAGATATTATGTAAAATGTTCCCAACAGTGCCAAGAGAAGTGCAAAGTGTTTGAATTTGCTAAAAGCCAACTTTGTACAATCGGCGAAGTGGAATCCTGTCTCACAAAGAACTATGGCACAGGGACATTAGTTTGACACTTCTTACGATTTGATTTATAACGTCACTGTGACAAGGTTTTAATATCTTTCTCTGGTGGTGGTGGTCATAAAAGTTTCATATTTTATCTACATTAGCATTAAAATGGTTCTTGAATCCACAATTCAATCCTAATAATTCTAGACCAATATGAATTCAGTATCTATAATATTGTTTAATCTGTTGACGTCACGTAACAGAATACCATTAACAGTTTAAGCATTCTCTTTGTGTACTAATTGCTTTCTGGTCGAAGCCAGAGGCCTATATAAATAGAGATAACTATGGAGATATCTAGGTTTATATAAACGAAGATACGCCGTTGTAAATAAATGGTTGCGTTCCACGCCGCTGCCTATCGGCGTGATGTACGCGCGTGAAAGGAGGCAATGGCGCGTACGCGGACCGCGATCCAACCTGCTGGCCTACAAAGGTAAATGTTAGTATCTCTGACATAACTCTTGTAGCAAGTCCAAGCTAATAACTAACGGGAGAGGGTTGTATTTGGTTTGGCTATTGAGTTTGAGATAACGCCTTTTGGCTCATGAGGGCAGGTGGGTACCTCGTCGCTCATGTCGTCTAACACGTTCTGTGCCAACGACCCGACATGCCCACTGTTTGTAGTCATAGTCATAGCAGTAATTGCAAACAATTGTTGCACAGGTCTTAATGATAGTTAAAGTACATTAATATTCATATGGGCCCTGATAGGGTTACATTTTTTTGTGTTATTTCCCATCACGTTATAATTCTAATTTCACATTCCTGAAATATTGTTGTTATCTATACTATATCTACACGGTGTAACATACGGAAACAGGATAATTTTAACAGCGTATTCCAGAGGTCGTGAGAAGTAAAAAATGTTATCTGAACCCAGGTCGAAATATGCTTTTTAATTTTTATCATAAGGGTGTTTTGTAATGGATATTTCATTACAACTGCATGCTGGATAAAACATAAAAAAACATTATTTCGACCTGGGTTCTTATAAACTTTTTTGCTTCTTACGACCCCAGGAATACGCTGTTAAAATTATTCGGTTTCCTCATGTTACACCCGGTATACTAATATTATAAAGCTGAAGAGTTTGTGTGAACGAGCTAATTTGAAAAAATATTTCAGTATAAGCTACATATCATACTCACATAACCCGAAGCGAAACGAGGGCGGGTTGCTAGTTCTAAATAAAAGGAGGATTTATTTGACATCTTTCCAAAGTCATATAAAGGATGTCATTTGATTGAATAACCAATTATTAGGTCGAAATATATCAACATATATCAATATAAATATATAAATTCGTTCTACATACAGCACAGTGGATTGACAGGTTAAGGTGAAGGTTAGATTCGGTAAGTCTTAACGCAAAAAATAATAATCATAAATGTATGCATTTCTAAATAAATTCTAACCGCAAGCTTTACAGCTTTTGCTAGTAGAGAACGATAACAGTTTCAAGTCATTAAAACATTTATACCTATCATAAAATTACAGGACATAATAGCGGAAAATATTCTGCAGCAGAAATACTATAAAAATGTATATAAAAATAAAAAATGCAATTGCGGCGCGTAGCTCGTACAATTCCACGGTGCTACGGGCTACGGCGTAGCGCGTAGCGCTCAAGCATCTCACGTCATGGCAGTGAGTGTTGTTTTGTGCTAGTTACGTCTACACCCCGAGTACGATTTTTTTACCCTCCTTTCCGTAACCTTACGTAACCTTTCATTACCTTACATAAAAATAAATAATTATCTATACGCCAGGTTTTTTTTTAGATTTTTTGATTGCGGAGATATGGGGGGAGGGAACGGTATTTTTTTGTCCAAAAATCGTAAAATAAACAACAGAAAAAAAAGGGAGATTAAGCCCTTCCTTACATACATACATACATTTAAATCACGCCTGTTTCCCAGAGGGGTAGGCAGATACCACTTCTTTCCATTTGCCACGATCTTGACAAATTTCTTTCGCTTCTTCCACATTCATATTCATATTCATATTCATATATTTATTAATAATATAAATTACAGGTCAAAATCAGTGTATACAATAAGCACTTTAACAGTGCAGTGACGTTAATTGAAACGTAATTCATCATTATAATAATAATAATAATAGTAATGTCATAGTATGTTATACATCAAAATTAAGTATAAATTGTATATTAAAACTAAATTAAATTAAAAATACAGTTCTTTATGGTCATAGAAGGCCTGCTCGACTAGCCATCTTTTAAGTTTAAATTTAAATGCCGATGCACTTTGTGCAGCAACAACATCTTCGGGGAGATGATTATACACCTTCGGGCCCATGACGTGTGTGAGCTTGTCTGACTTGGCCAGCCATACATCGAGTTATGCACGCACGTCGGTTTCAGGTACTTAAGATTCAGCCCTTTTCCAAGAAAGAGTAGCCCTTCCTTAAGGTATAAAATTAATTTCCTTTTTTTTCCTAAAAACAAATGCAAGCAAGCAAGTTGCATGCCTAAGTTTAAGTTGATAGCATTTATACTTGCTGAGAAAACCTGCTGTGACATACCTACAGACAGACAAACAAAGATGTCTTACCATAATTCCTTTTTTACCATTATGATACGGACTCCCACAAACATAACAGTGAAGAGTAAAACCTCCTCCTTATTTGTAGCCGGTTAAAAAATAGGGAATCATTTGCAGCACACCCGCAGTTTTCGCAGGGATAAATCTCTTTCGGTCCGCGCGCTGCCCGCGTCCATCCCCGGCGCAAATCACCTCGCAGACGTTTATGACCGCGCCGCTTACCGCTTGAGGCATGGCGACGATTGTTCGAGCCATCGCCGATCGGTCGGGAGAAGGCGCGGGGAGTATATCAACCAGACGTGGGGGCAGGGGGCAGAGGATAAAGATTTTTTTTTAATGTGCCGTTTGATCTCTATCATAATAAACCCCGTTTGCTATAAATCAAATCACTTTCATTTTTCAATCCCCCATTCTAGATTCATTTTCAAATATTTACAAAAATATTATCTTTTTTTTTTACTACAAATAGATGCTGCCGAGTAAGATACCAAATTTCAAGTTGATAGTTCCTATAGCTTCTGAGAGAAACTGATGGGACATACACACAGACAGACACCCATTTTTTACCATTTTGGTACGGAACCCTTAAATCCGCATTAGCATCGGTTCATCCGTTGAGGAGCTATTATGCCACACACAAACGTTAATGGTATCACTTTTTCGTGGGTTTTTAAAAATTACAAAAACCCTCGTTGCGCGAGTCCGACTCGCACTTGACCAGAGTTTATCGCGTGACAAAATGTGGATACAACATCTGTCACTTTCTGACATGTATATAAGTACGAGAGTGACGGATGCTTTATTGTGACGCATTGAACGCAACCATACTACAGCGGCCTGCAGTCCTATCGTCTTGGAACTGTTATCGTATTATCAACGTTTCACGCAATGCAGCAAAGGAATTTACTAGCAGAGAGGCATTCCGTCAAAGTCCTTAGGGTTGGCAACGCATTTACTGGGTCGACTAGTTATATTTTATTTTTTATTTATAGTAACATTTAATCTATAACAAAAATTACAAAGACAAGTAAAAACAAACGAAAGAACAAACTTACTTAAAACTACAGTAATCTAACAAACCACTACCAGTGGGCATTGTTCCAGTTACATAGGTATGGTAGATAGATAGTCAACACAAAAAATATACCCGAGTATACAAGGAACTAATTGTAATCAAGAAGTTTCTGAACAAATTGTTGTTGGAGTTAGACTCCTCAATAACTTTAGTATTCTGATTTTAATCGACCGTTTATTGACTCTTTATTAAAACAATTTTAACGCGTCTAGAACACCAACAAATACTTCGTTATTATTTATCGTAAGAAGCGAAATGGCATTTCCCTTTGAAGAGTGCGGAGGTGTATGTCGCAGTTCAACGAGCATTGTAACGTTCGAGACGTCTAGACGAAAAACGAATGAAACGTAATTACGAGATTTAATAATGTTCTTTTCTAGTACAATTAGAAAAGACCGTTCATTAATATTTTAATTATTCGTCACAATAATTGACAGTGATTGCGTCACTTAACGTAAATATAAGTAGTAGTAGTAGTTTGGTCGTGTTTTTGTTTAGTCCACTAAGAAAAATACTTTTTTAGCAAACAATGGTATTCGTGTGTGACATGACTTATTTCTCTAATAAGTCCATGAAAGTGTCTATAAATAATTCGACTTTGAGAAAATACACCTTACCAGGAGTGAAAGACATTAATTTTGAGTCTTTGTTACCTATTGCCGCTCGAGTTCTAGGGTTGCTTTGTTATTTAATTCGCACGCAAACGAACGCGGCGACACGGTGCGGCCCTGACTAAACCGGCTTGGTCCGCCCTGTTGAGTTTGCTTGTGGTGGCTCACGGCGTGTACAGTCGAGACACGCACACATGCAAGCCGCGCGATGCACCTTTGTTTAAGGACGAACTGTTTGTACTGTGACTACAGTTAGATACTAACAAGAGCTGATAAGCTGCGTCGTCAATAATTCCTCTTATGAACTAAATAAAAAAACCTAGAAAAGCCAACGCTATTTATTAAACAATTAAAATTATTTCTCATCAGCAAATGTTTTTATAATTTTAACGAATTTTTCAATGTTAACCACTAAATATATTTATGGATAGCGTGTGTGTGAGTATAAGAATATATATATATATATATATATATATATATATATATATTATAATATGTACACTTATTTACATGTTAACCTAGGTTAAAGACTAAGTACCAATTTCACCATACGTTGTTAAGTGTTAATCGAGTGTTGGTTCATACCTCGTTTTAACAGCTTGCTGTTGACATTCTGGTCGTTCGTTGAGTTGTTGGTAGAATTCGATATTAATGTTCTTAGGTTGATTTAATATAGCTAGCCCTTCTAGATCTATATTGCTGTGCCCTTGCAGGGTGTCACATGTATACCTACCTACCTGTATTTCCACCTGTGTTTTTGTAATGTGATACGCAATAAACAATTTTTATTTGATTTGATTTGATAAATAAGTAGTGTCAAGAGACAATCACAACACAAATTAAGTTGTCACAAACTAAGCTCTACTTTAGGTACTAGGCAACGATAATAGTACATTACTGTAGAGGTCGTGAAATAAGGGATTGCTGGACGAGTTTGGGGTAGAGTGGAGAGTGGCCAAGGCCAGGCCAAGAAGTAATGTAGGGAGCCATAAACAAGAAACTTCATGTCTTCATTTCGAGATATTAACGCATACATTTACAAGCATGTTGGAGAAAATAAATAATACTTATAAATAAATATCAGGCAAAATCACACAAATTTACCTAGTCCCAAACTAAGCTGTAGATATTAACTATACCAGACAACGATATAAATACGTATATAGAGAAATAACTACTTGAATACCTACATACATCCAAGACTATTTAATTCATGTAAACCCCCCCCCCCCGCATGCGAGCCCTTCGCGTGGGACGCGAGGGGCAGGTATTTAATAAATCTCTCCGCGGGAAGTTTCCTCATGAACACCTTATTTGCCGCATTACGCTGCTGTAGATGGGCACATAATACGACTTATAGCGCTCCGCGTCCACGATAATTCACTTAGTTACAAACCTTTCCGGGTTCCGTGGGTTTGATGACAAATAAATCATTGTATCACTTATGCGTCAGTCTGTTTCTCCCATCCATTTTGAGAGTCAATTCGAAAAATATAAGAAATGAATTTTAAAACTCATCATGAATTTTTTTTTTTTTTTTATGGTATAGGAAGGCAAACGAGCAGACGGATCGCCTGATGGAAAGCGATTACCGTCACCCATAGACACCTGCAGCACCAGAGGAGTCACAGGTGCGTTGCCGGCCTTTCAAATGAGAGTACGCTCTTTTCTTGAAGGTTGATTGGTTGGTTTTCGTTGTTCAAATGAAACGGTTTATTATAAGGAAAACTAACACTCTTTTTCTTGAAATGAAATTTCAGGATTTTTACAAAACTAACCTTACCTAGCCTATACGGTTCTACAAGATGAAAGATATGAAATAAATCCTGAAACACACACAGACAGTAAATAGTTTTAGAAAAAAAGCAAAATTATATAAGTATTATATTTTGTAAAGGGGTTTGGGTAAAAGGGTCGTCGTTTGTAAAAGTCATACATTTTCAAGGTGACCGGCCATTAGCAAAAGTGGTAAATTATGATAGAATAATTCAAAATAAACAATATGTTTTGTTATGTTATGTTATGTTATACTCTTAAGTGCATCGGAGCCGATATATTTAATATTCTTACCTAGGCGTCCTTTTAGTACCAAAATCTGAACACTTAAATCTTAAGTATCTCGGCTCCGATATTATTAAACGCCGTAAATTAAATACATCTATGTCTATTTTGAGGTCCTCTAAATAACTGTGTAAAAATCATCCGTGACCGGTGAAAAAAAATATGACAATATTCTTCAAACAAATTTACCCAATGCCCTTTAATCAGTTTGTCAAATGTTGTTTACCAAGAGATTGAATACCATCTCATAGACAGTAGCAATATATTAATAAACGTGGCTTAGATTGCCACGAGCACTTCATTCATAAAAAGATCCACTCTTATACCACTGAACGTTTTATTAATAAATCACAAAACGATTCCAAATCTCATACACCAAACGTCTTGTAGACCTAAGTGCGATTTAACGATTTTACCTATGGAAATATATGAAAACCATTGACAAATTATTTCCTTCTCGTTACGTCATTCAATGATGTACAGCTGAGCTAAGGTAAATTCTTCTTGAGAGAAAGCACGAGCTTAAGTGCTTACTCATGCAATTTACATGAGTGCTAAGGTTTAAGGTTGACGCACATGTAACCGCTCGGCACCACCTATACTCGAGTCGTTCAAGGGTGTGATTCTCTTAAAAACACAGTCGGTTGAACGAATGAGTGAATGTCGCAGGCGAGTTTAAGTAGTCCCGTCAGAGCGAACAAAACACATTTTAACGTGTGCATTCTCAATTAGGCAGCCTTATACGTTCGATCTTATCGACGGAAGACATACTGCCAAATTAAAAATGCACGCGCTAAAATGTTTTTGTTCGCTCTGACGGGACTACTTAAGCTCGCACCTTGCTGTACGAAACGAGGTTCTTTGTATGAAAGTCCAATCTCTATACTGTACGCACATTTATCGGCATCGGAACGGCAACACCTCGCCTCGGTGCAAGCTAGCAATGTAGCAAAATGTATCGTATTACACAGATCAAAGCTCACTTTTTAGTGTCTTTGAGGTGATCTGCCCCCTATTTTACCACCCTGACATTGACAGGTGTAGGTACATGGAGTAAAAATCCCAGTGATGTAAAAAAAATTGTTAATTCTGTAATATATACCGAAGTGTCACCTGTCACCTGTCATTATCAGGATAGTGAGATAGGGACTGGTATCGAGCTGTTATGTCTGCGTCAACCTTTAGAGCGGCATGGGTCAGGCCGCCTCACCTCACGGCGAGGGTCGGAACGTATCATATTCTTGAACGGGCGCTACGTGCAAGGGAAGCAGTTAACGTTCATAAGGGTTTTAATATCTTTAGAATTATTTGGTTTATTTACCAGTACTAATTTCACGACAGTAAACTAGGTGGTCTGTCTCTAATCATTATTTAAATCGTGCTCTGGTATCTATAATATAAGCTTAGAGCTTAGTTAGGGGCTAGGTCAATTTGTGTGAAATCGTCCCTTGACATTTATTTATTTATTTAACTTCAGCGATTGATACATTTTGAGTTGTCGTTCAGGATTCGCAGGAGTGTTGAGAAAATAATAAATAATGAAGACACTGTCTTATTCTAATATAAGCAGTGTACATTATTCCAGTGCTCCTGGCAACAACCCTGGAATTGATGAATTTGAAAATTTTCTTTTGTTGTATGTTTTTCCTTGGGATAAGAATTATTGAGTGCTAGTATGAGTATAGACGGCCAGCTATAGCAGCTAATGCAGTGCTTAGGTTATAGCCCTAGCCTGTGCACTGCATTGGCCTGTCAGTTTATCGCATAAGAACGCAGAGCTTTCAGTTCCATTTGAGGTACTAGTCTTGAAACTGCAGCTAGAGTTAGTCTGAGGTAGCATTCTTCGTTCGTATAATTTTGTAACTTCCCAATAATATCAAAGACTACTTCACCTGCAAAAATATTTCGGAAATATAATCCTCATTTTTCTAAAATGATTTTACAATAAAACATTTAAGCGGTATTTAAGTTTGTCTTGGATTGTATTATAATAATCACTTAGTACTAAAAGTATAGTCTATACTTTAAGGTATTGAAAAAAAGGTAAACATTCCAAATCACGTGACTTTGTTAAACAACCAATCAAAACTGTTTTATCGAACTTTGACGTACGACGACTTTGACGGCAGCCAATAGAAGCAGAACACTGTCTACTTCTATTGGCTGATGAACTATATCACGTGGTTGTATAGTTTACATTTTTTTAAATGCCTAAAAGTATAGCCTATAGTAGTAGTCCCTTGACCGATTCTGCTCTCAATCCAACACAAAAATAGTAATTGCCTCAATTCTCAATCAAATTTTGACTAAGACATTATGTTTTTGAAAAGCTTTTGTTCAGCCGTTACTCAAAACCAGTTACCTATTGAATTCAACAAAGGAACTTACTTTTGATATTCCTAAATCCATTCAAATTCACAAGCGATCAGAAATCAAAGAGCAAAAGTTGTCAGGTGCCCGGGACCTCGATATCTTTATCAGGCAGACTTACCAAAGGTCTAGAGAGGCCTGTGGCGTCTCTTTGAGCCTTCGGACCTTTCCTCGCCTATTATTGGGCCTGTAGCTATAAGCACAGGTTCAACGCCTTTGTGGTGGGAAACGAGTGAATTTGACCGAGATTGAATGATAAATTATGGTCAATATTAATCGTAAAGCTCTAAAATCATGAATTTTATATAGATAGATAGATAGATTCATATATTCGGCTGTTAAATAAAACAAAAAACACAAGTATTTGACAAGGCAAAAATTATTATTATTTTATTATTTATTTATAACTAATTAAAAATAATAAAGTAATGACCGCATCAGGCTCATGTCAAGCAAGATACTTATGTAATTCAACATAGAAGTTTCTCTTTATTGTAATATAAAGCAAGTTCTTGAGAGAGTAGCGCTTAAAAATTAACTCGCTAGCATAAAGGTCTAGTTTTGATTTCATTATACAATTAAACTAACGACCCGCCCTCGCTTCGCTTCGGTTTATGTGAGTTTTCTGGTTCTCTGCCTTTTGGCTGAAATATGTTTGGTCAAATGTATCGTTTCCCAACAGTTTCATTGGCCAACCTGATTCTATTTCTGTAACTGATTTTTTATAAAACTAACCCCCCGTATGGTTGTTGGGTTAGAATACTGCCACTCCATGTCCCCCCGTGGATGTCGTAAGAGACAACTAAGGGAATAAAGGCTGTATAGTACTGTTAGGCGATGGGCTTGCAACCTGTCACTAATACACACAGCTTACACAGGTAAACATCTTAGCCTAAGTGTGCAAAATGTGCTTACAGAATTATCAACAAGTTTTTAGAGTCGTTGGAAATTCAGTAGCTCTGCCCAACCCACTCTGGGAATAAAGGCGTGAGTTTATGTATGTATGTATGGTTGGTAAATAAATGTGAAATACATTTCTTCTGCTACGTTCTATTTTTCTACTTTTAAGTTTTCTTTGTGAAATGAGTGATTATATTTGTTGTATTGCTTTTTGTTTTTGTCAAATCGAATGTCATGAGTGTAAATTAATAATAAATATTGAAGGGTATTTTTAAAAGGTCTGTTTAATTAAATATTATTGGCTGAGATGCACGTCTACGTTAAAGTATACGTAAAAACTGTAATTTCTGACGTGTCTTCAGACTGGCATCTGAACAATAATGCGTATATTTATTAGGGTAAAGTCACCAGTGTGGTCAGCTAGAGACCTGTAGTCAGCCTCTGCCTGTACTTTGTATGAGTGGGAAGAGTGCGAAAGATATGTTTCCCACTCTTCGCACTCATTATAAGGTTGACTACTGGTCTGGCTGACCAATGGTGACTTTACTATATCAGTATTTTCAAAATATTTTTATTATACACATCAGAACGGTCAATAGCATAATTTATTCAAAGTATCTAAGTATCCTTTGTCAAATCCCTTTATATTCAATTGACAACATTTCATTTTGGTGACACCTGCAAATTACTATACGAATCGAAAGGACCTTTACCTCCTGAACACGGCAAAATATTTATTTAGATTTATTTTTCTTTATTTTCAAAATTACAAGTAAGTTAAAAAAAATATCGAGTTTTACCAATACTATGCCTGAATAGATATAATACCATTGCCTTTTTCACGAGAAAAAAAGCTGTCATACTTCAAATTAGACATTGACACTATTGACAGATGGATAGAGACTTAGGGCCATTTGCACGCAGAATTTAACCCTGGGTTAAGGCACTAACTCGAGTTAGTAGACGTCAGATTCATACGAAAACTGTCATTTTAACTCGAGTTAGTGTCTTAACCCAGGGTTAAGCTTTTCGTACAAGTGGCCCTTTATCGGTTGACATGATACTTTTTTATATACAGATTGGACTAACGTAATATGTCCATTGTGTCGTAGAAATGAAGTTACGCCCTTTTAGAATAAGTACATCTTAATAAATTAATAATAAAATAATTATTCATTCTAGAGAAAATTTAAAACTATTAGTGTCTTTCTCCTTCCAAACAATATCTATAAAACGAATAAAATTAAAGTCTTGAAAATATGAAATCTTGTCAATTCGTGTAAAAAGGATATAAATCACGAGGTTGATGTTATACTCCGTCTCGGGAACGTAAGTGCATTAGTGGCAGTAATCCGAAAGCCGGAGGCTATCCCGGGCTTATACGACCTTATCAGATTGGAGAACCGATGCGGCCGGGCCATGCAACTAGCGGAGGGAAACCACTCAATTATCGTTTGTGGCTCATTAAAGCTCTCAGTTTCAGTCACAGCGTATACACGGTGACGTAAACGCATTTGCGGAAACTGTATTACGACTAATTTCTCATTATAACACTTCTTGTCACTTTCTAAGTCGCCTAGGTACAAAGAGGCAGCATGCGACAAGGAGACACAGACTTGTACAGGGGTGTTATGTGTGTCATCAATTTAAATGTTAAAAGTTGAATCGCATCCAAAAATCAAGACATACCATCTTTTCAAATTAAGTATAATACTTTAGTCTGAAGTCGTCGTCCCACGACGTTTTTAACCAAAAACGAACTTTAGTTTGACTGACCTGTTAACTAGTATAATTTAAAAATATGTGAAGCGGGTCATCATTTTTATAATAGTATTTTTTATTTATTCCGACATTTCGGCTAAGTTTTATCAGGTGTGGTCAATCAGCAAAACGTAATGAAATTGGTCAATAGTTGAGCAGTAATTATGTCGTCGATGTAATCACACCACGACACTTGACGACGACGCCGAGCGTCGGGTGGCAAATGATGTGTACGTACGGGTGTACACAGTGAGACCTACTCAAGTAATCATGAACAATCACTTTATTGCACCATTATATTTCTATAATATGTGCAGGGTCCGTCCAGATCGCTGCCACCATCTTAACTTAATACAGTAGGTAATAAGGTAAGTTTTCCAGGAGCTTTTACCCCGTTTCTTATAAACGTGGAATAAGCTTTTTCACTTACTGTCAGATGCAAATACAAAAAAATACAAAAAATACAAAAAACTTTATTTGCTTAACAACACCGAGTATACATAAAAAGACATATCTGGCGGACCCCAAACTAGGCTGAGCCTGTATCTTGGGACCCTGGAGTGCAATGTGTGAAACATATTAATCAAAGAATTATACAATATTAATTTGAAAGGCAAGGATTTAACTAATATTACAGAGTGATACGATAAGCCCACGCGCGCGCGCTTGAGTGTGTGTGTGTGTGTGTCTGAGTGTGTCTCAATTACAGATAAAACAAAGGGACAAAGCATGGCATTAACTATTTATTTATGATTTATTGGAGATCCAACAGCTTACAAAACAAGATAGAAATTAAAATACGTAACAAAAAGCCAATTAAAGGTTCTCACCGTAGTAATACACGTATATTCCAAGCTTATTCCACGTTTATAAGTAAGGGGGTTAGAGTTTAATAAAATAGGTGGTGCTTCTTCGATTGTTTATTGTGGACTAAAATATGGGTCTTATGATCACATATTCATTTGAAAGGATGCATGAATGTGTGAGTGGACGTACGGATACATCGTTGATTGAATACAACACGGACACATTCCAAAATGAGTCAGTGTTTTTTTTTTATTTTTTTATTTTTTTTATGGCATAGAGAAGACAAACGAGCACACAGGCCACCTGATGGTAAGTGGAAACTGTGACCCATAGACATTCGCATTCACAAGACTGCAATGCAATCCTAAGACTGCAAATGCGTTGCCAACCCTAAGGACTAAGATGGAATGCCTCTATGCTAGTAATTTCACCGGCTGTCTTATCCCCAAACCGGAACACAACAGTGCGAACACTGCTGTTTAAACATGTTGCATTTAAACATTAGAAGCTGTTCCTATAAGATTTTCAATGCAAGAGCAAATTATTTTGGAATGCGTCCGTCTTGTATTCAATGAGCGACATATAAGTATCGAGTTCAGCTATAACGTAGCCTTTAACCTACCGTCAACCAACAGCGTTCGTATTACTGCGTTCCGGCATGAGGATAAGACAATCGGGTATTACAGATTATTACTGGCATAGACGCATTCCATCTTAGTGTTCAGGGTTGGCAACGCATACGGTCTTAGGATTGCAGTTTTAAGATTATAGTCTTGAGAATGGGTCGCAGATACAATACGAAAAAAGGTGATGAGTGTTTCTTGAAAAACGATTTCTTTTTGTACGATAAGGAGTTTACTTACTAGGGCCAATCCGAAAGTTTTTAGCTGTGTCGACATTTATTGAAATATACTCGTATTAATATTGTTGATACATACATAAAGCAAATTTTATTACGAACAGGTTTGGCAAAAATATTTGTAATTTTTTTTTTGATTTTTAATTTTCACAGAGAAGTTGTTGTCTATGAAATTTTAATTTTTGGTGAAAACATCAGGTTTTTGGTATTCAAAACCTGTCTCAAATCTAAAGGGGTCGTCTGATTCTGATGATATTGCCAGTGATGAAATTGTCAGTATTTTTAGTATATTTAAGCAGCTTGTCTTACTCTATTCCCAAATATAGTACTGCACAAAATGTTTTCATTGAAAGTCACTGAATTTTCCTGGAGACTCTAATTTAAACATTTCTTCAAGGCTTGTTTACTCCAGATTCTAATATTGAATGTTGAAGGAAACGTATGGTTTAAAATACGACTGATATACTACACGTTTTGTTATGATTATATTGGAAAAAAAAAAATGAGACTGTATTAATTATAGCAAAAATCTAGCCCAGGAATACGTCGCTTGCAGATTTTTCATAGCGTTAACACGTCTAGTGTTAAAAAAATCGTAAACCACAAACGAAGCGATTTACATCTATAATTTTTGGACACAATGTTTATATTGAAATTTGCCTTAACAATATAAATATATTTCAATAAATGTCGACACAACTAAAAACTAGTACTAGTTATTTACAATATGGTAGCCTGTGTGCTCATTTGCCATTTGTCATTCTCCATGTCGAAAAAAAACAGTCATTTTAGAGCATGAGCTGTGAAAACTACATTCTAATTCCGTTTTGCATGCCATACATCTTCCCCTCCTGGCCCGCGCCATCCATCACCTTCAGATCCTCGTCGGCATCGACGCCCATCAATCGGAGTCGGCCGCGGCCGCTAAGTCGCCGAATGCTTTTAACTAAGTGATTCCAGCACTCAGGACGGGTTGATAACGGCTCAAGTATGTTGAACCATTTTATCGATTGCGGACTGACTTTACAAATCTCAGATAAAAATATCTCAATACGCTTCAGCTGCTTCCTAGCAACATTAACTTGAGTTCATTTATAAAGCGAAAGATAGGCAGGGTTCAAATTATCGGAGAGATACTTTATCCGATGGTGGGATCAGGCCTTAGTCACTTATTAATTGGTACAATTTATATTAAGTGTCAAACGGCTGATATAATCTTCATTGAATTTGAAAATCACTTATTTTTTATGATGACATTAAAGATGATAACTCGTGATGATACTTCATCATCATACGGATTGAAAAACTGGAAATTATAATAACAAAAGTGAGAACAAATAACAAACATCAAAATGATTTATCGTTCAAACTTAGTTTTTTTTCATTAATAAAAATAATTAATAATGGTATAATCAGAACCTTGGACTGTAAAAAAATAATAAATTTAATGTATCGCTGTTGATATCCCAAATTAAATAAATAAATAAACAGTTCAGTATCAATTTGTATGGGACCTTTTTTAACGCTTAGTAGGAATGTCTGTCTTTGACTCCCATTTCTGACTTTTGACGTGCTCGTATTCCAGTTGGTCCTATTTGTTTTTTGCTATAACTTTAAAAAAGGTGACACCAACATCTTTGTAATGAGTTTGATGTATTTTATGCATTGTGGTATAAACGATTTAAAAAAATATTTTTACAAGACTAAACACTCCGCTAGAAGTCTTATAAATACTTATTTTCTTAATTACGATTTAGTGAAACTTTTTACTCTTTTATAAACGTTAATTTACTTAAGTTCAAGTTAGGCCTCCACTGACAATTAGGAGGCGCGTACAAAGCTGAATAAATTAATTAGGTGCCTAATGAATTTTATAGTGGACGTGCAAATACTAAGAAGGTCTAATGTGTTCATTAAAATGCAAAATGTTTATCTTTTATGATCATTGTAACATTAGGGCCGTGCGTTGACACAAGGTAATGGGCCAAAATATAAAATCACGTTTATACTTTGGCGTATTGATCTTTCTGTATAAGTGCTTTGATAAAAGATCCTTTGATGTGTGCACGAAAAACTCCACACACGCCGGTTGGCCGGCCAATGATGGTCGCCAATTGCAAACAAGCCAATGGCTGATACTTGAATTCAAGTAGACCACTACAGTTTGGCCCAATACCTTCGACTAACGTATTGGCCCAATGTGTACAGCAGCCATTAGGAACCATGCAAATATATACTAAGATCACAGAAAATCTATGAATGCGTAGCACAAAACCGACCGTGTCGTAGAGATCCTTGAGCAAGACCAACCTACAGCAGTGGACGTCTTTCGGTTGATTAGATAATGTTCAATCTAGAACATTGAATATTGATTGAAAGACAACCGTCAAAATTAATGTCCTGACATCGACACATCCTTGCTCATTTATAATATAAGTCAAAGTAGAATTACTATGATCGTCTCAAGCGCTACTCCAGCCAATGAACTGCCTACCTTTCACACTCACGTAACGTAACGTATGTTAATTCCACGTCTTAACGCAAAGGCCTTTGGAGCCGGAGCTTTAAGATGCCAATTAAAATTCCTTCCTCACTTGCTATCCTTTGTTAAGGGGCCATCAACTCCTGATGGAGCCCGCTCAGCGTACATATCAAGGAAGCTTGGCATTCTGCCTCCGTTTAGCTATAAGGGCGTATTTACATGCCTACTGTCAAAGCAAATTTAATTTTCCTCGGTTGTTATCAAGGTTGTAAATTCAATGAGGATGCTGTAGTAGAATAGCTGTTTTATCTAGGAAGGTAGCATTGTTCCGATGTAATCTGATGCAGGGAATGCCAGTATGTAAACAGAGGCACGCGCCTCGTTTCCATTAACTGAGGAATTTAGGGCGGCCACGTGCTGCAGAAAAACTATGCGACGCCTCTACCACCGGGCTAGGAGCGGACTGTTGCAAGAGCAAGGTGCAACCTTTTAGAAAGTTTTTGTATAGGTATAAAGTAGTTTTGTAGGTATCTGTTGTAGAGAGTAAAGATTTGGTCGAAAATAGAGGCTTATGCATTTTTGAGTGAGTGGACGGGTCGCAAGGGGCCGCCCTAGGCGTACTTTTTCGAGTCAAATCGGTGAAATACTGGAAAAGGGCCGAATCTTAAGAACCCGAAACCGACGTGCGTGCATGACTCGATGTATGAAGGTTTAAAAGGTTTAAAGATATTTATTCTCAAAAAAAGACATAAGTCGCTTACATGAGAACACATTATTGTAAGTATATAAACTTAAACGTTCGTTCCAGTTATTTTATTTTTGTTCACTTAATGAATTTATGTTGTAGGTAGGTAGTTGTGTTATTACTATTAGCTAAGTATTATAAATATGCTGTGATAATTTTGTTTTAAATGCATTAAGTGAACTTACACGTTTTATAGCAGACGGTAATTTATTATAAAGTTGTGCACCTTCAAAAGTAAACATTTTTTTCCCTAATTGAGTTCTTATCTTCGGTAATACTAAATAACTTGCGCGTCGGGTAGATCGTTTTGTTATTTGCTTCTTCTTCGTAAAGGATAAGTTAGTATGGAGTGAGCTGTTTAATATTTTCCTTACCTATATGCAAGTGTTATATACGTATAATTGTGTCAAGTTCATTAGTTTAGTTTCTTTAATATATGTTTAGTAGGTGTTAAGAAATGGTAGTTAAATAGTATTTTTATGATTTTATTTTGCAGTCTTTGGAGTTCGGCAAGTTTTGTTTTGGCGGCGCTGCCCCAGAGTTCTATTAGATAAAGAAGATGAGGTTTAACAAGTGAATTGTATATAGTGTAGCGTATCCGATGTGGAATTGAGCTAACGATGCGTCGAAGTGACCCGGTTAGGGACGATAATTTCGCTCTTATGTACTCGATCTGATGATTCCACTTCAGACAGCTGTCAATTCGTAGGCCAAGGTATTTTTCAAAGGTTTTTTCCTGTAAATTGACATTATTGATTTTTAGCGCATTGTGAGAGGGTATGATTTTATTCCTTGATTTGAAAATGACGTAGCAAGTTTTTGATATATTAATTGTAAGAAGATTGTACTGAAACCAAGAAAATAATTTATTTAAATCTTCCTGTGCTTTAAATATAATGTCATCAATGGTGGACCCGAAATAGAATAAGCATGTATCGTCAGCATATAAAGATATAAAACCATGTAACCCTATTTCGTGTATATTATTTATATATATTGAGAACAGCAGGGGTCCTAAAATTGATCCCTGTGGTATACCGCATGTTATTGGGAGCTTTGAACTTTGTGTTTCACCTATTTTTACCACTTGAAATCGGTTTGATAGGTAGGACTTTAACATTTTAAATGCAGTTCCATCTATACCAATTTGTTTTAGCTTCTTTAATAGCAAATTGTGACTAACGGTGTCGAAAGCCTTTTTGAGGTCAATAAATAAACCTAGTGCAATGTTTCTACTGTCTATATTAGTTTTGATTTTGGTTACGAGATCAATTGTTGCCGTTAAAGTGTTGCTTTTAGGTCTAAAACCATATTGACGTTCAAAAATAAAATTTATTGACTTTAGGTAATCATCTAAACGGTTATGTAAGAGTTTTTTGAGGATTTTAGAAGGTGCAGGCAGAACAGAGATCGGTCTATAGTTTCCGGGGTCCGTTTTTGCTCCCGATTTGTGGATTGGGGTGACTTTAGCAGTTTTGAATGTATCGGGAAATTGTCCATTATATAATAATTTATTAAAACAATTGGCTAAACTATTGGCAATAAGATGATTTATGCATTTGATAGATTTTATGTTAATTCCATCGAGACCAGTACTAGAGTTCGGATCGAGATTATTAATGATTGTAACTATTTCATTAGCAGTACACGGTTTGAAATTTATTAGCTTTGAATTTGATACCGTTTTAGGCAAGGCTTGAGTAAAGTTATCATGGTAAAATTTTGGAATCTCATCTGCTAAAAGAGAACCTATCGTTGTAAAGTAGTGGTTAAATTCTTCACATATTTCTTGACAGTTGGTTAATTGTTTAGATTGCATTATAAGTTTTGGAGGTGCACAGAATAGTTTAATTTTATTACTAGCTAGTTCGTTAATAAGATTCCACATTTTCTTAGGATTGTCGGTATGTTGATTGAAAATGTTAAAATAGTATGTATCTTTAGTGTTCTGAATTAATTTCCTTAAGTCGTTCCTGTTTGATTTGAAAATTTCTTCTAGTATTTTGTTTTCCGGGTCTTCTTTTAATATTTTCCATAGTAAATTTCTTTGATTTATCCCATTTATTATTTCTTTACAAATCCAATCTTTTTGTGGCGGGTTTAGTATTTTGGTCTTTGAAACTTTACTCTGGTTTATATTGTTTATGATAGCGTTTTCCAATACTATGTAGTCATCGTCGGGATTGTTAAGAGTATTTTCTTCAGTTGTAGAGTATAGCTTCTTGTAATCTACTGCTTTATATCTGGTCTGAGTTCTTGATGGTGGTTTGGTCTTCTTTATTTCAATACATATCTGTTTGTGGTCGGACATGGATGATTCAATAATCGCCATGTGAAAATGATCATTGCTCGAATTAGTAGTTACGTGGTCCAATATAGATTGTCGCGTGGTTGAGTCTCTTGTACAGTATTTTATGTTAACTTTATTTAGTATAGTAAAACCGGTTTCTTTCAATATAGCTTTGTATTGTTTGGTTTTCTTATCTTTGGTTAGCAAGTCTATATTAAAATCTCCAAAAATTAAAGCTCTGGTTTTTTTCTGTAATTGGGTATTAAAAGTTTCCAGAAAGTGTTGATAGTCTGTATGGCCTGGGTTGTATATTAAATACTCCAATTTCCAATGAATAATTCTCGAGCTGTAATAGATAATTATTGCCACCTATATATTCTGATTCAGATAGTGTGTGTCTTAAGTTGTTGTGTACGAAAGCAGACACTCCGCCCCCTTCATATCAGTTCTGTAGTTGTAGTAGTGGGTGTAGTTTGGTAGTTGGAGTTCTAGTGCTTGCTGCTCATTTGCGATCCAAGTTTCAGTAAGTAGAATGACATGAATTGTCGTAGGCATTGCTTTTATTATGCATTTTAGCTCGTCAAATTTTCCTTTTTTTCGTATGCTTCGTGAGTTTAAGTAGAAAAATGTTAATCGGATTTTGGTGTATTGTAGATCTTCATAATTGTGGAGTAGCTGGTACGTGTTACTATTCGTAGATGTTTTTACAGGTGTAGTTATCGCTGGGAGTTTTTTGTACTTGCTTTGATGATGCTTGGTGTACCGTTAATATATCTTATTGTTAGATCTGATTCACCATCACTTGTACGACGAATGTGGAAGAAGCGAGGGAAATTTGTCAGGATCGTAGTAGGTGGAAGGAAGTGGTCTCTGCCTACCCCTCTGGGAAACAGGCGTGATTTAATGTATGTATGTTTGTATGTATGCAATTTTAAATAGTGTTTATTAATGTGATTTAAACATATTAAAACAGTTGTAAATATAACAAATGAAATGTTGATAAAGTTTGTTTGTTTGCTCTTAATTTAAATGAAAAAATGGAAATAATGACCCAGAAAGTAAAAAATCTGTACAGAAAAAATAGAAGGATAGGTACATTATTTGATAAAAGAGACAACAAAATACTTGATTTAAAGAATTTGTGAAACTTAGTATATATTTGTAGAAAACCATCTGCTGTAAATATTGCCCTATAGTAGGGGTCAGCTAGTAAACTGGCAAAGTTTAAGTGACAGCCATTAGCAGTACCTTACCCCGCCTCCCGGAGCCAGTTCCAAATTCCATGTTCCTGCGCCAGGCTGCTCGTGATGTCTTATAATTAGCACCGTTCTCATTTATTTAAAACCAATCTTACCCAAATTATATATCAATCAACGCAAATGTCTGATTTGTTATGAACTACTTTAACGCGAATACAGAGGAAAAGCGGGTTTGCTAAAATCTATGACTTTTGCTATCTAATTGATTAGTCACAACCTAGCAACTCAATAGAATCTGTATTAATTATATCATTTATTTAATATATCCAGGTGATAATGTCACACCAATTGACCTAGTCCCAAACTAAGCTCTAGGCTTGTACTATGGGTACTAGACAACGATATAAATACTTATATCGAGAAATATATACTTAAATACATAGAAAACATCCATGACTGAATATTCGCGCTCATCATACAAATATCTGCCCTCACTGGGATTTGAACCCAGGACCGCTAGTTTTGTAGGTAGAGTCACTACCTAACTAGGCCATCACGTCGTCAATTAACTTGTGTGTTTTAATGTTTGATGATTAAAACAAAAATATTTTGAAGCCATACGAGTAATTATACAATGATTAGGTTTTATATTCCGGTGGCAATATGACTAATCTTCGACCATATCGACTTATTTAGTTTGAGGCTAAATCAATTTGTCTGTGCAGTCAAAGAAAAAGTTCGTGTAGGTAACAGTAGCTAATTAGTAATCTAACATTTCGATGTATGTGTGAGAGTTGTTTTTTTTGTGTTTTTGCAAGTTCATAATTAGACTTGAGGTATAAATGCCATTTTTGAACTTTTTACATACATACATACATAAACTCACGCCTTTATTCCCAGATTGGGGTAGGCAGAGCTACAGAATTACCAAAAACTCTAAAAACTTTTTGATAATTCTGTAACCACATTTTGCACACTTAGGCTAAGATGTTTACCAGTGTATTAGTGACAGGTTGCAAGCCCATCGCCTAACAGTAGGTACTATACGCCTTTATTCCCTTAGCCGTCTCTTACGACATCCACGGGAAGACATGGAGTGGCACTATTCTAACCCGGCAACTTGAACTTAAATTTATAAAAATTTCACTATCCCCTATTTTTATCCAAAATTTTAATTAAACCATCTCAATTTACGCTCTGAATGCGAAGGAAGATAATTATTTTGAACCCGAACTCACAAAGTTGCCAACTTTCTTGTTTCATTTTAATTTCGAGCTGTTCAAACAATACTCGATGTAAACTTAAGAACGAAATGATACTCAGCAAATTTTCTGAACGAATAAGCTCAGAAGTTTTACATTGAAATGCCTGGGAGAAAAGAAAATACGATCGCTATTATGAGGTTTATTTACCGGTTACATTATCTGATGTACGTATTTGTTTAGAATTAAGTCAAAATATTTTTTTATTTCTTTGCCTTTTAATCACAGTATCTAATTTATTATAATGTCTTTGTTCTTATAGTTAACAATATTAGTCATATATTTTATATCACTGAAACCGTGAATAAGTCACGATTTCTTAAATATCTAACGTGTAGATAAGGCTAGGTTAGGTTTGATGTATAAAAATCCTGAAAATATAGCGGTTTCTTAAATAAATACGTTATGCTGTATGACCCTTTATCACATTATTACTAAAAAATACTTTTGCAGACGATGTAGGCCCACTGCCTTGCGTGATCGCCCAAGATCGAAGAAAAAAATCGAGCGATACTGCAGTGTCTATACTACACGAACCTGTTTTTTTTTACGGATTACGTAGGTCAACACAAAGATCTCACAGCCTAGTGTAAGAGTGAATCTTCTATTGTTACATTCATTACCCATTAAAGAGTCATTAATTTAAAAAATGGCTTATTTCGTACTAACTGACTCACACGTCAAAGCCTAAAGAGTACTATTTCTCGATGACAAAGAAATTTAAAATTTGGCATGAAGGTACATCACAAATAAAGGAAAATTAATCAAAAAGTACAATAAATATACCTTTTATCAGAAGATGTAAAAAATATTATAATTTCCTTACAAAATTGTAAAATATAACTAGCCTCTGTTGGATACGAGAACTTGGCAATTTTTTAACATTTATGTTTTAAGTAGGATTAGAAAATGGCACGCTTAAATAAAAGTTCTTCCTACTTACAATGCGCGAGCGGGGTTCAAATCCACTATCCTTTACTTAGAGCCGAGCGTTAAAACCGCAAACCCTCCATAATGCTACACAAGGAAGCGAAACTTAAGTATTGCACGAGGAACGATGGTTAAATTGTACACATAAAAAGATAAAATATGTCTGGCGCATGCAGCAAAGGCGCTTTTTTTTTAAGTTCATCTTGTTTTAATATTTGTACTCATATTGTCGACGCTATCGTAGCTGTAACTGGAATAGAGCTACTATACCATCGACAATAATTAGAAAAAAAAATTGGTAGGCAAATGTATACCTATAACCTTACCTAACCTAACATTACCTACGTAATTAACGCTTAAGATATCCTGAAAACATCATGGTTTCAGCAGAAAGTAGCGTTCGATGAAATGAAACAATCGATGAAGTGAAATTCGATAAAATAATGGGTAGAATAAGGGAAAAATATACTGTATGATTATATGGGTAATTGTGCCCTTGTCCTACCAAAGGTACAATAAAGTAACTGTGATTAAATGTGCTTACCTACTTTACCGACCTACAAATAATTATTTAGAAAGTTACACACAACAATGTTTTTTTCAAATATTGAATGGTTTCATTTATTCCAAGAGCAATTAAACAAAATGTATAAAAAGAGCAGCTAACCTCTTGGGACGGGGTCGTAAAACATAAGGATGAATGCAGTATCTAGAAATAGAGAGCCTTAAATAAAGGGATATTGTAATGGAGCAGGTCTCCGCGGACCCACTCGATCAGAGCTTACGAAGATGCTTTTAAGTTGTTGCTGAGTGTATTTTAAAAAAATATGTGTAATATTTCAATTTTTTTTTACCTCCATTGTTTTAAACTTTTCTTTTAAAATGTAAACGACCATTTGTTACAATACAATACAATACAATACAAAACACTTTATTGTGCACCAAACAAAAACATTACAGAAAAACAGTACAATTAAAATCACACATAGTTAAACAACTGGCGGCCTTATCGCTGAAAAGCAATCTCTTCCAGACAACATGAATGATGATGGCCCCGGGTGAATAGGCCTCTAAGTCCAAGATCGCAAATGTGTTGAAAACACTTAGAACTAACGGTTATCTAGAAATAATGCCTTACAGCGTTAAATGCGCCTATGTATACTAACTGTTTTATTATATTTTAGGATTTTTTACCAATTTCATAAGTTTAACTTAAATTATAGTCACTAACGTATATTTTTATAACAACTACAAAGTCGCTTCTCGCTGTCTGTCTGTCTGTCCCTATGTACGCTTAGATCTTTAAAACTACGCAACGGATTCTGATGCGGTTTTTTTAATAGATAGACTGATTCAAGAAGAAGGTTTTTATAATAAATAAACTCTGTTTTATGTACGGGTGTTACAGAAAACTCACATAAACCGAAGCGAAGCGAGGGTGGGTCGCTAGTAAGTCTATAAACAGTATTTGAAGTAAGTACAAGTTCATGTATGCCTTAGTATTTTTTTCTTTATTAAAACTTTTGTAGTTAAGAAGATACAGACGTTTTTGTTAGAAAGTTGCGGATGCGCAGCGCGGGGCGTGCATCGCTAAAAAATTCAAACGGTTGAGGACATATTAAAAGAAATGTTTATTCAGTAAGTAGGCCGCACGGGCACTTTTAAACGTCAAAAATCTACCAGCGCTTCGCAAGAGATCACTGCTGATAAGCAACGCCGCAAGAAACTCAACAGTCAGTCGTTTTTTAAATATACAAATTATATAAAACAATGAATGTAACATACAATAAGAAATAAATATAATCACGCATAGTTGAGCACGAAAATGTGTCAAAATTCAGAATTTTCACCCGAAGTAGTTAGTAGTAATAGAAAAATAAAAATGATGAAAATTAAACTTAACTATGATGGTGCACAACTGCTATTGGTCTCGCGGGCCGGACTGTCAAGTAGTTAGGCACACTGCCTCTTCGTAACATTATATTTGTCTCACCCTCATGACTGGAGCACAACAGTGAGAATACTGCTGCTTGACGGCAGGAAGTACAGGTTTAGGTGACATATTAGAGGTCTGAACTGAATACGAGTGTGGTCGTAAGAGTAAGATGTTCGAAACGCTCATACAACTCAAATAAATTCAAATTCCAAAGTAAAACCGAATAAAATATCCCAATGACAAGCTCGGATTGAAGTCTGAAGACGCCCGAGCGAAAGTTTAAAGCATTTATTCAGAGGTGGGGGAAGTTGAGCAAGTTCGATTGCACTTTTAACTATCGTCATAACTTTGTTAACCAGCTATTTTGAGTTCGCGAGTCAAGAGTATTCTTCGAACTGAAGAAGTAAAGGTCGGGACTAAACTAACGGTGTTTAAGAATAGAGAATATTTTAAATGCGGTAGTTTGTTCAGGGCCTTTATTATAGGTGGTAAAAACGATATTGTCTTTCACTTGTTAGTTGCGGTGTTGTTTTAATTCGGCTGAGATTACTGTCAAGTTAATGTAAAGTGTATACTTAAAAAAAAAAACGAGCACACATTCCTTCAGTGAAGTGACATTAGACTACAATTTGTCCTATTTTAGTGTAAATAATTATTATATTTTCATATGCATGCATATTTATTTATACGAGTATTATGTAATTTATGTACACGTAAGTATATAATAATATTATTATACTCGTATTTTTCCGGAGATATTGTAGGTTTGACGGACTTGCCCCGTAGACGCAATTGCCCCACCTTACATTGTATTGGTGATACTATCGTTTGTACAACATAGCACCGACTACAAAAAAAAAACTGATTTAGACAAAAGATATTAATAAAAAAATACATTTATTCACTACAGACACAAGACACATAGAAAAAAGTAAAAACAGAAAACAGCAATAAACCAGTGTGTCCTCGCGGCAGTGAATCGAACACTGGCTCAGCAGAATGCTGAGGTGTTAAACACCTGCAGCGCTGATTTTCAGCCAGCTCCGAGAGTGACTGACGGACGGTACGCTAAATGAATAAATAGTGTAATAAGAAAATACTTGCCCAAAAGTCAATTGGTAGAGTCAATTGCCATTACGGCATTAGGCATTAAGTTATACTTTTGTATTTTGTGTCATGTGTATTTTCGTGCAATGTTGATAAAATAAATAAATAAATAAATGAGAGCTAATAACACAATAACAGGTGTACAAATGGGGTCCCAAAAATGAAATGATACGCTTTGCTATTTAAGTATTAATAATATAATAACTAATAACTAAAGGTACACAGATGTTGCATGAATTAAAAAAAACAATTTGTTTGACCAGAGGTCATTATTCGTGGGGAAATCTTAATAGCGCGATGTAGCGGTCGCAATCGACGTATAAGCGCCATCTATCGAGGTGAAGTGAACTAACTTAACTAACTTTGCTAACTGAACGCTGTACGGTTAAACATTCCGCCCACCAAGGACAACAAGACAAATTGTCCTTTTCTCCGCCCACCTTGGCACTACAGTTAAAAGGAAAAACAACTAAAACTACTAACAACGAAACTATAAATATATAACAAGTAAAGGTGGGAGCTGGATCAGTACTAACTAAATAAATTTGCCTCGAGAGACGAAACAAAATACTGTACAAGATCACGCATGCTCTTGGATGCATTGAAAATATGAAATGCTTACATGCTAAACAAAACTTTAAACTAAGATTCTACTGAATTGTCTATTGGCAAGAAACACAGTTTGCCAACGGACCTTTTAATTATGTTGCCCTTGCAACGTAAACTGACAACTCGTGTGATTCCATCCAACCCTGGGTGCTTATCCACGACGATACCGTACAACCATCTAGATGGTGGCAAATCGTCCTCCTTTACTAACACGATGTTCCCAATAGCTGGCTCAGGTGTATGATGTGTCCACTTATAGCGATGGTGAAATTGAGTCAAATATTCGCTCGACCAACGGCGCCAGAAGTCTTGGACCATCTTCTGCGTTAGGTGCCATCTCTTTAAATTGCTTACGTTGGTAGATTCGTAGTTACTGTCCGGTGCTAGTACAAGTGGCTCACCCACCAGAAAATGTCCTGGGGTTAGTGGCATGGGATCCTCACTACCATCGTTAATTCTTGAAATTGGCCGCGAGTTTAAGCAAGCCTCTATCTGCGATAAAACAGTTGTCATCTCCTCGAAGGTCAGCGTGGAGGTTCCTATTACTCGCTTGAGATGGTACTTTGTTGATTTGATTCCAGCTTCCCACAGGCCGCCAAAGTTCGGAGAGTGAGGTGGAATAAAATGCCAGTTCGTCCCATTATTTGCAAGTTGATCCGCGATTTCTACTGCGGTTCTAGATCTTTCTTCGGCATATAATTGTTTTAATTCACGAGCAGCGCCCACAAAGTTCGTTCCGTTGTCGCTCCACAGATCTGCGCAGTGACCACGACGAGCGGTAAAGCGCTTGAATGCTGCCAGAAACCCTTGAGCAGTAAGATCGCTTACAACCTCAAGGTGAATCGCCCTAGTAGCCATGCAAATAAAGAGGCAGATGTATCCTTTATAGGACTGGTGACCTCTACCCTTCGAGGCCCTTAAATTTATAGGACCTGCGTAATCGACTCCGCTTTGCAAGAAAGGTCGACTAGCGGTTCCTCGCACTGACGGTAATTGACCCATAAATGGGTTGTTAGACAACGCTAAATGACGAGCACAAACTACGCACTTCCGGACGAAGAACTTGACCGCCTTCGTCGCTCCAAGTACAAAATATTTTGATCTCAAGTAATTGAGCATCAATTGAGGATTACCATGCAGTGTCTTTTCATGGGCGTGGTCTATAACTAAGTACGTAAAATGCGATTTGGAAGGTAGAATTATCGGATGCTTCATGTCTGGACTGATTCCTGAATGCTCCAATCTACCGTTAACCCTCAAGACTTCAGCTTCATCTAACATAGGATTTAACGAGGTAAGTTTACTTTTTTTACTAATGTTCCTTTTTTCTTTCAGGTCTATCAACTCTTCTCCGAAATGCTTTTCCTGAACAAACTTTACGCATATAAGTAAACTGTCATGAATTTCTTTGCTAGTTAACCATTCGCAGATAACTTCCTTTCGTGCAATCTTAGCGACTCTTCTACAATACGCCACAACACGGATAAGTTTCCTTAACTTGGAAAACTTGGTGATTAATGTTTCACCAAAGTTATCGTTGCAGTCACCATCCTTCGGACAGGTATTTAACAAACATATTTTATTGGTTTTTTCTTCCAGATTAGTTTGTTTTAGCAACAATTTTTTGTAACTAATGTACCTCTCTTTTAGCCATCCGGGACCTTCTTTCCATAGATGTTCATCTTCCAGTTGCTCAGTGCCTCTAGAAGCGCAATCTGCGGGGTTATCCTTTGAGGTGACATGTGACCACTGGGACGGCTCAACCGACATAATAATCTCGGACACGCGGTTCGCTACAAAAGTTTTCCATTTGTTTGGACGACTATTGAGCCAAGCCAGAACAACTGAGGAATCTGTCCAAGCGTGGATGCTGTTTTTATCAACACCCATGACCTCTGCCACTTCGACCAGTAACTTTGTAAGGAGCACAGCGCCACATAACTCTAGCCGCGGGATCGATATTTGCTTTATAGGTGCTACCTTGGTTCTGGACGTGACGAGTGAAACGTGTACATTTCCTTCTTGGTCCACAGTCCGCACATACACCACTGCAGCAAATGCATCATTGGACGCATCGCAAAAACCTTGCAGCTCCAAAACTTGGTCATCTAATCTAATATGAACCCATCTAGGCAATTTGAATCTAGCAACTTGGTTCAGATGCCCTCTAAAACCTAGCCATGCCTTTAGTAACAGCGGCGGCACTTCATCGTCCCACTCGATTCCAGATAACCACAGCTTCTGGATGAATATTTTGGCAGTTATTATTACTGGTGCCAGCCAACCAAGTGGGTCGAATAATCGAGATATATCCGATATTACGGTTCGTTTTGTCACAGGTACCTTAAGTGGAGGTAATTGTACGGAATACTCAAACTCATCACTACTCCTGTTCCAGGTGAGTCCTAAAATCTTCATAACTGTGTCAATTTTCAGTTGTAAATTTGCGTCCACATCCCTGTTGTCTGCGTTGATTTCTTGCATTAACACCTCATTATTACTTCGCCATTTCTGTAGTTCGAACCCTCCTTTCCGTAATAATTGAGTAGCTTGACTGTAAATTTGTCTTCCTTCTTCTATTGATTCACAGCCTGTCAATAAATCGTCCATATAAAAATGGTTTAGTACCTTCTCCGCCGCCATGGGAAAATCCTTTCCTTCGTCGTAAGCTACTTGGTGTAATGCCCGCACAGCCAGATAAGGAGCAGACGCAGTACCGAAGGTAACCCTTAGTAGCCTAAAGTGTTTCAATTCCTCTTCAGGATTTTCCCGCCACAAAATTCGTTGAAAATCTATGTCACTTTGATTGACTTTAACTTGTCGGTACATTTTTATAATGTCTGACACAAGACAGATGGGATGACGGCGCCACCGAAGTATAATGTGACGTAAGTCTGGCTGTAGAGTTGGGCCTACCAACAGGTCTTGATTGAGTGAGACACCATTGGTTCCAGGACATGAACCATCGAACACAATGCGTAACTTCGACGTTGTTTTGTCTTCGCGGATAACCGCGTGATGCGGTAAGTATACCACATTTGTTTTACCTATTTCTTCATCGGGTACTGACTCAATGTGTCCTAGGTCTAAATACTCTTTTATTACCTCAGAGTAGCGTGTTTTTAGCTGTGAATCACCTGCAAATCTTTTTTCCATCTGCTTGAATCGTCTAGCAGCTATACCTTCAGAATTGCCATGTTGACAACTGGGCTCTAAATCCCGAAACGGAAGCTTGACTATATAGCGACCTGTGCCATCACGTATTGTGGTAGCTGCAAACAACTCTTCGCATTTCTTTTCTTCGTCGCTGTAATGCTGCTTGGGGTCCTTCACAGGGCTCTCAGTCTCAAGCTCCCAAAACCTTTTTAAAAGGTCGTTTTCTGTAATGTTAACGTGGTTAACGCTGATATTACGGTGCAAAATCGGATCACCTGAATTGATTGGCCCAGAAATAATCCAGCCCAAGGCAGTCCGCTGCGCGATTGGTGCTCCTGCCGGTGCCTTAATGATACCATCGAGTAGTATCTGTCCGTAAATATCAGCTCCAAGAAGCATATCCACTTTACCTGGTACATTGAAAGACGGATCAGCTAATTGTAGGCTTGCAAGCTCCGACCATAACTCCACAACAATTCCATTTTCCGGAAGAACAGATGTGAGTTTGCCCAACACAAAAGCATTAACGTTTAACTCAAAGGTGGGGTCTGGACGTGATGAAATCATTACCTTAACAACTGAGTTGGAGGTGATAGATGCACCTCCTTCACTTCCTAAACCTGAAATAGTGCTTTTGTGGGTAATTTTACTAAGTCCAAGTAATTGGACTGCTGACTCCGTAATAAAAGAAGCCTGAGACCCTTGGTCGAGCAAACATCTGAGCGTAATACCTGACCCTGATTTCGACTGAGCTTGAACCAAAGCCGTGGCCAACAAAATTTGACCTCGACTAGTCGAAAAACAGGTTGTTATATTATTTGTGTGCTCATCATTAGACAAAGCAGTTGATGTTGCCGTAGCAACATTTTCCACCGACTGGCTCGTCTTAGCCTGAGCCTCGGTTGAATAAGTGTCATTTTTGGGGTGCAGTAAAGAATGATGTTTTCTTTTACATATTCTGCATCTAGTTGGTTGACGACATGCATAAACATTATGACCAGCGCCTAGACAATTAAAACAAAGATTACTGGATTGAATGAAACCACGACGAGTGTCAGTGTCGACCTTAGCAAAACTTTTACAGTTACATAACTTATGGCTTTCACAGCAATAGGCACAAGAAACACCGGCAATATGATGAACCTTAGGGTTACTATTGAACGGGACATTATTACTCTTTTGAACATAAACAGGTTTAGATACTTTAGGGTCAATGAATTCTAACGCCCTAAATCTAGTTTCTAAAAATTCTTAAAATTGCTTAAGGGTGGGTAAATTATCAGATAACTCGCTAATTTTCAGTTCCCACTGCTTTCTTGATTCATTATCCAGCTTAAGACAAATAATATAGATTACAATTATGTCCCATGTCGCAATGTCTATGCCTAAGTTTCGTAATGCATATAAACATTCATTTGTTGTATCCAGTAGTTCTTTAAGTGCGCCTGCAGATTCCATCAAGATATTCTTTTGACTAAGAAGTCGTTTCAAAATACAATTTGACAAATATCTTTTATTGTTATAGCGCTTTTCAAGTTGTTCCCAACTCGGAATGTAATTGTCTTGCGTGATTTGAACGTGACGTAAAAGCTGTTCAGCCTCTCCGGTTAAGTGACTTTTCAAGTAGTGTAGTTTCTGCACATTCTCTAAGGACTTATTATTATGTATCAATGATTTAAAAAGGTCACGAAAGCTGATCCATTCGGAATATTTCCCGGAAAAAGAGGGGATGGTAATTTTAGGTAATTTTAACAGTTCACTAGACCTGCTCTGGTTTCCATTACCCATGCACTCTGATTTGCTTTCTGAAATCGGACCTTTTAAGTTACTCAACGCTATTTTTAAGTCGCTCTTATACTCAGTAAATAATTCTTCTGTATTTTCATATACAGCTTTAGTACTATAAATACTAGCGCTTAAAACCCTTTCGTCTGAATCTTGAACAAGTTGAGTATGTGTTAAGGTAAACTGTGTCCACATTTCATCTAATGTATCAAGTCTAGTAGTAATGTAGTCCGATGAACTTAGTCGTTCCTTTGGAGATTTTTTAAAGTTCACTTTGGCATTTGAAATTCGCTGGTATAAGTCCCGTTGCACCTTAATAAGTTGTTCCATCTCGCAAAATTTTCTAAGTGTTTTTTATGTTTTTTAACTCTGACTGCAATCGGGCGTGGATTCCCCGTAGTTCCAGTTTAAGCGAAATTATTCTAAGTCCAAACTGAATGAATCCGAATTATTCTAAGTCCCGCTTGAATGCAATGCAAATTTACTAAGTCCAAATGAATTTCTTTAAATTTTTACAAGTCCTGGATTCTTTGAATGTTTACACTACGTAATAATTTTAAATGTACTCACAGTTGTCACTTCACTTTTTCACTCACGTGCTCTTGTTACGTCACACTGCTCGGCTGCTGCTGTCCCCGACACTGACGTCACGTTGTGCTGCTGACGTCACAGGTTCTTCCCACCTGTCTGCTTGCACTATCAGTAGCAATCCGCCACAGAGTCAGTGCTCGCCGAACCCGCTGCCGTGCAACCTCCTAGTCTGCATCCGGTTTGAAGGACCATGTACAAATGGGGTCCCAAAAATGAAATGATACGCTTTGCTATTTAAGTATTAATAATATAATAACTAATAACTAAAGGTACACAGATGTTGCATGAATTAAAAAAAACAATTTGTTTGACCAGAGGTCATTATTCGTGGGGAAATCTTAATAGCGCGATGTAGCGGTCGCAATCGACGTATAAGCGCCATCTATCGAGGTGAAGTGAACTAACTTAACTAACTTTGCTAACTGAACGCTGTACGGTTAAACAACAGGTAAAATAATTATGGTATTTACCGTATAAAATCTCTCCGTAAGCTTTAATCCAAATTCGGTCTATCAATTTGGGATTTACGGTGCCACAGATAAACACACAGATACAAGAAATATACATAAATACAGATACACAACACACAAACACACTAAAATTTTAACCTCACCTATTACGCTGACACACAAATAAACCGATGGATAGCAGAGACTTATTAAAAGTAAAATGTAAAACAAACAGATAAATCCCGATTGAATACAAAAACGATAAAAAGTAAAGACGAAGCCAATAACAATAGCAATGACAATCAAGTAAAATCACCTGTAAATTTTTAACTGTATTTTCTCTTTAACGGCGCACGTACAATTTACCGTGTCATTATTTACCCACTCATCCAACCATGGCTTGCAGTTAATCGCCCTCACGCAAATATAAACTCTCTTGCCCCGTCACAGAGCTCAAACGTTGTTGTTTTTCATATTGACTTAAAAATACGTGCACATTTTAAGGGAATCAAATTACTTCGACGCGGCATCATTTGCATGTGGGATATTCAAAAGCAAAAATAAATAACTCGGATTACAAACACAATGCAATCTGACCCTTGACCGAATATCTATACAGCTTAAAATCAAAGAAAGTCGAATTTGTGATTGCTTCTTTTTATCTCTTAAAGCGCAATATGTGTAAATACAAAGTGTTGGTGTTAGTGTGCCGAGTTAAAAGCCGCTTGCGAGTGCTGTAATGATGGAAATATGGGATTATTCTTATTTGGTATTCATAAGTGAAATTTACTCCGAGCTTACTTGCCTATGAGGATGTGAACTTTGTAAAGTACATTTTTGCACTCAGTAGGGTGACGGGACCAATTTTTTGACACTTTTAGTTGACAGGCCCCAGTAATGGACACTTCACTCTTAATTCAAAATTTGTTGCACAATGAATAAAACTTATCTCATCGACGTCAAGAAATCACCCATGGCAACATTTTGCTACAATACATTTTTTTTTTGCTTTTTCTATATTCCTTATCTTTATTGTTTAATTTTAAAAAGAAGTCATTTATTCGTGACATGCATAACAAAGAACAGATTAACAAATACAAGAAGAAAGTAGCCACGAAATGGTCCCAACTCAGCGTAATGCTGGCATTAAAGTCAGCGCTGGTCTTCCGTTGGAACCGTCAGGTGAAACCACGGAAGGTTACACACACATAATTACGTAAATTAACACAAAACGAGAAGAAAAAATTAAATAAAAACAAAGCTTTGTTTCTGTTTCTTATACGCTACCTAGGGCGACATCGTGCTTCAAATTTAGCATCAATACCTATTTCCAAGAAGAGGAAGCCCTATGCTTAATTATTGTTAGTTCAGCCAAATTAGACAGTAACTACTTAAAGACATGATAATTAATGTTGAGTCAGGAGGTGAAAAAACTGGCAAAGAACAAAGAAAAGTGGTATTACTCCACTGACAAGAGCCTAGCTCTTGCTAAATTTGCGGGTGGTAGGACCTTGTGCAGGGTCCGTCCGGATCGTTACCACCATCTTATCCATTAACCTACCGCCAAACAGCAGTGTTCGCATTGTTGTGTTCCGGTTTGGGGATAAGACAGCCGGTGAAATGACTAGCATAGAGGCATTCCATCTTAGCCTCAGGATTGACAACGCATTTGCAGTCTTAGGATTGCATTGCAGTCTTGTGATTGCGAATGTCAATGGGTCACAGTTTCCACTTACCATCAGGTGGCCTGTGTGCTCGTTTGTCTTTTCTATGCCATAAAAATAAAAAAATGGTGATATATTTCCAAAAACCAGCCAGCATCTCAAAACGATATCATAAACGAACTCCCCACTTGTTCACAGATTAACTGAGCACTCCAAACAGCTGCGTTCACAAATTAAGCCCGTTTAGTTAATCAGGGCTTTAATGACGTCCATTACCGTTCCACCGGCAGTTAGTGCTCGTTACAGTCCACTGACGCTGTTGGCAGCCGGTTATATTATTTTAATTAATTGTAGCGGAAAATGTTTTATGGAATCAGAAGTGTTGTTGATGTGTGAAATGGGATTTGGTTCACGCTTTTGAATAAATACTCGTAAGTGCAAATGGTTTTATTTAAAACAAAAAATAAAAAGAAAAATACATTTATTCACTACAGTAGGTAGTTATTTGAACTACTCTTTACATTATAAACGGTTTTGACTTAAACACACATACATACATAAACTCGTGCCTTTATTCCCACAGTAGGGCAGGCAGAGCTACAGAACTTCCAACAACTTTAAAAACTTGTTGATAATTCTGTAACCACATTTTAAACAATTAGGCTAAGATGTTTACCAGCGTATTAGTGACAGGTTGCAAGCCCATCGCCTAACAGTCCTACACAGCCTTTATTCCCTTAGTCGTCTCTTACGACATCCACGGGAAAACATGGAGTGGCACTATTCTAATCCGGCAACCTTGTATTAGCGGAATATATAACTGAAAGAAGATGTAGTGACTAAGATTTAAAAGGGCATGCTTCGATGGTTCGGTCGTTTGGAAAGGATGGAGAAGATTGACGAAAGAGACATACAGATCGAAAGTGAGTGGGCCGCTCTAGGCGTACTTTTTCGAGTCAAATCGGAGAAATACTGGAAAAGGGCCGAATCTTAGGTAGGTACCCGAAACCGACGTGCGTGCATGGCTCGATGTATGAATGTGGAAGAAGCGAAATAAATTTGTCAAGATCGTAGCAAGTGGAAAGAAGTGGTATCTGCCTACCCCTCTGGGAAACAGGCGTGATTTAATGTATGTTTGTATATAACTAAAAGTTAAACAATAGATTTTATGCAGTTATATTGAAACCTGTTCGTACAGTCAGGTAAAAAATAAAACGCTTCGCACTTTGTGGTGACCAAATCACGGAGTTTACGGTTGCATTGCCCCCTTTGCCCCCGGTATCGGTTTCGGAATCAGCCACCACAGGAATCCAATTGCGACCGGACCGTTTCAGTACCAATGAGTGTTTGCCCAATCGAAGTCTAGTGGGCGACCCTAAATTGCACTAAAACGATTTTTTTACTTTGGTCACCGTACATTGCTCGGTTTGTGTTGGACATTTTTAGTGAGTTTCTTACATAAATGTTAATGAACTTGAAACTGAGTTTGAGTACAAATTATTGTGGAATGGAAGTAATGTATTCCAAGAGAAACGTACGATGGTCAAATTCGAGCTACAATGTAGTTGAATGTATGACCACTAACCGATAACTTTCTTTTACAATTTTGTATGAAAGTGTTTAATAAATTTTAAACATAACAGGCTCCGACTAAAGTTCCGAAATAAAGTAATAATATGAAAAAAAAAATGGGCTATAGTGGGACATGATATGGGCTAAAAAATAAAGTTAAAGCTGATTTTCTTCCAAGCGATATTACTATCGATATGTTTGTATGTATCGAGTTTCGTTTGATCGTTATCATGTTCATTACTGGAGCAGAGAGTAAATAACAGTCGATAATAAAGGGTTTTCGACGATAAATTAACGTGATTAATGGCTCCGGCCACGGCTCGGCCCGACCAATTATGGATTAAAAGCGAACAATTATACAATTTATAATCTCTAGTATATGTATGTAAACTCTTTGTTGTACCAAAACAATTACATTACAAAAATATTAACATTACAAAAAAAAGTAAGTAGTGCAAAGATGTAGCTATCCCTTTAAGGGATTACGTACAGTCAGAAGTAAAAGTAGGTGGACAGTCGAAGAGCTTATTTTTTATAGCATGGGAAAAGCGAACCTACACAGCCCACCTGATATAGGTGGGATTTGTGACACGTATAAATTTTCATTATGAAGATTTAACCTAATACCGCAAATGCGTTACCTGAAAGTCTAAGAAGGAATGCCTCTATGCTAGTCATTTCACCGGCTGTCTTATTCCCACACTCTTTGGGTTGTCTACATATTCACGATTCTATTGTTAAGAAAATAAGAGCATATGTATATCCATGCTAAATTACAGCTTTCTAGTACCAAGACTATCTGAGCTAGGCTGCGGACGGACGGATGGCGAAACTATAAGGGTTCGTAGTTTGACCACAAAACCCTAAAAACGAAATCATACTTCAAACCTGATTACCTAAATTATCCATCAAACCTTTAAGCAAAACATTTCGTAACGATATTACAGCTGAAACAAAACGCTAAGGTTAGCGTAATCCTCGAAGAGCCCTTCAGGATGTTGTTATTGCGTAATTTCGTCAGTCAAGAGCTCGACGGGCCCAACATCGGATCATCCATTATAAGAAAAACACTCAAAGGTTGGGGTCCTTGAAAGTAGTACCAACACAAGAATGACGTAGATCAAAGATGGCGCACGTCATGTTGTTATTGATTGAACTTCAGTGGGGTTATTATGACCTATCTGTGCCATTCATTTTAAGCTATGAGAAAAGGACAGAGTTATGTAACTGCTATAGCTCCGTCCTTTTCACTCACCGTAAAATGAACTGCATACTATGTCATAATAACCCCCCAGTACTGCAGGCCTAGTATGGTTGCGTTTATCGCGTGGCTTAATGTCGATAAAGCATCCATCACTCTCGTACTTATGTAGGTACATACGTGTCAGAAAGTGACGGATGGTTTATCCGCATCTTGTCACGCGATAAATAGTCTGGAGCTCTAATCTACTTGGTAAAACCTAAATTCCTTTTGAGTTATCGTATTATTTTAAACTCGTACGCAATTATTATTAACTAACGGGATTTATGTCAAAAATGTTTTTTTTTTATATGGCATAGAGAAGACAAACGAGCACACAGGCCACCTGATGGTAAGTGGAAACTGTGACCCATGGACATTCGCATTCACAAGACTGCAATGCAATCCTAAGACTGCAAATGCGTTGCCAACCCTGAGGACTAAGATGGAATGCCTCTATGCTAGTCATTTCACCGGCTGTCTTATCCCCAAACCGGAACACAACAATGCGAACACTGCTGTTTGGCGGTAGGTTAATGGATAAGATGGTGGTAGCGATCCGGACGGACCCTGCACAAGGTCCTACCACCCGCATAACCCGTGTATCCTGCCTTTTGGCCGAAAATTGTTTGGCAAAATATATCATTTCCCAACCGGTTCATTTACCAACCCGCTTTTTTTCTGTAACTGTAAATATTTCAAAAACTAACCTGACCTAACCTATAGGGTTCTACACGATGGCAATGAAATAAATCCTGAAATATTAAATTTTGCCAAACATATTTTTTCCAAAAGGCGGAGAACCCGCCAAAATATTGTATGTATATGTATATGTATATGTATGTAAACTCTTTATTGCTCAAAAATATAAATATTGAAGAAATATAGAGGAGAATAGAGCCCTAGATCAAAGTTGCCGCACGCACGTCACGTCAAGCCACGTCACTTCAGTGGACGTTAGTTCCGGTTGTCGATAAATTGTGTTCAACAAAAATGTTTTTTTTTCATTAATAAAAATACGTCACTCAACTAACCGGAATTCCACAAATTAAACTCAGTCGTAACCCACGACCATCAATTCGTTTTAGGCGTGTGTCACTTGGTGCGTGTGTTGTTATAGGAGTGTCTAGGTTCACACGCATTTTAATCCGATGCGTTTTGTGTGCGTGTCGTAGAATTTCGTGAGTTTTTATGATCACGCCCCATTTATGTATTGTTATTATTGTAAGTAGGCAAAGTTTCATGTCAACTCATCTAGCATAGTAAGATAAATATTTATAACATTAAGGTGCGCAAACACCGGAGCTTAACGGTTCGTATAATTACGTTGTCGTTGCGTAAACAAAAGAAGGGGCCATAGTAACAAAATGGCGCGTTTTTGACGCACCGTTAAGCAGCGGTGTGGGCGCACCTTTATTACACATTTAGTTACTCGTACGTTGTTAGAGGCAGCACACCAACCCAGTCCCTCCTGGTTGAGAAGTCGGTGAACTCTGCAAAAAGGGGAGAGAGTATTTGCTGGATTACCTCTTGAATCTCGAACACTTATCGAAGATAGAAAATGAAATAAAAGCTAAATGGGCCGAAAAAAAAAAAGTTTTTTTTTTGATACCAGAAGATACCATTTTATTATTGACAGTTTTGGCTATTTTATACGTTGTCATTAATTTTGTCAGGAAATATTGTTGTTTTCTATAATAATTAATTTAATTATCTTCTTATTTTTCTCTATATTTTGCTCTTACTGAAAAGAGTATGTAATAAACAGAGAAGAATGTATTAAATAGTACAAGACTACCATCATAGCCCTTACCACCTTCCCAACCAATATTAACTTTATATCTCCAGCGGCCCTAGTATGGCTGCGTCTATATCGTGTGTCAAATGTGGATAAAGCATCCGTCACTCTCGTACTTATTTACGTGCCAGAAGGTGACGGATGCCTTATTCAAAATTTGTCACGTGTTAAACGCAGCCATATTAGGCGCGCTGTCTCAACATCAAGTCAACTCACGTTTTAGGTTTTTCTCGCTCAGTTTAAAAAACATGCTTTGGGGCATCTCGACGTAATATCGTTACGCTACAAGTCTACGGAAAGTTTTTTTTAATTATCTCGCAGTACAAAGACGTGCCGGCGGCGGCTCGTAATAAGAATCGCAGCGGTATTCAGCGCGGTTACAAGAAAAAACGCCGCGTTAGTTCAGGTAGCCAGTGCTTCTTTTATACGCAGGTAGTTTAAAAGTTTTGTGGATGCGTCATAGTTATCGAATCATGGTCATACCTATCATCCACCTATCCATTAAACGAATGTGTGTGAATTCTTGGAAGGTGTTTTGACGTTTTACTTGTCTCTCACTCGCTCTCATACGCTCTTATTTAGAGCGAGTAAGAGAAAAGTACAAACCTCAAGCACCTAAGAGCTCACACGCACACCCACACACATGCACACAGGACCTCTATAAATTCTAGGGGATAAAAACCATTTCTACTTTGACCTGTTATTGTATTGTCAATTTTTGATAGCTCTTATTTAATTGACATTAATGGCGGACGAGCTAAAAACAATACCATAAAAGGTCAAAGATGTTTTGGGTTTTACCGCCTAGATTAGAAGCCCTGTACGTCTGCATCGACTGCCGACTGCCGACGGGGACCCAGACGGAAAGTCGCGAATTGATAGATAAAATATGAAATGTCAACATAGTAAAAAAAAAAATATATATTTTCCATGTAGGTAAATACGTAACTCGACCTGTGTTTAACATTTTTTATTGAATACTATTTACTGGCTTTTAATAGAAAGTAAATATGTAATAGAATGAATTTTTCAGTCACTTATTTCTGATTTTATAGGTAAGTATTCGGTATTGGAAATGATTTGGCTACCTTTCATAAAAAAAGCAATCCTTTTTACGAAATCCGTGACCTACGTATAGACAGCAGAGTAACAATAGGGCTTCCTTATGCCATTTGGCCACGGAACCCTATACTTAGAATTAACCATCAACTTGAGAGGAATTTGATTCCTAGACTACTTTGGACTGTCAAAGTGACGTGATCAATCAATACGTAAGAGACTTCTTATGATATTATTTACAGTATCACTTTGACATAGTACAAAGTGGTATAGGAATCAATTTCCTTGACTTTAAGTTAATCACCGTTTATAAGCGCTAAGTGCGCCTTTTGCAGTATACGTGCGCTGTGTCGTATTTCCTTCCCGAAACATTTACCTTTGAAACATCCAATTAGATTATGATCTGCGGATCTTGCGCAGGAGATAGAACAACGAGGTTTTCAATAGGTTAAGGCCTATAATACCGGTACTCTATTAGGGGAGGAAATTTATTCTTTATTTTTTCTTTAAAACATACATACATACATACATTAAATCACGCCTGTTTCCCAGAGGGGTAGGCAGAGACAACTTCTTTCCATTTGCTACGATCTTGACAAATTTCTTTCGCTTGTTCCACATTCATACATCGAGTCATGCACGCACAGCGGTTTCGGGTAATTAAGATTCGGCCCTTTTCCAGTATTTCTCCGATTTGACTCGAAAAAGTACGCCTAGGGCCCTTCCGACCCGTCCACTCACTTTCAATCTGTATATCTCTTTCATCAATCTTCTTTCATCCATCCTTTCGAAATGTCCGAACCATCGAAGCAAGCCCTTTTCAATCTTAGTCACTACATCTTCTTTTATTCCTCATTTCTCTCTGACTTTTTCATTCCTTACTCTATCAATCATAAAACTATTTAACCAACTATTTATAATATGAGTGTAAATACAATAATAACCCTTAACCTAGCATTCGATTAAACTGAGGATACATCCATTTCATGCGTACAGTCAACCAATTTGATTCCTAGGCCACTATGGACTTTGTCAACGTGACGTTGTAAACCAAATCATAGGGAGTCTCTTACGTTTTGGTTGACAACGTCACTTTAACATAGTCCAAAGTGGCCTAGAAATCAAATTGGCTGACTGTACATGCAATGCATACAATTATTACTGGAGATACTATCTAAAGAATGAATACCTATGATATTTCATGACAATAACATACAAAGAGTGTTATTCTTTACAAATCGTATTCTGCATATCATTATTGAAACCGTCTCAATACGAAATTGTTGGGCTCTATTTCCTCGTCTCGGAGAGTGGTCGCGGCGTTGCGCATAACGCATAGAGCTAACTCCGATCGGTTGTGGAGCAACTTCCACCAAGGACTGGGTTTGGTGTTCCTGAGAAGAACAGCGATTCTAATTTATTTACAAATGTACTTGTTTGTAGATAAAGTTGTCGAGGGGTGTTTTTTGAACCAAAATATTTTTATCCTAATCTTTGGGCTTTTATGTCAAAAGTGAGGATATGAAAATGCATGTCAAACAAACAAAATTAAATATAACTTCATGAGGACCTTCAACTCTAACGAACGTCGACTTCAGTTTGACTGTTAAATTATTATTTGATAATGAGGTTATTTTTGAGGTGGTTCATTTTTTTTCTCGCTTTGTAGTGGGTCAATTTGCTCTTAACCTAATGATCGTTTTTTACAAATTATTGCTTATTCCGATGCAGATAAGTTAATAGTTTCCCTGGCATTTCACCACCAAATTCTCTTTACTACACATTGTCAATTTGTGACAAGCATAAATTGGTAAGTAGTAATATTAAAGTAATCGTATCGCAACCCATGAAATATTGAGTAGTTCCGGTGGTCATCTCTGGTCTTCGTCATTTATTCACTTCACCAAATGGTGCTTCCCGAGAAAAAGAAACATGAGATACTACCTGTACAAAAAACATACAAAGCGCTATATGCGCCTATAATACTTAAAAAGTTCCCTCGATTACTCATTAGAAGAATAAAATAATTTTCCAAATCAGTGATCAAGGCATAATGTGGGAGTGCAATAAAAACTGTGAAATCAGTAAAGAAAACAATCGCACATGTTACCAAGTAACAGAAGGGTTTACCCTTGTTTTGAGATAGACACTCATTTGATAGAACGTATCACTTCGCAGTTTTCGGTTCATGGACAGCTATTTTCTGTTGTGTTGATTTCAGGTTATCTTGTAATTGTAACAAGTCAAGTCTAATCTAATTGGTTAATGACCTCGTGAATCATAATATTTCAGATAACCTGAAATCAACCCGAGTTCAGCAGACAATAGCTTTCTATGAAACGAAAATTCTGCGAAGTGATACGTTCTATGAAATGAGTGTCGGTGTAACAAAGGGACACCAACGAAAACAGCTACGTATTGCCAAGAAGCATGTTCTTAAAATAAACCGGTTAAATATTCCAAAGACGACGGAATAAATCTCTGATTCTATTCCGGTTCCCGAAGTCATTCGAGTCGAGGCTTGTTTATTTATTTAAGTCTTTCTAACGTTTGGCTTCACGCCGATCGTTTGTATTTTCAAAAAATCCTTTTCGGAATGTAAAAGGAATCTTATGTCAAGCGTTAAGTCGCTGAATTATTTGGTAACGTAATATAACAGTGGGTATTTTAAAGATACATAATGTTTGTTTAGCAACGGGTACTTTTAGACGTCCAAGACACCACTATTAATAGAAATGGAGCTAAAACGCGTTGAATAAGGTACGCATTTACAGCAAAACGATTGTAAGTTTCCATGAAAGTTTTGAAGTTCCCGAGGCAAAAACGATAAACAAGTAACAACGGAGCGAAGTTCAAATTTAAAACATTTGTTTGGCAAAAACACACTACACCACAACAGACATGGTAAAAAAAGAAGAAACAAGATTAGAGCACAGATAGAATCGTTTCACTGTAGTGTGAAGTCAAATAGGACTCAGCTGAGCATGTGCTGCACGTTATGACCAAGGGCCTTCAAATTGTGATAATTGAATACTTAATTATCGGTTCGGTCATTTGGAAAGGATGGATGAAAGAAGATTGACGAAAGAGATATACAGATCGAAAGTGAGTGGAAGGGTCGGAAGGGGCCGGCCTAGGCGTACTTATTCGAATCAAATCGGAGAAATACTAGAAAAGGGCGGAATCTTAAGTACCTGAAACCGTCGTGCGGCCATGACTCGATGTATGAATGTGGAAGAAGCGGAAGAAATTCGTCAAGATCGTAGCAAATGGAAAGAAGACTAATGGCCGGTTCCTATATTCAAACCGTGGACAGATAGGCTTAATTTAGATTAAAATTTTACATATTTTGTATGGGCAAATGTCTAATTTTAACCCGAACTAAGCCTTATCTATCCACTGTTCCAATATAGGAACCCGATTTAAGTGGTCTGTGCCTTCCCCTCTGGGAAACAGGCGTGATTAAATGTATGTATGTATGTAAATACATTGAAAAATTAAAAGACGTAGGTAAGAACAATACCCATGCATAAATATATTCCTCCGCAGCAAAAATCACTGTTAACAAAGTAGTTGTCGCCGCCACTCATGCCACTGAGGCCGCAGTCCCTAGCGATTCAGCGCTAGTTCGTGATAGCTCGTCGATGGCTTGCGGAGCGTTTACATCTGTTCACGGCATCGTGCTCCTTTGGAATGCCTTATTCTAAAATGGTTTTTTATATACCCAATCATTTTATTTGTACGGGGAGGCCTTACGCAAATTGCAGCGTATATTAATAAATCATTTTTTTTTTCACTTTTTCTATAAATAAGAGTGAAAATATACTGTAGTGACTGGGTAGCCACACAATGGAAGCGTGAAGCGCGGAAGCAGGAATGAAAGCAGGAGCGAGAATAATACTTGATTTTGTACAGAAGAGACAACTAGAGTAAGATGGGACTTTGTATTTCATAATAAGGAGGTAGCAAGCGATAGTTGTACAAAACAAATGCGTGCGCATGCCTGGTGGCGTTCCAGAGCTAAATTAAACGAAGTATGGGATTGACAAGCCACGAACAAGAGCAATTCGAGAATAACGTTTGAGTGAAGGCGATGTTCACAAATATTGCGTTCTGTTTTACGGTGATTATTGAAAGATGTTTGGCACAAGGTGTCAGTGAAACCACTAAAAATAAGACTAGAAAGAAGTTTAACCTTTTAATACTTTCTATCAATTAACAGTTAATATTATAATAGTATTAGTACTACTAAAGTGCATAGTATTTTTTTAATCAGTTCTACCAAAACGTTCCTCTACACGCATTTCAGTTTTGCATAACACTTGACAATAACAGAAATCAAAATGTTCCTACTTAGCTTTACTTTTTTTATATATTATTAATTCCGGTTGTTTTTAAATAAGCTTTTGTTCATTTGTTGTAAAATAAACGTGACCATTTCTAACGAGCCCAAACATTTTTTCTCCTTTGACGCTTGAATGTTTTGCCTTTTTTACATCACGACGAAAATAAAAATACGTTACAAAAAAACGTTTATTGTACTGGGACACTCTTTATTATTTCAATGTCGTTGAAAAATATTTGTCAGTAAATCCTCCATTATAACACATATTTCATTATTACGGTTCAAAATATACAGCTGTTTAAAGATAGGATGGACGGACGGACTGACGGGTGTGAGGACGGACGAACGGCCAGATAGCGTAGCCATATATTAATAGGGTTCTGTTTTTATTAAAATAAAACCCCACCTCTCTTTACTATGACGTTACTTGATTGTTCTTACTCGTTTACTATGATGATACTAAAATAAATCCTCATCAGCTTTATGCCAGAGAATGCCATTAGGCATTAAGTTCGCCATTTGTACTTTTGTTTGTGCAATAAAGATTAATAAGTATTTTCACACCGGGAGACAATAATGAGTGCATACACGAAGCTTCGCGAAAAAAAAAACAAGTGACATACCAATCGCAACTTTGCATTTGCTAAAGACTCTTTTAAATCCAGTTTAGGATAATCAATAATTTGGACAAACGAAGCGTTATGCCAAAAGTTGTAAAGGATTCTGAGGGACACTCCCTAACAAGCCTTGTCCAAAACGGATGTTGCGCTATCTCGACATTTTAACAAATATCCAAAACACAAGTTGGTACGTCTGTCCGGCCGAAATGGGCCGTTCTGTCCCCTTCCGGACCGGACGCGGCTGCCGGCCGCGGCGGCGGACCGCGATATAACCTTACGAGCACTATTTATTGCTTAGTTTCATCATAAAAGGAGGGGACTGGTTTAAAACCAGCACTTTGACTCCTTGCAATAGCAGCTTGCGCACGAAAATTTATATTATACTTCACGTTTTCAAATCGCCTTTACTGTTAATTAACGTGTTCTGAACCCTATAGCACGAGCCCCTCACAACTCACGTACAGATGTAGTGAATAGGTAATCCTTTACCATCGTTTTTTGTCGGATAAGTTCGTATTTATCTTGATTTCTCAATTAGCTGCAGTACTCAACAATAACTGAGAAAGCAAGATAAATACGAACTTATCCGACAAAAAACGATGGGAAAGGATTATTCACTACATCTGCATATTCTTGTAGGTATAAATGATCATTATCAATGACTATTTCGATCTGTATTATAAAACACGACTTTATTGTTATGTTGCATTTGGCCAGTTCGATTCCAGGTTAGGGCAAATTTTCAATAATCCATAATTGCAGTATTGCAGCTTAAAACAAAAGTTAGAGTCCTTTGCGTAGAATTTGCTATTTCCAATATCTAACATGGTTGTCGTCCATGTGGCATTCGGTTTTTCTACCTTTATAATTCTGTCGTCCTAGTGAAAAACGATCAAGTCGATGTAACTCGTAATAAAAAAGCGTAAGGATACATGAACGGAGTATACTATACATACTTACACCCTTTTCCACTTGATTTTCAGAAGACTTATACCGTTTTTCATTAGGACCCCAGGATCATACTATGCTTGTATTTGTCATGGTTGGTCTTGCACACTTTAGTACTTTGTCACTTTAAGGTTACGTTTGAACTACTGCACTAATCTGTCAAAGGCGTTACAGCGACATGGTACAAAAGTAAGCATTCACTTATTAGGACGACTGTAAATTATTTCACTTCGATTTACTTAGTACCTTATATGTGGTAAAAACGTAACAAGGCTAACGAAGGATAATCTATATATATAATCACTATCATCACTACACATAGTATAAAACAAAGTCGCTTCCCGCTGTCTGTCCCTATGTATGCTTAGATCTTTAAAACTATGCAACGGATTTTGATTCGGTTTTTTTTAATAGATAGAGTGATTCAAGAGGAAGGTTTTTGTGTATAATAAACTCTGTTTTATGTTACGGGTGTTACAGAAAACTCACATAAACCGAAGCGAAGCGAGGGCGAGTCGCTAGTCTATAATATAAAAATGAATCGCAAAATGTGTTGGTAAGCGCATAACTCGAGAACGGCTGAACCGATTTGGCTGATTTATTTTTTGTTGTGTTCGTTACTGTCAGGGTAAGGTTTATATGTAAAAAAAATAGATAAATCTAACGGGAAGGTCGGGAATTTGCAGCGGGGCGAAGCCGCTGGCGGGCAGTTAAACATAAACAGGTTTCGACTTTTATGTCCGTGGGTTAATATAACCTAGAAATATAAAAAGAGAAGAAGTTAAACTCATCTAGACTGCCATTGACAACAGTGCATTTGACTTAATTCTACAATGGAACTCGGTTTAATTTTCCCGTCCCGCCACTCGACACGGAGTGATTTATCAAACAATTCGCAAAATCAAGAGTCGAGAGCGTTGTTTGTTAATTGTTATACTTTCGCTAAAATTAAATATCCTTTGTGCAATTAAGGCTCGCTGGTGTAATTACATACGTAAAGAGGTTGTTGGTCACGTTTTATGACAAGCGTGTCGAATGTTTTACATAAAACTAACATGTGCTCAGATTAACACATGACGAAACATGACAAAATAATGCTAAGGGGCTCTATGCCACTTAGTACTATTTTGCTTGTGACATGTTACCATATTGTCAACGTTATTATAACTCTTACCGCTTGTTTCACAATCGACAAGTAAAGCATATTTGACGGATAAGTTTAGCCCTTTCTTTGTCGTACACTTGAAAATAGACAAGGAGAGAGACAACTTTATGTGACAGATAAATTTACTTGTCGATTGTGAAACAGGCCCTTAAAATAATACGATAACATGTCAAATGGAATAAGATTGTACAGTCATGATATTATATTTGGTATCCACCTTAGGTCCAAAGTCAATCTGAAATTCTACAACAATAAGGTTGAGTTTTCTAAAAGTTATTAATTAATTGACATCTCTAATGACATTGACGACTTCAAGCATATCGTTCATTGAATGCAAAACGGACACAATCCGAAATAAGTCAGTGTTGCATTTTAAAATTAGAAGCGGTTGCAATACGATTTTTAATGGAAGAGCAAATTATTTTGGAATGTGTCCGTTTTGTATTCAATGAGCGATATTTTTCTTGAAATGGGTCCCAAATTAACGCTCGTGACCGTAGACCGTACATAGAGCCCTAGGAGGGTTCTCTGTCGTTTGCCCGAAAGTCATTCGCCATGAAGGCATTTTTTCTGAAATCGTGAACTATTCAGAATTGTTATAAAACAAACCTAACCTAACCTATTGGGCTCTATACGATGGCATGTAAAAATTACCTGAAAGGTTTACAGTTTCAGAAAAAATGCCTTTATGGCAAATTAACATTATGGCAAGTGACACAATTATGGCAAATTAAATTCGGGTAAACGAAGTGATCCGCCCTAGGGGGGTTGTGGTATTGGTTATCTGAATGGTAAGGCAATTTCAGTGACCACATAAGAGGCCATACAGTTAGCTGTCAGAACCTGTCAAGTGCTGGGAAATCAAAGGGACAGATATATAGAACTTTTATAGCTATATCCCCCTCTATAACTGAAACTGCAGTTTTTAAGAACTTACAGGGCCTCTATTCCAGTTGGTTAAAACGATATCGTATTTGACCTGTTATGAAATCGTTTTTAACTCGGCCGCTATTAGTGTCAAGTAAATAAGAGCTATCAAACGTTGACAATACGATAACAGATTAAAGACGATATGGTTTTTACCGCCTAAAACACCGGGACAGTACAGTCAACAGCATAAATAAGTGATCATTTACATACCTCGTCACTTTAACGTCGTGTTTGAAATGTTATACAAAATTGTGAAACGATTGAAAGCGACAAGGTACAGAAACGATTACTTATTTATGCTGTTGGCTGTACCGTCTTTGAAAGCTATTAAAATCATTGAACCATATTTGAGTAACATTATTTTAGTTTCTAGTCAAGGAGCAATCACGAGACTTAAAAAAAGTAATAATAAAAGTTAACGGCGTCAAAAAAATGTGAAAATATAATTGTATTACCACTAACAAGCAGACCAGGGGGCCTAATATGGCTGCCTTTATCGCGTGATAAATTTTGGATAAGGCATCCGTCACCTTCTGACAGGTAAATAAGTACACGTGTCAAAAAGTGACGGATGCTTTATCCACAGTTGACACGCGATATAGACGCAGCCATACTAGGCCCGCAGAAGGAAAGCAAGCTAATAAAAACGTAAAAAGTTAGTGGCGAATAGTGCTTATTTATATGCTTTGGGAGACTAATATCTCTATCTTCTGCTGGAGTTTCTTGCGGCGCTTCTTCTCCGCAATGATGGTTTTGTCCGAAGCGCTGGTAGACTCACCATATTTATATTACCGACGTATAAACGAGCCCTCATGTGGCCTATTTACTGAATAAATATTTAGTTTTTTTTTGAATCAGTGTAGTTACGGCTGGTGATAAAAAATTTGGTAAAACTTAATAATATTATGGTAAATCAAATATACAACAAACTCAAATAAATCTGTCTAACCACTCTCACTTTCAATTAATCACGGGCGGTTCCTCAGCCCTAGTACTTAGAGGATTGAGGGCCATTTGCATAAGATTCACTGGCACTCCGATACAAGACGGGTTTATGGGCAAAGGGGGCATCGACGTGCCACGCGCGTTGAGGCCGTGACGGTAATACCGAACAGGGTTTACAACGACATAACATGACACAATCATAATAGGGAATATGCATGGATGTTAAAATCAACTGAACAAAATATGAAAATACCGTAAAAGAGATCATCAAAAGTGAAATTAAAATTAAAATCGGTTAAGAAATCGGGAAAGAGAAAATAATTTTAAGTATTTGTAGCATAGACATAAATTAGTTATTATATAAATGTAGCTAGCCCTCTCGTGTTGCTGCGCCCTTGCAGGGTGTCACATGTATAGGTACCTATTCCAGTTTGTTCCACCTTGAATTGTAATGTGATATGCAATAAATTATTGAATTGAATTGAAGTGAAGAAATACGAATGATACAAGCATTTTAAACTGCTAATTAGAAAGAGTCGACCATAAAAACTCCTCGAAAAATGTGCTCCTCCTGGTTGTGCTGGAATGAGATAGGAAAAAATATCTGTTGGCTTTTATCTTGGTTATTCTTATAGTTGTTTTTTAAAAAAAGTTTTTTTCACCTGTTTGTTACATGAATCGGCTTTTATTGAATAGTTAAAAAACGATTAATATTTCTTATTATCAGCAGTAAATCGTATACAGTTTGACCAAGTCCAAAACTAAGCTTTAAGCTTGTACAGTCACGAGATTTAATTTCGGACCCACCTAAGGTCCAAAGTCAATCCGACATTCCACAACAATAAGGTCGAGTTTCCTACAAGTTACAAATGACTTGACATCTCTAATGACATTGACGACTTTAAGTATGTTTTTCTTGAAATGGGTCCCAAATTAACGCTCGTGACTACTGTGAGTACTAAAAAACAGTAATCCTTTTTATAGAGAAATACACAATTATAAACAGTAGTAACAAATAAATGATTGCAATTTTGATCCTTGATGTTTTTCATTTTATGTTATTTTCTGTTAAGTGTGTCACTTTCCGTCTCTTGACCAAGCGGTTCCCACGGAAGACCAGTGCTGGCTTTACGGCTACCGAATGCTGAGTAGGGACCATTTCGCAACTGTTTCTCTGTGTCTTATTTTTTGTATCTATGTACAGTCAAGGTCACCAATATGTATACACCGCAAAGTCTCAGAAATATGTACACAGACCTTATTACTATAGCAATAAAGTCTATGTGTACATATTTTTTCAACTTTGTGCGGATATTTATTTTTAACCTTGACTGTACCTAATGTGGTTTTGTATCGTTGCGAATAAATTTCTCTTTATCTTATGTTTAAAAAGATTCTTGTTTGTCATTGTGTCTTGTCATTAATGTGTTGAATGCATACCGACTCACTGGGTCCCAAGATACAGGCTCAGCTTAGTTCAGGGTCTGAAAGGTATCGTACCTTTTTGGAAACAGTGTATTTTTTATTAATAAAGTTATTTCTTATTCTTATTTTTATACTTTAGGCAATTTTCTGCAACTTGCACTTGTTGTTAATACGAAACTTTAGTCCACATTTTTCTCATTCATGATGAGTCACAGAATCAACATTTTGGGTAGTCTTATAAAAACAGACACCAAAGTGAGTTCTTTTTGTAAGTGCCAACGTAAGAGCCTCATCACACGCATCTCGAGGAGCGGTCGTAAAGGCGCGCCGGTTTAGTGGCAGCTTTATGTCTGTGCCAGTCGTTTATGGGATTCAATCTGTGTAAACGCTCGTACGGAGTTGACATAGCAAGATTGTGTGTTTATGGTTGGTGAACTCAGTATGTTACTTAGACTCACATGCGAGGAAAGAAAATGTACATTCAGCAGCATAAGTCAGTGATCATTTCTGTAATGTCAACAGCATACAATATAAGTGATCATTAAATTTATGTACCTTGTCACATCAACGTCGTGTTTGAAATGTTATACAAAATTGAAAAACGATTGAAAGCGACAAGGTACAGAAATGATCACTTATTTATGCTGTTGGCTGTACGTTGTCGCTTTCAATCGTTTCACAATTTTGTATAACATTTCAAACACGACGTTGATGTGACAAGGTACATAATTGATCACTTGTTTATGCTGTTGACTGTACTTAAGCCTATTTTTTTTGTACCACGCATCTAACAATCCCTTTTCAAGAAATAAAGCTAGAAGCTAGTGGTCCTGGGTTCGAATCCCGGTAAGGGCAGATATTTGTGTGATGAGCGCGAATATTTGTTCCTGAGTCATGGATGTTTTCTATGTATTTAATTTAGAGCTTAGTTTGGGACTAGGTCAATTGGTGTGAGATTGTCCCCCCCCCTTATATTTATACACTTTATTTTTAAAGTCATTTCATTGCTCCGTTAACATGTGAATAGCAACATACAAAACAACAAATATTGTTTATTTTTTCATTAATACCCTGACGCAGGATATTGGAATGATGGTGTAAATAAAAGATACAAATATGACGGAAAAAGGTTGTGAATGACATGACACAATATAAATTATGAAAGGAAACAGAATCAACAATATGATTTTGCGAGTGAAACAGGATAAAGATGTCGTTTACTAAATTGTTGTACACTTTCTTTTATTTATTGCTGACTTTCGATAAAAAATTATGTGTTTAATTTCCGACGTCTGTTCATACCTGTCAAAAAGCTTTATAATTTCACGATATTTTTAAATGTATCCCTAAATATTTCACCAGTACGTAACTTTATCAAATGTATATAAAAAATCCTATTACCGTCTATCAGGTAAAAACAATCTAAACAATGCCAAATAAATCTCCATAAAAAAGTTCAATCCTGAATTTAAAATCGTGGGTAATTGAGTTTAGGTCGCGATGTGTGCCGAACTCCGCTCGTAAATAAAAACTGAGGTGGAACGGTGTTAGGTACATACAAGGGATGTCTGACGTATGTACAGTCAATGTCCGTCAGTTCACTTTTATTAACACGGGCAAACGAGTAGAGGTGTCATTCGGGTTGATTTTTGAAGGTAAAATAAATAAATATCAGGAGACAATGTCACACAAATTGACCTAGCCCCAAGCTTTAGGCTTGTACTAAAGGTACTAATCAACCATTAATTTACTTATATAGATAAATAAATACTTAAACACATAGAAAACTTCCAAGACTCAGGAACAAATATTCGCGCTCATCAGACATATATTTTCCCGTACCGGGGATCGAACCCGGTACCGCTAGCAGGCAGGATCACTACGGACTAACTACGGTTACTACGGTTCTTTAAGTAAACGAAACGGTAAAATGTTTAAAGGTCGTAGTTGGTTGTGACTTTACTCCGCATTCGATTAATGACAATCATATAGACTAAATATTAAAAAAAGTTTTGAAAGTAATATTTCAAACATTTATTCGTTTCAATTCGTCGTAGGATATCATATTCGCAAAACATGATATTCGCAAAACATGACATTCGCAAATCATCATAGTAGCAAAACATCACATTAGCAAAACTTAACTGTTATTAAGACATGAATTAGACAGTGTCGACGGAGCTCCGCTAATGCGGAGCTCCTATTTCTGTGTAGTTTGGCCCTCCGGGTCTGCTATAAATCTAACATAACCTAAACCTACCTACGATTTTATAACAAAACCCGACTATTTGTAAATATCATGTTTTGCGAATATCGTGTTTTGCTAGTATGATGTTATGCTTATATGATGTTTTGCTAGTATGATCTTTTGCGAATGTGATATTCTGTAGAGTAATTGGTTTCAATGTTCTGCAACCGATTTAAACTTAAATTACTAAATCTGCAGATTTTTTATAACAAACCATAAAAATATGGAAACATTTTTCTCCTGCGTATTCGTTGCCCAGTTGTGCAGGTCCACTCGATCAGGTGCTGTCGCCTCGACTCCCCGCTGTCATTAATAACAAAGTTGTCGAGCGATGCGTCGGGTTTGGGAGTCGGACGCGTGATTGGTCATTCAGCAGTATCACCGTCACCGTAGCATCTCGAGATTAATTAAACAAGTGTTAAACTGAAACTTTAAGTAAATGAAGACATGAGAACACCGACTTTGGCCTACAGCGGAATATCATAGATACATACATACGAGTACATACCGTCACGCCTTCATCCCAGAGTGGGGTAGACAGTTACAGAACTACCAATAATTCTGATAACTTGCTATTAATACTATAACCACAATAAATAAATAATAATAACTAATTTTAGTTCCTGCCATTACCAAATAATTTTGTTTATTTTCTATTGTTAAGTAATAATTTTATTTAATGTTCCCGTGTTAAAAATGTAAACCAACTCACTGGGTCCCAAAATACAGGCTCAGCCTAGTTTGGAGTCCGCAAGATATCGTACCTTTTTGTAAACAATGTATTTTTATATTAATAAAGTTATTCTTATTCTTATTTTTTTATTATTACATTTTGCACAACAGGCTAAGATCTTTACCGTGTGTATATTAGTGACAGGTTGCAAGCCCATCGCCTAACAATACTACAAGCCTTTAATCCCTAGTCGTCTCTTATGACTTCCACAGAAAGACATGGATTGGCACTATTCTAAGCCGGCAACCATACGGCAACGGTAATGGCGGATTATCATAGATAAGAATTAATCAATAAACAAGCAAAGGCAGAAGAATTAAATATATGACCACTAGACTTGCATTGTTTGATCAAACAGTACAAACGCTTTATTTATTTATTTATGATTTATTGGAGATCCAACAGCTTACAAAACAAGATAGAAATTAAAATACGTAACAAAAAGCCAATTAAAGATTCTCACCGATAGAGACCAAATATTTAAACATAGCAGAAATAACAGCCAACGCAGGCACACACGCCGCGCTACACCAAGAGAACAAGAGAACAACCACATGTATACGCAAGAATAACAAACGGTAGAAAACAAAAACTAAGTTTTCACTTAAAAAGATCTCAGCTGAGAGAAGTAAAAATAGCTCGTACCAACCGTAATTTTCATAATGGATATCTCCAATCTGATTGGTCTTTTTCACTGCTTTGTTCTGTTCCGTCGCTCACTCCCGCTTGACTGGAAACGCGCCGTAAGTTGTGGATAATTCATCTTAAGCTCCAAAATCTCTTAAGAACTAGCCCGGTAGTAACAATCAATTAATTAGCGAATTAGAAGTCGAGTAAATATCCTCCGAGGATGTTCATTTGTCACCGAACTTCGGCAACGCTCGTGGGTGCTCGGGGACGCTCGGGTATCTTCAACAGTTTGACGTTAACCGATTGGCGATTAACTGTTACAATATTGCCCTCCTTGTGGCTAACTAACATGGCTTTTGATTGGAAAATATTTAATTATATGTTTTAAGAAATTATATTGTGGGCCTGTTTCACAATCGACAAGTAAATTTATCAGTCACATAAAGTTGTCTCTCTCCTTGTCTATTTTCAAGTGTACGACAGAGAAAGGACTAAACTTATCCGTCAAATATCCTTTACTTGTCGATTGTGAAACAGGCGGTGAGAGTTATGTTTTCTGCACGGTCGTAAAATATGGACTACGACCCTTTAGACGTGAGATATAGAAAGTTGGCTTGGCTAGACAGAGAAAGAAACAATCGAGAATAGAATAGAAGAGAGGAGAGGACAAGAGACAACATCATATCACGTTTGAATTCAACTTGGGTCAAGAGCAAACCTATTTAATGGTTCTTTACCTTTTGGTCGTTTAAAAAAATATAAAGATAAAATATATTAAGTACGCCGCACGGGCACTTTTAGACGTCAAGAATCTACCAGCCCTACCACCACCACCAGCGCTTTTTTTTCTGTAACTGTTAATATTTCAGGATTTTTATAAAAACTAACCTGACCAAACCTACAGGGTTCTAAACGATGGTACTGAAATAAATCCTGAAATATTTACAGTTATAGAAAAAAAAGTGGGTTGGGAATTGAAACGGTTGGTTGGCTATTTAATGTTACAAACATAATAACATTAAAATATAAAATGTATTACCTTGGCTACTATCTATTCTGGACTTACCTTCCCCAAGAGCGCAATAGCCCGCCGCTGAAGCGATTACCATCGAAGCAGTCTGTCTCAGTCCCTCGGGCTGGGGACGTATCTGCAAATACCCATAGCGAAGCACGTTTACCGCCAAGTGACCCGTGTCACCCGTGTGCTTGGTTGCCCTCCTCTTGCCATAAATACCTTGTATTTGGTGTTAGAGACAAATTGACCATAAGAGAACGTAAACTGTCATTTTAACACGTTCACGGACAGTACGTCGAGAGACGTAAACTGAGACCCTCGTGAAATGGCACTACGGCTGTGACCGGTGTTTTTAATTACACCAAAAACGTTACTCCGTCCACGGCCGGCATGTTCCCATAGCATTTATAGGAAGCACGGATTCGGTGCCGTTTTAGGTTTTAACATAAGCCGCTAGTGTCACAGCAAAAAAGCTCTAGGGCAACCTCAACCTCATGCACTACCCTAAAAGGGGAACGACGCGTGTTATGGCACATCACGGCTGTGGACGTAACGGCTGTGGACGAGCTGCCACAATAGGTAAGATTGTTTTATACGACATTACATACATATTTATTCCGTCATAAAGCGGCACAATGTTTGAAACAACGTTAAATGTGACAGTACGTCCATGGCCGTAGAAAATGTTGTATGGAATTTATTTGTGCCATATCATGCAATTTCGAGGATGGTGCTGTGTCCGCGAACGTGTTAATTTGCTTTTGCTGAATTACAGAATACAGGAGGATAAAAATTATACCAACAGCATAGATTCAATTGGTATGTTTACCGATATGCATGGAAAGAAAAAATCGGGACAGTGGAAGTTGGTGAAATAAACACAAAAATATTTATTTTGATTTATTTATTTGAGGAGATCCAACAGCTATACATAACAGAAATAGAACTTAAAATACATGAAGAAAGCCAATTATAGGTTCTCGCAGATAGAACTAAATTAACAGTGATTAAAACCACAGAAAGTATGTTTATATTTATTTATTTATTTATTAGGACCTACAACAATAAGTACACTGATTCATGACTAATGTACATGCACACTTACAAGCTAAACGCCTTATTAATTACAGAAGGTCACAATCCTACATTTTAAAATTGGATTGAAAATCCCCGTGATACATGCCAAAGGTACCTTCAAATACCTTGCAGCATTGCTTTGCTAACTAAAATCAAAATTCAAAGTATTTATTCAGTATATTATTGGCCACATGAGGGCTGTTTTACACGTCGGTAATATGGACTGAATTTTACTAGCGCTTCGGACAAGAACATCATTGCGGAGTCAAAGCGCTGCAAATAACTCCAGCAGGTAATTTTTTCAAACAATTGACACTATAATACTTAAAAGCAGGTTACAGTTAACAAGGTTAATTAGCTAACCTTACCTTAGGTATACTAATTATTTAAACTAGCACAAATAAAAAAAATAAAAATGTAAAGTCAATAACATTAAACTAAAAATAATGACTAAGAGATCAGCACGACGAGGTACTACGTCAAAAGCCATAACTAGAATAATTATCACCAACGCGACCAACGACACCAATGAGATCTTTGTTGGTTTTGTTGCTCGCCTCTACGTGGCGTCTAAAAGACGACATCTTTTTACCTCTTTGGTCCCAGGTACAGTCAGCGAGCTAATTCTCGGGGCGAGTGAAACGCTGCTTTCTACGTTTCTTTTAATTGAAATCGTTCCAAATCAGACGAGTAACAAAACCCAAACGAGGCGGCGCGAGTGGAGAGCGGTCGAGAGTTGCCGCATCTTGATTCCAGAATTCTCTTCGAGGAAGTTTTTAACACATTTGATACTTAAATGTCTTTATTATAATAGACGTAATAAAGAGTACTTTGATGTTACTCCCATGCTCGTGCTCTTTTTTGTTTGGATTCAGCATTTTTTTAACTGTGATATTTTTAAAGTTAAGATACATTTTAAACTAAGCTTGTTAGACTTATACACATACGAGGGGAGGGGAAGGGACATAGCAAAGCATTATTTGAAACAGTCTTTATCCTACACTCAAATCATGGACTGTCAAAGCGTGCCCAATTCCATCAAAATCCGTGATTGTAAGAATAAACATCCATAAACCTACGACGAATTTCACTTTAAAAGTACGAGTATTTGTAATAGAAGAAGAAGAAAATCATGAGTAACTTTAAACTTCTTTCTAATAAATATCTGCCATGATATAAAACAAATGCTTGGAGGAAAAATCTTACTAAATAATCAAGTACCATTTACTACTTGTAATTGATTTTTACCCATGTAGAAGTTCGTAACGCTTTCAATCGTAAACTGTCTTTGTTTGTGTACCTGACGAAACTTGAGTTGAATTAATGATTACTTGTCTTGTCTTCACACTAGCACTTGGCACTTGCAGGGAAGAACCCGCGCGAAATTGGGCACACCTTTTACGAACGTCTACCCTACAATCTCAGAAATGAACCATCCGACGAAGCATTTGGATGCCGGCTGAAAAACCTTTTATTGGAAAATCCATTATACTCAGTTAAAGAGTTTATGGACCTTGATTTATAATTTGTTTTGATTTAATATGTACCTATTGTTGTTTTGACTTATCCTTGATTCCTGACTTCTTATTTATATTTTGATTATGTTAAAATGAATATAAATATTGTTGACGATTCCAATGTAATTTCTTGTACTTTTGACATAACATGCAATGTATACTGTGACTTGCTTTGGAAAATATATATCATTCATTCATTCATTCTTCGTAATTATCAACTACCTACCTACACGGGACTGCTCTGCGATTACTCGCTGGTCCAGCTGAAAATCAGTGCTGTGACTATGTCGCAGCATCTTGCTGAGCTGGTCGCCTTTTAGGTGCTTGCATGTTTTGTTTGTTGATGCTATCTTTAAGTATATTACAATACGTTTTTTGTTATGCGCTTAATAAACGTAATTCTTTCTTTCTTTCCTTTCTACAAAACTCTGCCGCTCTCCGCTTGCACCGCGTTTACATCTCCGTTTCCCGTCCGAGGCGAGTAAAATTTCACGTAATTAATCGCTTGAATTTGGCAAAAGTCCTAAAACACAAGTTTTTGCGAAATATGAAGGAAGACAAATGAATTAGCACGGAAATGCGCCAAACGGAAACCGTGGAGTTCTTAGTCTTATTGAAATGTGGACCGGAATCTCCGGGGAATTAGAAGCTTCTTGCACGCCGTGGTATGCAGATTTTATATCCAATAAAACAGGTATTTTACGGAATTTTAATCGCCCGGCGTATTTTTTTTGAGTATTTAATTTGAAAATTCCGAACCGTATTGAGCATTTTTTTATTTCATTCACGACCATGGCCAGTAACAAAGTAAATGTTATTTAATCAAATATTAATAGCATAATTTACCATGGTACAGTCAGCTGCAGAGAAATGTAACCACTTTGTTTGCTAGGAAACTTGTATGCAGGGGGGGTCACTTTTCTCTGCAGCTGACCGTACATAATTTTTTTGCTGTACCGCTGATTGTTAATGACATAAATAAAATTAAGGTTAGTTGATCATAGTCGTTTCTCTAGTCAAGAGTATGGAATACAAATCTGAAGTTTATTTTATAATACTGATACAGTTATTCAAACGGGTGGGTAGTGATGTACTAATTTTCATAACAGAAATTGCATCAATTTGATCTCTATAGTAAAATGACGATTAGTATAATAAATGTTATGTTTACAACGAAATGGATAATTTCTTAAATCATAATGATTATACCTAATTAAGATAGAAAAGTAAACATTTCTAACATCTTTGATTACTACAAAATAATTTTTGGTCACAGTTCTAACCTAGTAGATTAACTAGAACTTCTTAAGAAGAAATTTACTTAAAATGTATAATAACAAGAAAATGATCTTTTACCTGATAAAGTGATACAATTTGTTTTTATACCACAAGTTCATTTTTTTAGGTAGTCAAATGAAATTAATTAAAAAGTATTTAGACTGATTGAAGCGCACCCTACTCAAACACCAAACCTTGAATTACATGTTTAATATAGTTTTAATTACTTTTTAGGGTTCCGTACCCCAAAGGTACCAGTGGTACCCTATTACTAGGACTCCATTAACTGTCTGTCTGTCCGTCCGTCTTGTCACAGGACTGTGCCTTTTGAACCGTATCGCCAACAAACGGTTACCGCAGTTTAATGAATTGTAAAAAAGTGTATTAAGTGTGTGTGTAGTGTGTGTGTGTAAGTATATTAGCGGAATAAAAAAAAAAAGATAGACACTTGAAATGATTAGGTAACTGTTTAATTTTTATTCTAAAAAGAACGCGCGGACAAGAAGCCCCGCAAGAAAGTTCTGTAAGTATATATTTTTCAATCATAACATGCTATAATACTTTAATAGTAGTTTATGAAATTGTTGCTTAATGTGTGGTATTAAAACACACCACAGTGTGTTTAAGAATCGAGCCGCTTGGCGAGGTTTTTAATAGTATCACACGTGTGTTTTAATACCTAGTTATGTGCAGTTTCAGATACTACTTTATCTACTCTCATACATTACAACAAAATGTATTCAATGAATGGCGCCAAAACCTAGGCGGTACATCACCGCGCATGCGTTAAAGTGGGCGCTGTCACAGACAAGTAAAAATTGGAATGAAAACTTTTTGTAATGCTGTAAAAATGAAGCGAACCGCAGCGCATGTGCGTTCCATTATAAAATAATAATTGATTTGGAACCTCGTTGGTGACATTAACTTTTTGGATTAACATACATACATACATACCGTCACGCCTTCATCCCAGAGTGGGGGGCAGAGCTACAGAATTACCAACAACTTTAACAGCCCGTTGGTAATTCTGTAACCACATTTTGCACAAACAGGCTAAGAGGTATCATGTGTATATTAGTGACAGGTTGCAAGCCCATCGCCTAAAAATACTACAAGCCTTTAATCCCTTAGTCGTCTCTTACGACTTCCACAGGAAGGTATGGAGTGGTACTATTCTATTCTGCCGGCAACCACACGGCCAAACACACGGCCACACGGTTTTTTAGATTAACTTCTATCGTAATGGTAAAATAATTACTTTATAACATTATTTTGTTAGATAAATAATGTTATAAAGTGTTTTTATTTTTTTATTTCGGTATTCCCCGTGTGGTTGCCGGATTAGAATAGTGCCACTCCAAGTCTTCCCGTGGATGTCGTAAAAGCCGACCAAGGTAATAAAGGCGTGTAGTACTGTTAGGCGATGGGCTTGCAACCTGTCACTAATAAACTGGTACCTAAACATCTTCGCCTAAGTGTGCAAAATGTGGTTACAGAATTATCAAAAAGCTTTTATAGTTGTTGGAAATTCTGTAGCTCTGCCTACCCCACTCTGGGAATAAAGGCGTGAGTTTATGTATGTATGTATGTATTTCGGTATTGTGTTTATAAAGTATGCCAATATAAATTCGTTTTGAAGTTTATAGTTCGAACTTTATGATATGAGAGTAGATAAAGTAAGTTACGTTACAAAGTACTAAAGTTATAAAATAATAATAATTAAACCAAGAACAAATAAAAACATTACAAATTTAATTAAAAATAATGACCAGGAGAACAACACGTCGAGGTAACACGACGAGGTCACGCGGACGAATCCACAACAAAAGCTAATTACGCGAATTTTGTCGAATCCTCTATTTTGGTACAGCCTAAACCACTGATTAAATATGCATTTGAAACAAAGCCTGCACTCTGCTGCACACAACTAATTGATCAACTAAGCCTCCGCTGCGCACAAAAAGGTAATTCCGAATAGCACTATCTCTCTTCCCCTAATGCCGAGGCACAGATGTGTAAAAGAGGCGGCTTCGGTATATTTCGCAGCCGCCGCGACAAAGAGACCTAATTTAATATTTAAGGCCGCACGGGGTATTTCCGTCGGCGGGTGAGAGCCAGGAGCCGTCTGTGGGCCGTAATACTGTTGTGCCGGGGTTTTGCCTGAGTATGCCTAGGTAAGTCATTATACAGTTACATGATGTGCAGCTTATAGCCATGACTTTTAAATGGTTGTACGTAATTTTACAGACTGAAGTTGTTTAGAATTTAATTTCATAGATTTTTTTTCTCGTATTATCATTTCATAGAATAATCAATATGTAGAATAATTACTTTGAAGACTTTTAAATCAATTATTCTAAATAAAATTCAATGTTTCTTTTTTCATATCATAGAATAGCAAATTAAATATTCTTTGTTCTCATAGATATAAAAAAAATAACGTCGAAGGCTAAGGCGGGAGTTGGCTTCGCTTCGCTCCCGCCATAGCCTTCTAACCGAACCTATTCAAGTCGGTTCTGCCCAGAGAGGTCTTGCTCGCTCGCTTCGCTCGCTCGCTCACTCATATATTTATATCATAATTTAGTATTTATCTTATAACCCAACCTTCTAAAAAATACACTGACCAAACAACATTCGTTGAAAAATAATTATATTGTTTGATAAGTTTGTGTAATGAAAAAATAAAATTATAAAATTCATTGAATTGATTTTCTGTCGAATTTGTTTCGTTCAAGTAAATAGTTAAAAAATAATAATATACGAAGCAAAAATACAAGGACCAAATAGTACCTATATGAAACATTTTCTGTGAACTTGCTTGGAGAGGGCACCGTACATATTTTTTTCATAGAATTCTTATAAGAGGTTGTATCTGTCATGCCGTAGTACATGGCCAAGATATGCAACCTTTCTTTGGCGGATGTGAGACATTGCTTCTTGTTGACACGTAGCAGGACTTCTTGATTCGTGACCTTCTGATCCGGATACGATGCACGACATATAACTGTATTTTGTATTTTTTCCAAAATTTTAGTCTAAGTAGTTTTCAAAATCAATGGGGGCGGGGTTCGTTTTTTGTCTTCTTTCATGAATAAAGTCAAACTATTTATGTGACCAATAACAAAAATGTACTTAAAATCCTCATAACGAGCCCTTTTATCAAAATACGACACAGTGAGGTTTGCAAAACTTTTTTATTTAATTTCCAAATTTGTCCTCCGAAAATGACCCTTACTTTTAAATCAAGCGTTTAAAGTAAAATGTACAAAGGCAAGCTTATCCCTTACAATAGTACATTGTAGCCCAGGTACAGAAAGTAAGCAATAGATGGACGAGTTAGTTCGCGGGCCGAGCCGCAGGTGAGGACCGCGAAGATACGAGTCCATCTATTGCACTTTCTACCGAGGCAATACTATGTGCTTTTCACGCCTAATGTAAGGAAATAAAACAGGTTAGGACATAATACACAGTTTAATTAAAAGTAATATTGATATTAGCATTAGGACAGTTGCTGAATGACAAGGAAATGTTTTTTCCCGGAACATTTATATTAGTATTTTGTGTCATTTCGGCCGGTTGTACTTGTATCACTCATTTTTGTTGAATATCGTACAAATTTCCAATCAAAAGTTCAAAAGTTTAGCGTTTGTTTCCAATTAAAAGAACAGAAGTAATTTTCATTCCCGCCTTTTTAACTTTTTTAATTTTTACCTTATTTAAAGATGCAAAGGCGTTTTTCACGTACGCCTTAAAAACTTACATAAAAACACGTTTACAATCGCAAAAATACACTTTCACTGAGCGGATTTGACGTTTTAATTTTTTAATTAAACGTTCTAATGTCATATTTGTCAAACATTTTTTTATTTATTTCCGAACGAGTTACTAATGTCATAAATAACCGACCAATAGCAGAGTAGAAAGTAAACTGGTCTAAAAACACTCCATTTTACTTTGCAACTCAACATTGTTGGACTGTTTTTGTGTTGTACTACTAAGAGCAACTTTCTATTCTGATTTCGATCCTTCTTTGGCCATATTTCCGAGCAGTGGCGTGAAAAATATTTTGTCTTTACAAATAAAAAACAAGACTAAAAAGTCTTGTTCAAGATTGTGTTCACTTCGAATTTGTTGTTCACTCTGTTCATGAAAAGGAAAGGCCAACAAGCGAAAGCGTGAGCTATTGAAGAGCTGTCAACATTTAATTTTATCCGAATTCCGACACTCCCTAACGTCTGAGTGATTATTACTTTACGGTTTGTTTCTTAATACTTGTTAGTAAACAATTTAGCCATAAATCAGCTGCGAAGTTCAAGGCCAACCTCTGTCAACACTAATGTTATAAAAAGGAAAGATTTGTATTTTTGTGTGTGTATATGTTTGTAATGAATAAACTCATAAACTACTGTGCCGATGTCAAAAATGCTTTCACCATTGGAAAGCTACATTCACCCTGAGTGACATAGGCTATGTTTTATTTTTCTGCGTGGACCGAATCGCGCGCAACAGCTAGTTAGCTATAAAGAAGATTAGGTACAGTCCCGAAATTTAGTTCCTAGTCTACTTTGGACTACGTCACTATTGACACTGTAACTAAAATCATAAGATGTCTCTTACGTTTTGATTGATCACGTCACTTTGACATAGTCCAAAGTGGTCTAGGAATTAAATTCCTTGATTGCACGATATATGTATATCTAGTATATGTAGGATATGTAGTAAGAAGAGTTCTGGGTTGTAATTTTTGGTCATTCGTCAGGGATGGATTTTTAAGAAGTGGCCATTTGTAAAAATGTAAGAGTATCATGGTAGGATAAAAATGTTTTAGGTTTTTAGTTTTTATGTCTGTCTGTTCTGGGCACCGACTATGAATTTCTGATTGGTTCTTTTTCAGAATACATCATCATTGTCATATCAGCTGAAAGATGTCCTCTTCTGGACACAATTCCCTCCTCAAAGATCTCCACAAGAGTCGGTTTTAATACATTAAGGGTTATTTTTACCTAATTCAAGTAAAATAATTTGCACATATAAACATAATAATATTTAACGTCATCTGTACAGTCACCAGCAATAATAATATTATTCGAAATTGGGCGCCCAAAGTTATTGCTGGTGAATGTACCTTAAAGTCCTTAATTAATAACGAATCACACTATGGTTACCATTTTTTAATGAGAGAAAAACGAGAATAATCTACAAATTTTTAAAATATTGAGGGTAGGTGTGAAAATGAGAGCTCGACGGCAATAAAGGATCTAATCCGGATCACGGACATGTTTAATTACTGGCCGGGACGAGCCCTGGAAGCCGATTACTTATCTAGTTTCATGCGAGTGTTGATTCGTACTTGAAAACGAGGCCAGTTTATAAATGAAGCTCATTGTTACCACAAATCAGTGAGTGTTAGTTTACTTTAAAGGGGTTTTGTTTACAGCTCGCGGAAACGCCTCTTTTCCGCACCCATTTAATAATTGTGCATTTAGTATTGAAGTTGTGAAACTTTTAGTTACATTCACCGGTAAAAGTGCCCAAACGCCTCTTATTTTCGTAATGGGTAAAAAATAACGAATCAGTATACATTTGTATACAGTTTAGTTTACTAAATAAGTACTTAACTGTAAGTTTGTGCTGTTTTGGCTCTAGCTGTTAAGGTACAAATTTGTTTTATAAATAAATAAATAAATAAATAAATAAATAAATAAATAAATGTACTTAACTAAGATTATAAAAAAATATTTCATAAGATTTTTTATTTTATTCAATCAATCACAATTAACAAATATAACGCGCATCAAAATTCGAGAGTGGGGGCTCGTGACGTCACGCGAAACTTCAACGCAAAATATATCTTCGTAATTTTTTGTTTAATTGACAAAAGAAAAATATATTGTGTTTCTATATTTTTCGATAATGTAAATGACGGACTTATTAGAATGTTTTAGGACTATTGTCCTAAAACATTCTAGGTTAACAAATGTAACTATGGTTAACAAATGTAACTTTTTTAAGTGAGTAACTTCAAAAATAGTTAACCAATTTTGTTTCCATAAATTTGAACGCCTTACAAAATTCAATAATTTACACTGACTTTATATCGATGGCATATGATTTTGTAGCCATTTTGGTTACCCTTAGTTAATTAGCGATAAATGGTTAAGTTTTTCTCTGATTGAAAAAGTTATATTCGTTAGCAACCTACGTTTGATGAAAAAAAGTCGGGTCGACGAGTTTTTTTTGCCGGTGAGTGTTAGAGTACTTTGCCACCATATTTATTAAAAATAGCCGGCGCGCGTTCGCGGGGGGAGGGGCGGGGGGAAGGAAGGGTTGAATGTGCTTTTCAGTCATTGTTCTACAAACAGCGATTCACATCTCGCATTGTTCGTGTCAATATCGTAATTATAAACTAGATATCATTAGATAAGACTCCCAAACACAAGTAAAAAAAAAAACTGCTTGTGAATTGTCTTCGCGTATGGGTCTTGTGAGTGATCTTTTGACATTGTATAAAACTTACCACGAGAAAACAGATACCAGGCTTTTAAAAAAAAACTTGTAAAGTGACTCAATTACACCACTAAAAAAAACGAGTTCTTTTTCATTAATACAGAGGTTTAAAACTTCGTGACTGGTTACCAGGGTAGATTGGTAAAACTCAAGTTCGCAGGCATCCCCTATTAATAAAAAAGTTTAAATTCAAACATCGCTTTTATACCCGAATAAAAGCCTTATAATCGTCTTTCCTCTGCCTCTTTACCCTTACTCTACCATTCAAAATTGAATAATTACCCTCGTCCTACCAAAGTGGCCCGAAACAAACTTCGCCGTTTGATCGACTTACTGTCAGTTTAGTCGATCGATACCTACCGTCCTTTTAAAACAAACACTGTCCCTTTGTACATATTTATGAGGCAACTTATTTAATTTTCGGTCAGGTTTGTTTTGTTCGGACACTAACACAGTAGTTGGAAGTCGGCGGCGGACAAAGTCACAAGATAACAACTATTATTTATTTACAAATTAACATTTGTTATTTGTATTTGTATTTTGTAGCGGGCTGGCTTCCGCTACTCGTTCAGGAGTGTTATTCTCTCAAAAACAATGGACGGGCGGACGGACGAGCGAAATAGCTGCGGCGAGTTTAGGTAGTCCCGTCAGAGCGAACACAACACATTTTCAATTAAGCAGCCTTATACGTTCGATCCATCGGGATAAACCATGCTGCTAAATTGAAAATGCACGCGCTAAAATATGTTTTGTTCCCACTGACGGGACTACTTAAACTCGCCGCTTGGACAATCACTCGTCCGTCCGTCCGACCATAGTTGTTCAGAGAATCACTTGTTACATATTAATATGTAATACTGTTCTTTTTAGTACTAGAGGCGACATCTCTGGACAACGGGAGGTGACACTTCGATTTTCTCCGATGGCTCAGTGCTGCCACTTGGTGAAATAGTGAACTAATGTCTTCTACATTTAAATTGTTTGTTTTATTTTAAGGAAATGTTTCTAGTGGGTTTTATTTAATATCAGATGTTATTAAAAATCTGTTTCTTCTAATTTATTTAAATCTAAATATCTGATCGAAGTATCAATCGATATGATGCAACTCCTCTAGGTTCGGTCATAGACGTTTGTCTATGGGATGAATGGCTTGGTTTGGGCTTGTCACTCTCGCAGCCACTACAGAGATGTGAGCACATAACCTAATAAATTAGTGTGGGAGTCTCGCTACGGCCGTATGGCCATCTTGTTAAGTTAGCTTCTTATGATTGTTACAAGCGCAATGCATCCATGTAATATCTGGTGATTTTTCATGTAAGTACTTTGTGAGTGCTGGAACTGAACATGAACATGTAAAAATCTGAGGAACGCTTGCATGGCGTGATATTTCTAAGCTTAAGGCGAGCATCGTTTTAACGTTATGGTAAAGTCGCCGCTGCCTTAAAAACTGCTTTAACCGGGTAAGTGTGATTTGCCTATCTAAAACCTTTTCTTCTATTTTTACGGAACACGTTGTTTACACGGTGGCTCTCGTGTGCTTCAAGTTTGTGTCCGCAGGTATAAAACGATTGTTTATACAATATTCTAATGCCAACAATCTTTGCAGCTAAAACAGCCGGTGCCTGTGTCACCCCATGTGTGCCTGTGTCACCCCATGTGTGCCTGTGTCACCCCATGTGTGTGGTGCCTGTATCACCTCATGTCTCCCTAGGCTATGTCTGCCTATGATGTCTTATCTGCCTGCCTTAATGCCTGTATCTGAGCACGTGTCTGGAGAGTGTGCTTCCGCCACGCTATCTGCTTGCTAGGTGTTGAAGCTACGGTCCTGCTAATTCTGAGGTCTTCTCCATGCGCCGTGCTTCTTCATCGTGCTTCTTCATCTTCATCTTCTGGCTTGTGAATCTTGTGATCTACGTCCACGCACAAGGTGAACTCGTTTCATACCTAACTTAGACACTCATTTAAGACGCTCGATAACGTAGAGAAGTAGGATTTCATTCGCCCTGTCACAGTCACAGCGGAATAGTTTAAGACGCTCGATAACGTAGAGAAGTAGGATTTCATTCGCCCTGTCACAGTCACAGCGGAATTGTTTAAGACGCTCGATAACGTAGAGAAGTAGGATTTCATTCGCCCTGTCACAGTCACAGCGGAATAGCTTAAGACGCTCGATAACGTAGAGAAGTAGGATTTCATTCGCCCTGTCACAGTCACAGCGGAATAGTTTAAGATGCTCGATAACGTAGAGAAGTAGGATTTCATTCGCCCTGTCACAGTCACAGCGGAATAGTTTAAGACGCTTGATAAAGTAGAGAAGTATGATTTAACAACCCTGTCACTGTAAAGCGGGGAATATTATTATTTAAGACACCCATTGTATCAAACTCCCTAGTTTTATTTTAACAGAATAATAAACTCTGTTGACAAGGTTCATGTTTGTTTACTTCTAATCTCACTCTCTGTCTTGAGATTCTCTCCATCTTTCTGTTAGTCTAGATTAAAACAGATGGCGCCCTCTCTTCTTGTACAACTCTAGTTCTTGCACCCATTTTGTGCAACACTTTATGGTAAGTTGTTTTCTGACTGAAACTAGCTCAAGGACTCACGACTCTTGAACTCAACCAGCCATGGCCTAACACCAAGTGTGGACGGAATCTCTGTCAAGTTACCACAGCACATAAGTAATCCCAGATTTCGAATATGTGGGGTGAGGTGTTATTCCCTAAAAATCAACAGACGCCACCACCGCGCCGCCGTCCATCCTTCCTTCGTACCATTTTGTAATGCAGATCATATCCGCACATTCCCAAAATACCAGTATTTCAAAATACCAAACTACTCTTTATACCAGGTTCTTAAAAAACCAGATTCGAAATGTTGGGTAAAGATAATAAATAATACCCTAATTTGTATTTTTAGTTTTGGATTCCGATAATTATATTGAGAATCAGGTATTTTAAAATACTGGTATTTCGGGAATGAACGATCATAATCATCTATGAAAGTTATGTACTTAAGTGATAAACGCGAGTATTTGTTTCTAGAGTCTTAACAGTCGTCTTATCTAGTAGTAGTCTTTTTTTTTCTATATTAGCATTTATATCGTTGTCCCACAGAGCTAACAATTAGTTTGGGATTAGGTCAAGAAAAGTACTAAATTGAGTTTGCGTTTGTATTGCGGAGTTTCTTCTACCCGGAGACCGCTGCTCCTTTTGGAAAATGCTGGTAGATTTTTGACGTGTCATAGTGTAAAAGATAAAACATTTTTAAATAAACCTAGGTTACTTGAAGTTAGGTCAGCTTTTATCTTATTTTATCAGCTTTAAATGTTGTACAGTCGAAGTCAAAAATATGTTTACACTTTTGTACCTTGTCTATTTAACATCATATTTAAACTGTCATATGAAATTGTCACAGCCATTAAAGTGACAAGGTACTAAAGTGTAAAGATATAATTATGACTTCGACTGTACGAGGCTATTATCAAGGTCAGCATCTCAAAATACGAGTACATACAGAGTTTGTGAAAACCCATTTCGTCAATCAAAAGACCAAGAATACGGCGCGGTGAGCGTGTGAAGCGGACGTGTAGCAAGAATAAATCATAATTTTTAATTACATAGACATTTGACTTTAAACCCTATACGTATGAAAACAGTCGTTAAAATAGTGTAAAACTAGTGCTGCAGTTACACCGATTGTCTCCTGAGCGTCTCTTCGTGTTTCAACGACACAACAAAGATGAGCACCATACGCTCCCCAACTGGAAGTGGCCTGGGTGGCTCGCAACCAAATTTGTCTTCATTAGATCCTGGAACAGGCTCTGGTGAGTTACCAAATATCACCTTTCGTAACACCAAACGAAAATATCCGAATAATGATGATGACGTAATGAGCGAGTTATCGGAGATGCGAAAACAAATGAACGAAATGATGGATCTGATGCGGTATACAAAATTAGCTAGTGATAAACAAACTGAATCGATCGATAAATTATCTTTGGACATTATATCAATTAAGGAAGAATTAAAAAATAACCAATCAGCCACTAAAAACTTGTCAAGAGAACAAAATAACATGAAAGTTGAGTTGACTGGTCTTTCAACATTATGCAACACCACTAAAGAAAAGGTTGACTCCTTGGAAAACAATTTGAGACAACTACAACAGAGTCAGCCTATCCTAGAAGTAACATCTTCATCCATAAACAATACCTACGAGGATGTCATTGCTGAAGTTCAAGAACGCTCTCAAAGAAAAAATAACGTTATAATCGAAGGTATACCAGAGCCGACGGCTACCACACCAGCTGAAAGACTGACAGAGGACAAGAAAGAAGTTCTTAAAGTTGTTCGAAAGATTTCTTCGGAATGCCCTGAACCAAGCAAGACTGTGCGATTGGGCAAGTATAAGACCGACAAAACTCGTCCTATAAAAGTGACTTTCTCTTCCACAGAAGATGCTTTTGCCACCTTACGTAATAAAAGTAATTTAAATGATGAAACTCTAAAAATATACTCTGATCAAACACCGCAGCAACAAAAACACTATAAAAACCTAAGAATAGAACTATCAAACAGAGTCTCAAATGGTGAAAGCAACCTCATTATAAAATACATCAAAGGAGTTCCTAGAATCATCAAAGATCCCTCAAAAAACTAAATGATTTAAACGAAGAAATCCCCGGTTTTGACTCTCAAGATAACATCTCTTATCAGGTGGTGGATGATTGCGAATCTGTAATAACTAGTAAAAAATCTTTGAAATTCCTATACGCCAATGCTAGAAGCATAATGAAACCGGGTAAACTTGACGAATTCAAATGTATTATCAAGTCGTTCAAATGTATTATTCATCTTATCATAATTACAGAAACCTGGATAAAATCTGAGGATGAAGTTAATGTGATACAAATTCCAAATTATACACATTATTATAACTACAGAAGTAATGGAAAAGGTGGAGGTGTATCTATTTTTGTCTACAACAATCTCAAACATAGCCATATAGAAGACAAAGAAATACTGGGAAACCACTTTTTACAAATCCATATTGAAAATTACGCTTTGAATATTGGTGCGATATACAGAAAGCCAGAATGTGTCAATATTCAATCTTTCTTCGAAGTCTTTTCACAGCAGCTGCAAAAATCAAGAACTCTTTTATATGGAGATTTCAATTTTAACCTCCTGAAGCCAGACCGATATACTAATGAATACCGAGATATACTAGAAGAAAATGGGTTCTCATTGTTGAATAAAATCGAAGATACTCACTCCACACGCGATGCAGGTATGACGAAATCCATAATCGACCACATTTGTACGAACCTAAAGGGAAATGATTTTCATATGGCAATCATAGAATCGCCTATATCTGACCATAAACAGTTGTACTTAGAAATCAAAAACTATAAACCAAAGCCTGTTAGACGCATAGAATATGACACAATAAATTATAATGAGCTATATAAAAAGATAAATGAACATACACATATGAACGATCACCATATATACTCTTTATTAGAAAAACGAATCCTTACTTGCATAAACAGTAGTAGAATTACCAAAACAAAAGTACTCAACCCACCCAGGCAGGACTGGATAAGTAAGGAAATACTAAATACAATCAATCAGCGAAACATACTTTGGCAACAACACAAAAAGAATCCAAATGTTAAACAAAAGGAAGAGAATTTTATAAAGAAAAGGAACGAAGTTACTCGAATCATCCAAAGAGAAAAAAGCTGTTACTACCGCAAATCCTTTGATGCCTGCAAAGGAAATCCGACCAAAATGTGGACTTTAATAAACTCCCTGTCTAATAACAAATCAAAGGAAGTGCAAGCTCCAAAAATGCTTCAAACTGAAGCTGGCAGTGTGACGACTCTAAGTGACATATGTGACAGTTTCAACGAGTATTTCTCACAAATAGGGACCGTTCTAGCAAGTAAGATTGACCATTCTCAATTAAGTCACTACTCTCCATCACTAAGTGCAAATGCCAATTTTCTTTCCGAGTTTTCTCCAAGCACTGCTGAAGAAATTACGCAAATTATTAATAACTTAAACGCAAATGTGAGTTCTGGACTAGATGGCATCACTACAAAATCACTCAAATGTATCCAAAATGTAATTGTGAATGAACTAGCCGATTGTTTCAATAGGTGCATAAAAGATGGCACTTTTCCTGACAGCCTTAAAATTGCCAAAGTAACTCCCATATATAAAAACGGAAAAAAAGCGGATCCAGGCAATTATCGCCCTATTTCTGTGCTCCCAATTCTGTCAAAAATCATGGAAAAATTAATTAAAAATCGCTTTGAAAAATACTTGCAATCAATTAACTTTCTTTACAATAAACAATATGGTTTCCGACCACAATCTAATACACTAACTGCAACAGTAGATTTAGTCACTAAAATAAAAGTAGCCATTGATCAAAAGAAAGTAGTTCTTGGAGTTTTTATCGACTTAAAAAAGGCCTTTGATACCGTCAGTCACCAAATACTCTTAAATAAATTAAAATACATGGGTGTCACTGGATCCGCGTTTAAGATGTTTGAGTCTTACCTTTTGAACAGAAAGCAAATAGTTAAACTAGGTGAACAGAAAAGCAAGCCACTCACAGTCACATGCGGAGTACCACAAGGCTCGATACTAGGCCCATTGCTTTTCCTTGTTTACATTAATAACATACAGGAGATCGGGCTAAAGGGGGACCCAACTCTGTATGCTGATGATACAAGCCTGTTTTACTTTGGTAATTCAATTCAGGACCTTATATCTGAAGCTCAAACAGACTTAAACATACTAAGCAAATGGTTTCAGAGCAACCTACTCGTACTTACTATAAATGTGACAAAAACTAATTATATAATATTTGCACCTAAAAATAAAAAACTTCATATAATAGATTCTTTAAAAATAAACAATCAATGTATTAACAGAGTAGATCATGAAAAATACCTTGGACTGGTACTGGACAAACAATTAACATGGAAAACCCACATTGACAAAATTAAATCAAAAATAACTTCTCTTACTGGCGCTTTACGAGGTATATCCCGTTGTCTTCCTATGACAGTTCGTCATACTATTTACAACACTCTTGTAAAGCCCCATATCGACTACCTTATCGAAATATGGGGCTCTACTGCTGCTATACACTTAAAAGCTATTCAACGATCACAAAACAAACTAATAAAAGTTCTGTTTAACTATGATTACTTTACACCTTCTACGACTTTATACAAAAAAACAAAAATAATGAATATCAATCAATGCTATAAATACAATACCTGCATACTAATACGTAAAATTCTACAAAAAGACCTCCATATTCAGTTATCTTTTAAAAAGAAACAAGACGTACAAAAAATAAAATTGAGAAATTGTAACAGTCTAGTACTTCGTACTCCGCGTACTAATTACGGAAAAAAAACTGTTCTCTATGAAGGTGCAAACTTATATAATAAGCTTCCTGTAAGCATAAAAGATGCTAAGACCATGCTAAATTTCAAACGATTACTTAAATTCTATGTAACTGACCAAGCGCGCTCTGATATCCGCAACGCGCTCTAAGCCACATCCATTCAACCTTAATCTGTGTCCACCGTTATCGCTGCAACTATGCGGGCGCTCACGCTCAACTTTGTCTACCCACTAATTTAAGTCTACCTTATAGTAAATTAAAATTAAAAATCTGATATTTATGTTAACATTATGTAATTAGTTTTAAGTTTCGTACTAACTATTATTATTTTGTATGAATGTAAATACGCACGCTTAAATACGCTCACCTAAGTATTGTAAACTTACTCTTAATTCTCATGTAAGTGAATTGTAAATATTCTTATGAGAAATAAATTCTTTAAACCTAAGAAGCCGTCTTGGCTGTATCGGATTTTCTTTATTACCCTTCATCATTTTAGAAATTTAAGCAGTTGCGGATTTCATATGTTTTTTTTATATGGCTCTTTCCCGATTCCACGTGTGTTCGATATAAAAATATTTTTCTAGCAATCGCTGCCGCTTAACCCTGCCGCCGCCGCCGCGGGTCGCCCGGGGCGCGGACCACTTACCTGTTGTCCGTTTTTTCTCGAAACGATTTGCTCATCCGATATTAGCCTACGGCTACGTCTGACAGTTTCTACAATAGGTCAACATTTCGCTATTCGAATTATAAAATTATTTGATAAATGTATGTATGTATGTATGTAAACTCTTTATAGCACAATAAAAAAAACAATTACAAGTTAATTCGTACATGAACTTAAGATTAACATGTACAAAGGCTAACTTATCCCTTTAAGGGATCTCTTCCAGTTAACCTGACCATGATTGAGGAAACTGTACGAGGATAGGCAACATTACAAGGATGTGCACAAAAATAAAGAAACTCATAATTCTACAGCTAAATATCCATAAATTATACATGCAAATAAACATCACATACACAAATATAAATATAATGATAATATATACATATATAATTTCATAAATAAATAGTTATATACACATGTAGATACATATACTTACATATAAATAAATAATTTTTTTTAATATTTACTGTGGCAAGTTTTATTGCTGATTGTTAATTTTCATACACTCATCATTCGCTTATCGATACCGAACTAATTAATCCCATTTCGGTGTGTCTATGTTAAGTACAGTCAACCAATTTGATTTCTAGGCCACTTTGGACTATGTTAAAGTGACGTTGTCAACCAAAACGTAAGAGACTCCCTATGATTTGGTTTACAACGTTACGTTGACAAAGTCCATAGTGGCCTAGGAATCAAATTGGTTGACTGTACATCGGAGTTCCTAGTCCTAGTCCCGAGGACTAAAATTAATTATGTGAAACAAAGCGGGACCAATTTCCCCTACATCTGATATTAGAAAGTATATTATTGCATTGCCTTCGGGTTTACTAATGTAATCCAAATTTCAGGTCAATGCTCGGGGAGTGGTTCAAAATTGAATAAGTATAGACAGAACTCCAGTGTTTAAAACTTTTAACTCACGATCAGAAATTCTAAGCACATGAAAGAACAATGCTAACAAAGCCACGTGGATTCGATCGAGGTAGCAATGTCTAGAATAAAAGCTTAGTCAGACGAAACTTTTAGCCGTCTTAGCTTCGATTTAAAGCTTCCTTGAGTCTTAAAAGACTTTATACTTACCTACTCCTTTATCTAAGAGTTGCTGTAGTAAATTTCATACTTTATGATTTAACTGAGAAGTAATTACACTGATATTATAAATGAAAAATTGTGTGATTGTAAGTTTGTTTGTTACTTCTTTACGCTGAAGCGAAAGAATATGACTGTATGTATGTATGTAAACACTTTATTGTACAAAAGAAAAACCATAACAATACAATTAATATAAAAGTATGTACAAAGGCGAACTTATCCATTTAAGGGATCTCTTCCAGCCAACCCTTGAGAAATTGAGAAGAGTGAAAGGTTGTGCAACGAGTAAATAAATGTACAAGAAGAATCATATAACACATTAAGTAATCAATAAAACTTATATAAATAAAATTAAAATAAAACTACATTCAAATATTTACATAAATAGATATTATAATCTACATTTTACGTACCTAGACGATAATTGAATATGATAAAATTTGGAATGGATATTGAAGATGGGATGATCAATGTAGACGAAGTCGCAGGAAAAACTAGTTAAATATAATAAGTTATATTCCCATACTACAAAGTTACTCCGCAGAAGTTACTGCAAACTTATTATGTTACAGATCAAGTTTTAGTTACCACGTTACAAGTTCGTTACTGAAAGTACGTTATTACGAAGGAACGTGCTGGCCAAGAACAATTCTAACGGTTTATTAGTTTATAAACAAGGAAGTTACTTGATTCAATAATAACTTGGAATCCTTAGTACGATGCTACAATTAAGTAATAAGTTAGAAACAACGCATAAATATTCAGAGCAATCTCACATAAATCTGTACACTTGAGTACTATGGGTACTAGACAGTGGCAAACACAGTTATGTACAGAAAAATAGGTCCCTATTATTTTATCGAAACACCTTTCATCGAACTTTTATTACGCTGAATTTTCATTTAATCGAAAGGCATTTCTCGCCGCATGGGGTTTTTTTAGTAGTTACAAGTCTAACCTAACCCAAGCTACGTAATTCATGTTTCAGATATCCTAAAAACATCACGGTTTCAACAGAAAACAGCCTTCGATGAAATTAAGTTCGATGAAATGATGCAATCGATGAAGTGGGATTCGATAAAATGATGGGTTACCATAGAAAATATACTTAGGGCGGATTCGACCAAACGAGAATTAGTTCTAATACCTAGATTAAGCACCGAATTTAAATAACTAATCTCGGAGTAAGTAAGTCTTATTCCAGTTTGGTAAAATCGATGGTTAAATAAATAGAAGACATGACTAGACTCAGCAACAAATTAGACTTTTCTTAGAAAAAACGCCACAACTATCCTTGACAAAAAATTCATATCGCATTAAACTGTAACTGGCTTAGCTCCGGCAAAACTCAGGCAAATACCCAGCGCCCAATTTATTTTTAAATCCTTCGTTAACACTACACAACTCTTCAAGCCTTCCTACTTCCACGGGGTTTAAAGTCGTGTCAAAATAAATCGACGGAACCCCGCCTTAAGGATTAGCGATCTGACAGGCGGGACAACTTTACGGCAAAAATGTAAAATAGCGGGACCGATTTATGTCCCCCGCGGCGAACAGGTTGTGTTACATCCAATTTAAACTGCAGAGTGAGGGTTAAATTTATAACTGAAAAACGTAGAGTGGAAATTACGTGACATTTTAAGAGGTAGGTGGCCAACCAAGAAAGAGGTATATTAGTTTTGACAAAAGTTTCTCTGAAATCTAATTATCGCTAAGGTTGATAATTGTCACTGTCATAATGTTATTGCAAGGGAAAATCAAACTTATTGTGTTATGAAGGGCAAATGAACTTCAACCGTAGGGTGGTACACCACATTTAACTTCGAACTGAACATCTAATTACAAGCATGAAAATAACCACACAATATCAATGGCAGTCACAATGACAAGGGGGTGCTCGACATTTTTAATGGCTGACTGTACCTAGTGTTAATTCTTATACTCATTGCTCACTTGTCTATCGCATTAGGTAACAGCCTGTAATGATAGATTTAAGTTAATTTATAATTAAAAAAAAAATGCCCGACTATACTTGTAGTAAGTAAATGAAGGTTTTAATTATAAAATGATTTGGTAAGCAAAATAGAACCTCCGGTCATGTCATAAAAATAATTCATAAAACCTTGATAATTTGTTTTCATGTTCGCATGAATTTTTATGAACCGACAAATGGGTATTTGGGTTAGTTGTGTAGAGTCTGTGAGTCAGTCTATAAGCCGTGGCCAGACGGAAAGACAGACATCCACAAAACTATAAGGGTTCCTTGTTGTGTACCGGACCCTAAAAATATTAAAAAGAATTTCAAAGAAAAATACTTTTAATCACGGTCATGTCTGTAATAAAGGAGCTTAATAAAGAGTGCATTATCCATGACCTTAGCTTTACAAACTTTCCGACTCAGGAATATTAACAAAACAATATCGCCCGTCGTAGCTTTTAACCGTTTATGAAAGAAATATTAAACGAAAGCTCTCGCTACGTTCGTAGTGGTTTTTTGCTGTCTAGTTTTTTTAATATTGTGCGATATTAAGCTCTCGATGAAAGCCTCGGTGGAGTGGTCGGAGTGCTTCAACTACATTGGGGCTTTTTGATTTAGTAACATTTTGCAAATGTGTATTCAGAAAGAAAGTGATTGTTACATTTGTATCAATTGAAGTTGATGTATGTTATCATTTTGACATATCATAAACATTTTATCTTTCTTCGTTAATAAAAATAAAGAAATGAAAGGACAAAATAACAATGAAGTGTGACCTTTAAAACATTTAAGTCGATTCGATATGCAAACAAAAAAGTTGAATAGATACTTTCTAGTTCTGATCTATGTATGGGATCATGGAGAAATCAAGGGAACTTTTTTAAGGATTTATGGTCTTTTAAACATTTTTATGAATTGTTTCAGTACATGGACTAAGACATTAAAATTCATCGTAGATGAAAAATCAAAGAAAACTTTGACTTTTATTTTTTAATTTCATTTGTTTACCTTAATTCGGAATAAATTGCGGTAATTAAGTAAATAAAGAACTCATTTACAAGTACATTCCATAACCGCAACGATAACTTCTCGTGAAAGCTCCGCTGTCATTCCGAAAGTTCTGAAAGCTCGTTATTATTTACGGCGCGCAGCTTGGCGCTATGAGCTTTAAATTTAGTGCAATTTATTATTTTCATTGTGACTAACGAGGGACCAAGATTGAGCCAGTAACATAACAATTACTGATATCAGGTAAAACCAGGTAAATTAGTATCATATTTTTTTTTTATGGCATAGAGACGACAAACGAGCACACAGGCCACCTGATGGTAAGTGGAAACTGTGACCCATAGACATTCGCATTCACAAGACTGCAAAGCAATCCTAAGACTGCAAATGCGTTGACAACCCTGAGGACTAAGATGGAATGCCTGTATGCTAGTCATTTCACCGGCTGTCTTATCCCCAAACCGGAACACAACAATGCAAACACTGCTGTTTGGCGGTAGGTTAATGGATAAGATGGTGGTAGCGATCCGGACGGACCCTGCACAAGGTCCTACCACCCGCAATAGTCAGGTATCATAAGCAACATAGCTTGAGCAATGTCACATATTCTCATGGTCGAGTCAACCGCAATGCGACTTGCGTTGGAAAGTAACCTAAAAATATAAAACGTGTAAATAAAGACCCTCCCACCGTGTAAACTGACGCACAGGCTTCATCTTACTGACAACGATCGGGGCTTAATATCCGGCGGAGGAATCAGGGTTAGCTGTGGTTGCATAATTCCTAAATATGCAACCACCAATTTATTAAGAACCCTGAACACTTAGACATTGTATGCGAACATATATCAACATACACTGGTTAGATCGCTTGAAAAACCAGTGTTCGGAACCGATTTGAAAGTAATTTTTAATCTGTGACAGACGTCACCGAGTCTGTGCTATTAACTTGACGTTTGACAGATTGTGAGGTTAACTTGTCTTGTCTAATTTGTTGCTTGCTAACGAGGTGTAAAAAGCCGGCCGGCGTTTTGGATTATTAACTTGATTGCATTGTATTTGTGTTAATCACCCCGGATTAAGAGGGTTTTTGAATTTAGAAGCTTCGCCGAGTGTTGCTGGCCCCTTAGGCCCTTGGCGCAGTGATTATTTTGATTATTGTGAACGGTGTGGAGTGCTAGCTTTGGCCGCGTGTAGTGACCGTGAAGATTGGGTGCTGCCTGGACCAGTAACAGGAGGTGAACCACACATACACTCACACACACATCACAGTTACACATCGCACCCCTGGACGAAGCCGAGAAACCAAGGAAACCAGTGAGTACTTACAAATAGGTTACCTACCTCTAATACATAGATACCGCCAGTATATAGATTTGGGGCTGCCGCGTATCGCGGTTTCGCCCGTCACGATATTTCGGGACAAATCCCTCGCAAATTACTCTATGGGCCCAGCGTTTGTAGGGATTTTGTTTTGACCCCGGTCTATTGTGATCACGTTTTGGTAGCAGAGCGCGGTTTTAAAAACCACATTTTTGGTTGAATTTATGTATAAGCAGTCAAACTGACTAAATACCTAACTTTGTCTTGGGTTTTGTTATAACCAATTGTTGAATTGTTTACTTTGGTTAGGTATTAGTTCCCGACTGTGCTGGTGGGTTTTATTTGTTTGACCCACAGTGGAACTAGGTTTAACTTGATAAGGGTTGTTGAGGAGATATAATCTCACCTTGTGATTCATTGTAATTAATTGTAATTGTTTAATTTGTAAAAGACTAGTTACCGCTGATAAAAAGGTTATATAATAGGTCAGCTATTTTGTTTATTGAAAGTGTTGAAACTATATACTTGGTTTTATAAATTGTTGTGGAGATAATTATCTCACCTTTTTATTGTGCTCAATCTAATGAGAATAGTGAACAATATAGTTTGAATTATTTTTGGGGTTCTGTATTGAACAACATAATTTGAATTATTTTTGGGGTTCTGTATTGAACAATATAATTTGAATTATTTTTAGGGTTCTGTATTGAACAATATAATTAAAATTATATTTAAAAATAAATCATATATATTCTTCATAGAATATTAATTGGATTAGGGATCTGCAAACAACCTTTTGCAGGGTTCAGTAGTGAATATTAAATTAAATTATATTATTTTGTGGTTTGTATTCTCAAACAATATAGTTTAAAGTTAATTATTTACCTGGGTCTTATTGTGTTGTTTCTTTGTTTGTTACCCTGTAAACATGGCAAGGTTGGCAGCCAAGATCAGGGCGGAATTGAGATGGTTGTCCTCAGTGGTTCAACTGATTGACCGACCTGACCGAATCGATGCCCTTCTGGCAAGATCAGCTGAGTTACCAGCCCGGGGTGAAGTAGTCCAAAACTGCTATATGGAGCTTTTGGCTTTAGGTGAAAAGGTAGATGATATGATTGAGACAGACATCACACAATTTTATGAGTTGTCGCATAGTGTTGTTCAGGCTGCTAGCAAGGTACAGCAGGGTGCTTTGACTGTGGAGACACGATCCCCTCCACCACTCGCGCTCCTTGGGCGTTTGCCCACTTTGGACTTGCCCCATTTTGATGGGGATTTGAAATGTTGGACCGCCTACCATGATCTGTTCACCAGTCTGGTAGATGCTCGGAATGACTTGGCACCTAGTCAAAAGTTGGCCTACTTGTTCTCCACACTAAAGGGAGAGGCCCTAGGTATTGTCTCCCATTTGGAGGTCACAGACCAAAATTATCCCACGGCAAGGGAACTTTTGGTTAAACGATATGCCAACATTCGACGTTTGGCGGATACCCATGTGGCTCAGATTTTGGGGCTTCCTCATATACATAGGGTTGCCACCTTGAGAAGGGATCTGGTAAATCCAATGGTGATCGCCTTGAATGCGTTGAGGCGCCTTGGTCTGCCTGTGGACGAGTGGTCATTTATGTTGTTGCATATCGTTTTGTCGCGCTTGCCTACGGACTTAAAAGTCCGTTTTGAACAAAAGCATGGTGGTGACAGTGCCACACAATTACCGCTGTTTGGGGACCTGCTGACATTCTTGGATGAGGAGTGCCGCCTGTTGGACAACGCTGGTGTTGACGGCTCCCCGCGGGCCCCAGAGGGGCCTCCTCCGGTGCAGCGAGGTGTTGTTGCTCGCCCCCCTACCCGAGGGGTGGTGGAGCCACGCCGCCCGGCACCTAGATTTGCGACGGCTCAAGTTTCTCGCAGCTGTGCCTATTGCAATGCTGATGATCATTTTGTTTCAGCGTGCCCTCGATTCCTCCACAGAAAGGTCAAGGATCGGCGCGGAATTGCGAATGATCGCCGGTGGTGCTATTCATGTTTGGGGCAACATTTGCAGCGGGACTGTTCTAGGCCGGAGCCTTGCCCGTACTGCCGTGGGAAGCACCACCCGCTGTTGTGTGCCAACCGAAACGGGGTTGATCGGGATGATGGTGCTGGACGCGCCCCCACGGGCGGGGGTTCTCACCCCCACCAACCCCAAGAGGAGGATTGTCAGGTCTCGCCGCCCACGGGCGGGGGAACCCCTCCCCCCTCTCCTCGACGGCAGGAGAGGTTTGCAGCGGTTCGGCGCCGCACCACGCCTCCCAGGTTTTCCCCACCACTTTGCGAGCGACCACGTTTGGAGCGCCGCCCGCCCCAGTTCGGCCGCACGATAGGCTACTACCCGGGGAGTCGCCCGGTTGTACCGGTGGAACACTATCTGCGGTCGAATTGGGCTTTGCCTGCTCGTCAAGACGACTCCTATGAGGGTTGTCGGCAACCCGATGAGGGTTGCCCCCAATAGGTAGTTGCCACTCTCTCTTCCACTACAGCCGCCCGCCCTGAGACAGTTCTTCTCCCAACTGTTTGTGTCAGGGTCTGGGGCCCGAAGGGTAACTCTTTGTTGGTTCGTGCCCTTTTGGATTCGGGTGCCCAGGGCTGTCTTGCGTCGTCCTTTTTGGTGAAGAGATTGGGCATCCCATGCGGACCCTACCCTGTCGTCATCCACGGTGTCGGTGGCGTTCAGGTAGAGGGTCCAAGGGGAGAAATTGAAGTTTGTTTTACGCCTGTCAATAGTGGGCCAACTATTGTGACCAAGGCCGTTGTATTGAATGATATTTTGGGCACAAACCCGCAGGTGGCTATCTCCCCTGCCGTGGTGAAATTGGTGTCGGAATTGACTCCCGCTGACCCTCAGTGGTTTGTACCTGGACCCATCGACCTGCTCCTGGGTGTTGATGTGTTGGGTTTGATCTTGTCCGGGGAAAAGCGGGTTTTGCAACCATACGGTCTAATTGCTTTGCAAACTATTTTTGGTTTCAGTTTTCTCGGTCCCGTTTTGAGGGGTTCGGTCCCACGGGTTGAAGACCAAATTGTTGCAGTAGGGCTCTCACTCTCTGACGCTGTCCAGCGTTTCTGGGAGGTCGAGGAGCCCCCCAAGGCTCCCAGAGTCGATCCAGCGGAAGAGGAGTGCGAATTGTCCTACCAGAATAATACTGGTCGCCTCGCTGATGGTCGTTTTGTTACTCGGTTGCCTTTTAGGGCCGCACGCCCCCCTCTCGGTCAGTCTCATGCCTTAGCGGAAAAAAGGTTGTTGTCCATGGAGCGCCGAATGAAGAGGGATTCGGATTTTCGTAGTAAGTACATTGAATTTATGCGCGAGTACGAGGCTTTAAGACATATGTCACCCTCAGCTATTGATTGGCGTTCGCTCGAGCACTACTTCTTGCCTCATCATGCGGTTTTGAAGACTCCCGGTGGCAAGATTAGAGTAGTTTTTGACGGTTCGGCCCCTACGTCAAACGGGGTTTCTTTGAACCAGTGTTTGCACTCCGGTCCCAAACTGCACAGGGACATCTCGGATATCCTCACCAACTTCCGCCGTCATCAAATTGTTTTTGTAGCTGACATCCGAATGATGTTCAGACAATCGGTGGTGCACCGAGATGACCGGCGTTATCAGTTGATTTTGTGGCGTGAGCGACCTTGTGATCCGATGCGAGTGTACGAGTTGAACACTACCACGTACGGACTTAAATCCAGTCCATATATTGCAATCCGGACTTTGTTGGAGTTGGCTCATCGTGAACGATTGAACTATCCTCGTGCGGCGGCCATCTTGCAGGATTCAGTGTATGTCGATGATGTGTGCACTGGGGCATCCACCGTTACAGAGGCTTTGATTTTACGGGATGAGTTGATTGCTATCCTGAAGTCAGGAGGTTACGAATTGCGCAAGTGGTTGTCAAACTGCCCCGACGTGTTGACTGACCTCCCGGTGGAACATCAACAAGATCCTCTCCTGTTTGAAGATGCTGACAACCCCAATTTGATTGCGGTCCTTGGCATACAGTACCAGCCCGTCCAGGATGTCTTCACTTATCGGGTTAAGTTGGATTCCCCTAAGACCTGGACGAAGCGCTCGGTCTTATCGACTGTTGCTCGGACCTTCGATCCTAATGGATGGATCACACCTGTAATTTTTCTGGCTAAGTGTTTTCTGCAGAAGTTGTGGATTGCGGAAGCTACTTGGGACGACCCCCTCCAGGGAGAATTGTTGAGGGAATGGCGTTCGATTGTTTCTGCACTTCCGGACGTGAACCGGATTTCTTTGCCCAGACTTTTTCTGCCGTTCGGCAAATGTAGAGCTAGTCTCCACGGGTTTTGTGACGCGTCCGAACGAGGCTACGCGGCCGTGGTATTCTTGCGGACTATTAGTCAATCCGGGCACGTAGGGCTTCATTTGGTGATGGCTAAGAGTAAGGTGGCTCCTATCAGGACTAGGTTAACTATTCCTAAATTGGAATTGTCCGGAGCAACCCTCCTTACTAGACTCCTCAATCATGTTTGTGATACATTGGGTCGTACAGTTGAGATCTCAGATGCTTTTGCGTGGACTGATAGTGAGATTGTTCTTTGTTGGCTCCGCACCTCCATACATAACTTAGAGGTTTTCGTTGCGAATCGAGTCTCACAGATCCAGAGCTCTGTGACCCCGCTGATCTGGAGACATGTCCCAGGGGAATTGAACCCCGCTGACTGCGCTTCGCGAGGCTGCGAGGCTCCTGCACTTGTAAACCATTCTCTTTGGTGGGGACCAGATTGGTTGACGCACCCTGAGGCGTCCTGGCCCCAGAATCGGTTCTCCTCTCCAGAGGCGTTGCCAGGTTTACGTGTTGGCGTTGTGGAAACGCAACCTGGTTATGATTTGAATCTTCTTTTGGACAGGTACAGTTCGCTGTCAAAATTGATCGGTGTGACCGGTTGGATCCGGCGTCTCATACGCAACGGACGGAACCCAACTAATAAAGATTTGACATCGGTTTTGTCGCCTTCGGAACGCCAAGAGGCCTTGATGTATTGGGTTCGTGTAGTACAAGCCGAACATTTCGAATCGACTATTAAAGGTCTTGAAAAAGGATTGACGGTTAAGGGTCCCATTGCTCGTTTGAATCCATTTCTAGACGGATCGGGTCTGCTTCGAGTCGGCGGACGACTGCGAAACTCGAACTTGCCTTATGGGGCTCGCCATCCTTTGTTGCTCCCTAAAGGAGGATCTTTGGTGAATTTGTTGGTGTCGGATCGACACATTACTAACGCGCACGCGGGCTGCAATGCCCTTGTAGCCGTCTTGCAGCGTGAATTTTGGATTCTGTCTGCCAGACGCACTATTCGTAGCATTATTTTCAAATGTATGCCGTGTTATCGTTTGACGGCCACACCCACGCAGCCGATGATGGGCGACTTGCCCTCCGACAGAGTTTCGGAGAACCGGCCATTTGCTTGTGTGGGCACGGATTTCGCCGGCCCTTTTTTGGTAAAGTCCTCTCAGCTTCGTAACGCTCGGTCTGTCAAGGCATATTTGTGTGTGTTTGTCTGTCTGGCCTCCAAAGCAGTTCATTTGGAACTGGTAAGTGCCCTCAGCACGGAAGCGTTTCTTGCGACGCTAAGTAGATTCGTGTCCCGCCGTGGACTGCCATCTTTGATCCGCTCTGATAATGGCACTAACTATAAGGGCACTGATCGTTATTTAAACGAAGTTTGTCAATACTTGAATAGTGATAAAAATATTTTAAGATTTGCAATGTCCCGAATGGGCATTAAGTGGCAATTTGACCCCCCAGTTTGTCCACATTGGGGTGGTATTTTTGAAGCTGTTGTTAAAATTACAAAAACGCATCTCCGCCGTGTTATTGGTGAAACGATATTAACGTTTGAGGAACTTGCAACGGTATTTTGTAAAATTGAGGCCGTCCTCAACTCGCGTCCCCTCTGTCCTATCTCGTCTGACCCAAATGATCTAGAAGCATTGACTCCTGGTCATTTCTTGATTGGTCAGCCCCTTAACGCCCTGCCTGAATACCCCTTCAGGGAAGTAAAATCGTCCCGCTTAACTCGTTTTGAATTGCTACAGCAAATGACCCAGAGCTTCTGGCATCGCTGGTCGCTAGAATACTTGCATATTTTGCAGCAGCGCGTTAAGTGGACTGACAAAACTGATCCTCCCAAAGTTGGAGATCTTGTATTGGTTAAGGAATCTAATTTGTTACCTTTGTATTGGCGTCGTGGACGCATTGTAAATTTGTTTTATGGGTCTGACGGGGTTCCCAGAGTTGCTGAGGTTATGGTCGGAGATTCGGTTTTGAAACGAGCTGTAGCGAGCTTGGCCCGCCTGCCCATTTATTAACAGGCAGACGAGATCTGCCTGGAGCGGGGGGTTGTTCGGAACCGATTTGAAAGTAATTTTTAATCTGTGACAGACGTCACCGAGTCTGTGCTATTAACTTGACGTTTGACAGATTGTGAGGTTAACTTGTCTTGTCTAATTTGTTGCTTGCTAACGAGGTGTAAAAAGCCGGCCGGCGTTTTGGATTATTAACTTGATTGCATTGTATTTGTGTTAATCACCCCGGATTAAGAGGGTTTTTGAATTTAGAAGCTTCGCCGAGTGTTGCTGGCCCCTTAGGCCCTTGGCGCAGTGATTATTTTGATTATTGTGAACGGTGTGGAGTGCTAGCTTTGGCCGCGTGTAGTGACCGTGAAGATTGGGTGCTGCCTGGACCAGTAACAGGAGGTGAACCACACATACACTCACACACACATCACAGTTACACATCGCACCCCTGGACGAAGCCGAGAAACCAAGGAAACCAGTGAGTACTTACAAATAGGTTACCTACCTCTAATACATAGATACCGCCAGTATATAGATTTGGGGCTGCCGCGTATCGCGGTTTCGCCCGTCACGATATTTCGGGACAAATCCCTCGCAAATTACTCTATGGGCCCAGCGTTTGTAGGGATTTTGTTTTGACCCCGGTCTATTGTGATCAACCAGTGTTAATAGAACTTTAGTTTCAAACAATTGATACAGGTTTAGGGGCTTGATAAAAGTGGTGGATAGTGAATTCGTTGTAGATCGATACGGTTGCGGTGGAGAATATTATCATTGATGGTGAGATAGTATCGAAAACGAGGCGAAGGAAATGTGGAAGAAAACAGCATGAGAATAAACTTGTTCTAATCGGGGTATCGAAGATTGCTGTTTTAAAACATGCTTGAAGACACATACAGTCAACCAATTTGATTTCTAGGCCACTTTGGACTATGTTAAAGTGACGTTGTCAACCAAAACGTAAGAGACTCCCTATGATTTGGTATTTTAGAACGTCACGTTGACGAAGTCCATAGTGGCCTAGGAATCAAATTAGTTGACTGTACATAGATACCGTCACGCATTGATCCCAGAGTGGGGTAGGCAGAGTTACAGAATTACCAACAACTCTAACAACTTGTTGTTAATCCTATAACCACATTTTGTACAAAAGGCTAAGATGTTCACCGTGTGTATATTAGTGACAGGTTGCAAGCCCATCGCCTGACAATACTACAAGCCTTTAATCCCTTAGTCGTCTCTTACGACATCCATGGGAAGACATGGAGTGGCGCTATTCTAAGCCGGCAAGATCTTATTGTAAAAGTATACAGGGCGTTCCAGAAGAGACATGTTTTGTTGTTAAATCTATGTGAACCACTATGCATTACAAAGCAATAACAGAACGTGACAGTTCTGTTTACAAATCAAGAGCTCATTAAACTTGCAAATGAGATAACAAATCATTTGAATCCATTGTAGATGCACATAGACGGAATTATAATATAATACGATGATACTATTCAAATTAATACTAAACATATTATAATAAAACCAAGACCTATATAATATATCCAGGTGTAGATATTTTTCGACTGAACTGAACGAAAGAAAAAGAAACATTATAAAAATTATATCGTGTTTTTTTGAAGCTCAAAAAATCCAAATGGAAGAAAGTGCCCTACCCCTTTTCACTTTATAATTTTTATGTGATGTAGGGAAAAATATAGTGCTAATATACATATAGCACTATACCCTCGAACTTGGACTGTTAAAGTAGGACTGATCTGTAGACTGTAAAACTTGTAGCAGCGTCACGGTTCACCGGAGACTGGTAAAAATTTGATCTGTATCGTTCGTACAAACTCAATTTGGTTTATTTGCAATACCTTAGTTTTGACTCGTTGGTAGCAAATACCGACGCATAGTGGTTCGGTTAATGTTCGCCGTTTGTCAAAATTTAATTGAGCGCATTAAAGCGGGAAGATAATGAAATTCACAACATGTTTGGTTATTCAATGATGATGTATAAATGGTTCGAAACTGGCTTTTAACCGTATTTTCGTTTGTGTAGGATATTTTTAGTACTTAGGTTATTTTTTTAATGACCTCTTGAAACATTAACCCCGAAAATAACTGATCTCTATTATTTTGATTAACTTGCGATGCGAAACTATTTAAACTAATTACTGAGACTATATTGAAAGTGATACCCTTAACGAACAAGTTTGCTTTTTTAATATTTTTGTGTTTCTGTCTATTTTATTGTTTGATATTTTCCCGTTTGTACAATGAAGTGTTTATATACATGCATACTATTTTAGACTACACGATTACCCGATAGTTTATAAAATGGCTGTCAAAGACTGTTTACAATTACCGTCATAGCCTGATCCACTGTGCGAATGTGAACGATCGCAAATATTCGTTAAAATTAAACGAAGCCGGCGTCATTCGACGGGAGCTTTTGGCCATTCATTAATTGGTGATCCGTTTAGCTTTAATTTATTCGAACAGATCTCTTTGACCGTACTAATGAGATATTTCGATATATTTTTCATAGAATAGTGAATGGGAGTCCGTTTTTGTTCATAGTAAATGATAATTTAGCATAACTTACAGTTATTTATGCAATTTTGAACGACTTCTCGCGTCGTTTTTTAATGAAACTATGCTGCTCTTTTCAGAATTATTTAATCACCCTGTAAACTATAATTGTGAAATATAATTTTAATTTGAGTATTGAGGTTTTTTGTGAAATAATTTTTATTTTTTAATACGCAGAAAATAAATAATAAGACACATACAAAAGTAAGTGGTAACTATAATATAAAAAGAGACTAGTTTCTCAATTACAGATAATTATGCACAAAAACTAATAAATTAATCCTATTCTAGGGTCGAGTGGTTGGAGCCCCGCCACAAGGTTCAATTTTTTTTTTTTTTTTTTTTTTTTATTTATTTGATAAAAATGTTTACATGACATTACAGTTTAACCAATGCGTCACTAAACTTAGATTAACAATTAAGGATTAAAAAATTCACAATAATAGGTAACAAATCAAATTGGAATAGTTGAGCACCTAGCATCCTTCGCCTCACAGAATCTCAAGCATTCACTACACACTGCCGCCCATCGCCATGCAAACAAGTCGCACTCGGGTGTCGATGCCAGGAGCGCATTGAGCTGTGCGCAGGCGCGGGGCAGCGGCGAGTTCCTGCACGACACGGTGCGCGCCGGCGGCACGGCCAGCAGGTCGCGTCGTCGTGGTCTGAGGGCGATCCTCGGGACATCCGGAACAAGCAGTCTCACGAGACGCTCAACAAGTTCGGGGCAGTCCGACTCACCACGCAAGGCTCGACATGCCGTGGTCATGAGTCGACAATTCCGCTTTACCTCCAAGGAGTTGTACCCAAGAGAGCCAAGTAGATACTTTGTTGGGTACAAATAAGGGTAGACTCCAAATGATTTTTTATAAAGGAATCTCAAAAACGCCTTCTGAACCTTCTCAAGCATTAAGACATACGTCGATTCGTAGGGGTTCCATACGATCGACGAATTGTCTAGCTTACTCCTTACTAAGGCATTATAAACCATTTTTATGGCCACTGGGTCATGAAAATGGCGAAGATTTCGGATAACGAAACCCAGTTTTCGGAAGCAGCTCGTGGCGAGAGAAGAAATATGCTCGTGAAAAGTGAGCCGCGCATCGAACACCACGCCCAGATCCTTGACGGAGAAGACACGATTTATCGGCTGTGACCCTAACATATATTGAGCATATATAGCGGTACGAGAGCGGCCAAATGTACACACACTACACTTAGCTGGGTTAAAAAGAAGCTTATTCTCCATACTCCACCGAAACACCAAGTCGATGTCCCCTTGCAACGTCTCGCAATCAGCTCTTTGCTCTACCCCGTATACCAACTTTAGATCATCAGCATACAAGAGACACTGAGCCGCCCGAAGAACCGATTGGAGATCGTTAATCATGATACCGAATAGCAAGGGCCCTAGGATGGAGCCTTGACTTACGCCAGACCGGGTATGGTAAGGAGTCGAGACAAAACAACCATGTCGGACGAACTGCTGCCGATCACGCAGATAACTGGCAAAAAAGGTTAGCAACTTGGGAGAGAAACCAATTTCATCAAGTTTCTTAAGCAGCACGTCATTATCCACGCGATCAAAAGCTTTCGCGAAATCGAAATAGAGGACATCGACCTGAATTCCTCTATCAAGATGCTCAGCAATGTTGTCCGTTAGTATTAACAGATTAGTGTCGACCGAGCGACTAGGCCGAAAGCCATGCTGCGCGTCACACAAAAAGGGGCGAACCTGTGAGGACAGGTTTCGGTGAAGTATGGCCTCAAACAGCTTACCGATTTTAAGTCTGTTGAGAGTACCGACTAAAGATCTATCGACCTTTTTAACGAAGGAATTTTGGCTGAGGGGCCTCATATTCCGGAGATCTCATGGCCGGCGGCTGACATTAAGAAAATGTATTAGTAGTCATTTTTACATACATACTCGTACATACATACATAAACTCACGCCTTTATTCCCAGAGTGGGGTAGGCAGAGCTACAGAATTTCCAACAACTATAAAAACTTTTTGATAATTCCGTAACCACATTTTGCACACTTAGGCGAAGATGTTTACCAGTGTATTAGTGACAGGTTGCAAGCCCCTCGCCTAACAGTACTATACGCCTTTATTACCTTAGTCGGCTTTTACGACATCCACGGAAAGATACGGAGTGGCACTATTCTAATCCGGCAACCACACGGGGGATCATTTTTATTTTTAAGTTATACGAGTATAATATGGTCCTTGTCGCCTAAAATAATTCTATTCTACTCTATATGACGATAATGACGATAAAATAACGTTTTTTAAACGAATGAAGGTAATAAAAGTTCTTATTGGTTCGGTACGGCTCAATTTTGTATTATGCAACTCAAAGAGCCTTAAAGTATTATCGAATGAAGGCAAAGCATCGTTTGAACTGGCTGCCCCGTATTTCGATATGATGGATTATTATACGGGAAAATATTCTTCAATATTTCAACCGCCAGCAAGTTGCTCGCTTAACCTGTTTAATTTGATCTAAAAGGGTAGCGAAGAAGTAATAACTTTGAATAAATAATACTTGATCATGATAGAAAAATCTTTTGGGCAGGTTAAAACTCTTCTGCTTTTTTAAAGCGATTTATTTTATGAAATAGTTCATGCCACACACGCGAAACTCTTAAATTGAGCTCGAAATAAATCAACACAATCCAGATTTTTCAAACTACCATAAAAAGAACAAAAAACACCTAATAAGACGTTTACCATTTAACTTAGAGCTTCATATTTTCACACATCTTCCCCGCTATCTTCCTAGTTTACCAACATCACGAGAAGGGGCCGAGGTCATCCATTATTGGTTGTACGGACATTACTCTTCATCAAGCACACGTCAGGACACGTCAAGTAAAATCCTACTAAATTCTAACGGACTTAAATCCATATGAATTCGTTAGTTAATACGACGTTTTTAAATGGTAGGTTACACGGCACATTGGGTCCGATGAATCATTCGGTTGAGCGATGGGGGACGTATTTTTGACACGCCGCTATGTCAAATAAATAGGATTTTATATTAATACGGGCGCTTGTTCAATTGGGCGGTTTATTGAGGGCTTCATATTTTTGTAATGGATTGGATATTTCTATTCTTTATTGTGTAGTAGTTATTTATACCAGCATTTATTTAAGTAGAGTAAAACGTTAGTTTTGACTAAAAGGACCAGGCTTTTGCACCTATATAGATACTTCTAAATAGGTATTTGTTTTCCGTTGTGAATAATTTATGCAAAAGGAATCCTACTAACATTATAAATGCGAAAGTTTGTATGTGTGTGTGTGTTACTCTCTCACGCTGCAAGGCCTGGACGGATTTAGATGAAATTTAGAATGGAGATAGCTTATACATTAATTAACATATTTATGTGTTAATTAGTGTATAAGGCTACTATTTATTCCGGAAAATAAATTCAAAAGTTCCAGAGGGAATAACGATAATCGAAATCTACGCAGATGAAGTCGCGGGCAGAAGCTAGTTTGTAAATAATGGACTTGTTACCCAAATGAAATGTTTCTATTCTAGCCTGTTATGTAGGTAAGTGATCGTTTTGATTCCTTGTTGTTTTCACGGCGCCATAACAAAAGTTTACTTTTAGCGGATTAGCGTAGCGTAGTAGGGATTAAGGGGTGGATGGGGACAAAACCTAAAATAAGTCATAACTTGTTACAAATAAGAGCAAGTATTAAATGGACCATAACGTTACTTACGGAAATAATTTCAGTTTTATAATTAGTAACATAGGCTTCGTTTTAGTTTGTGTCCCTACTCACGCCTTCATTCATGCTCACCCCGTTTTACCGCGGTGGCCAGTAAGATCACCTGGTAGGATCCCCCGCATACAAAATTAATAGGTAGGGGATCCTCCCAGGTGATCTTACTGGACATCGCGCGTTTTACGGTACCTACCTCAAGTATTATTTTAATAAAAACTCTCAATACATAGATAAAGCATCGAATACTCAAAAAAGTACAAGCTCTCATATTTGCACGCACTGGAAATCGAACCTACGATCGCTAACTCCGTAAAGTCACTAGCACTCCATCTGCGGATGTTGCGGGTGGTAGGACCTTGTGCAGGGTCCGTCCGGATCGCTACCACCATCTTATCCATTAACCTACCGCCAAACAACAGTGTTCGCATTGTTGTGGTCCGGTTTGGGGATAAGACAGCCGGTGAAATTACTATCATAGAGGCATTCCATCTTAGTCCTCAGGGTTGGCAACGCATTTGCAGTCTTAGGATTGCGAATGTCTATGGGTCACAGTTTCCACTTACCGTCAGGTGGCCTGTGTGCTCGTTTGTCTTCTCTATGCCATAAAAAAATAAAAAAATACTATTTAAGTTTTTTAGTATATCATTAGGCTGACAGAATCAGTAATGGACAAGAACCTATGATGGAATCTTGAGTCTTATTTTACAGAAAGTAAGGGTTTTGCAACAGTAAATTTAGGACCGTATGAAATTTGAATCAAGAGCGAAGTGTCCATTAATGGTGCCTGTCTATATGACTTGTATCATTGTAATGTAAGGTGATAACAAATTAGTCACGGATATTTTTACAGCTGATAGTACTCGGTTCTCGGAGTACATTTAAGTATGAAACATCATAGGTTTGCTTATGTTTTTTTGGAGAAAACTAGGAAACAAATTTGCTACGTTAAAACACCCTGTTAATAAGATAATTAAATGAGACCTCTTTAGACATTCTAGAACCTCTTTAAACTATCATTCAAGTGGCCTCTTAAAGTTGATAAATAAAATACTTGACATTTACGAAAAACGACTTCTGACAAACAGTGTTTAACATCGTGACAGGTACATAAATAGGGGTGATTATTTTATAGATTCATTATAATTTACATTTTTTGTTCGGTAAATTAAAACAATAAAATGATATACAAAGGTTCCTTAATGACAATTTTTTTAATGTAATGTATTACCTATCTCTTAAAATATCCGTGACTAATTTGTTAGCACCTTATATAAATCATATGAACTGCACGTATGACACAGGACTGTTATAGCCACGGCCGTGATGCATTTAAGGATAATGATAATGATTAATGGTGCATTTATGAATGATATTCATGATTCCGCATAATGACAATTCATTTATGGAGCCGTTTCCGTACACAAATATTATAATGACAGATACGTAATGATGTTGGTTTTATGTTACGCGGAGCCTATTACCATAATGATATAACAAAGATGAATAAATAAGCATCGTATGAACAAAAAATACCAAATAAATAAGTAAGAAGAGTATTACTAAACCTTCTGTACTCGGTAGATGAGTACATAGAAATAATCCTGTACAGATGTAGTGAATAATCATTTCCCATCGTATTTGGTCGAATAACTTCGTATTTATATTGCTTTCTCAGTTGGCTTATTGATGGTTACTGAAGCTAATTGAGAAAGCTAGATAAATACGAACTAATCCGATAAAAAACAATGGAAAAGGATTATTCACTAACATCTGTAGCTGTTGTGTATAATGTTGCGTTAATTATGTAGTCTTTATTGACATTTTTATCATTACTTTTGTATATTTTGACCGTGATTATTTTATTTGATATTATTTTGACGATCTCTATCGGCGAAACGATTAGATTTAAAATAAAAGATATTTTTGACACAGTCATTACGAGATTTTTTTTAATGTTGACATTAAATGCAAACTTGAATTGTATTTTTTTACAGTTTCAGAAAAGCGACTCAACTTACAGAGCCGATATCTCTTACAAGGCTAAACAGATTTTCATGAAACCAAGCTAATTACAATCCAGATTAAATTACCTTGCTTTATAAAAACTGCGTCCAAATCAGTCCATCTGTTTAACAGCTAAGATGACACGGACTGACAAACAGATACACAGACACACCTGTACGCGTACACGTCTAATTTACAAGACCCTTTTTTTCGCGTTCGAGGTTAACTCTGCCTGAATTGAGTTTATTTTTCCTAAATTTTGTATTCATTAGTACCCGCGGAATTTATATTAAAAACAACATTAAACTTATTTATTTCTCAATTATCCTATTTTTTCCACGATTACCTTTACACTCTGAAAAAAATATGTTAAAATGTTTACCATTGCGTTATTTTAATGCAAAAAAATGCTTAATTTCCAACATGTAATGTTGAACAAGTCAGAACTGGTTATAATAATGTTGCTTATTCCAATTTACTGGAGAAATGGCTTTCCTAAAGGTTCATTAAAATTAATAAGTTCAAGATACAATCATTGTACACGGTAAAGGAGAAAATGTGAACCAACATTATAATTTAAGAAAAAAAATCGTTTGTGATTTAAAGTCTGGTTTCACTATTAAAATACCTTGATATCAAATTTTACTTAAAATTTATGCACCAACTGACAGTTTTGTCAATAAACATGTTTTTTTTTTCTGACAGTTCATTTAGAAAATCTTTAAAAGTCTATACATTCTAATTGCGGCACATTGCAAAGTATCAAATTAATGGTGGGATATGTCTGTCTCATAAATTTGTTGACGTATTTTTTTTACATAGAATAAAACAAAATCTCTCCCGCTGTCTGTTCGCTTAGAAATTTTAAACTATTCAATTTAAATGCAGTTTTTAGCAATAGATAGAGTGATTCAAGAGAAAGGTTTTTATATATGTATAATAAATACTGGTTTATGTACGGGTGTTAAAGAAAGCTCACATAAACCGAAGCGATGCGTGTGAGACTAACATGACATGTCTCTGTCTGTCTATTTATCTAACACGCCTAAACCACAAAAACGATTTAATGAAATTTGGTTTCAAGATATCTTGAGTCTGGATAGAAGAAAAATACTTTAAAAAATAGTTCTCGTTAAAAAGCGACAACTGACTTCAAAAAGGACGGAGTCGCGGGCAACACCATGGATGATATAAAAAAATCCCATCCTTAAATGTAATGTAACCTTCATAATGCCCTACTCCCGGGTACAAACAAACTCCGAACCCAATTAACAATTTTTCGCATTAAAACATTAATTACGAACTCATCGCAACACAAAGTTGAATTCAGCAACTCGCGGTTTGGGTTTTAACTGGAGCAACCCAGCGCGGACCAGTTTCATCCGGTTCGAACCGCTTCAAGCCAGTTTCAGTCAGGGATGTGAGATTTCTACTTACGAGGAAAATAAATGAGTCAAATTGCTCTGAAGTTCTTTAAAACTTGGCTCGGCGTGTTGGGAATAGAGTTTAAAAGTTAAGTGAAAATTGAAAGCTCACATTTGTTGAAGGAGCTTTAATGTACGAGTACGTGCTCATTGGTGCAAGAGATATACTCTGCCCTTCTACGAAAAAAAGGCACACCTACTTTATAAATTGTATTGAACTTGCCACCTTAACTCTCAAAGGTTATAAAGTTTAATATGCTTCTACGAATTAATGACACTTGTGTCTTTTATCCGTAGGAGAGCAGTACTGGTAAGGCTCACAAACTGAAGGGTTCTTGCGTGGCAACAGATTAACTGTAAGGGTTCCGTTGTACCTTTTATGGTACAGAAACCTATAAAAAACTGCTTACTTTACTAAAATCTGTATTTATTTTAATTTGGTCGGTACTGCGATTGAAGTCCATGACAGTGTTAGGATATCAAACTTTGTAAATCTTTCCCTTTAGTGTTTACAAACTCTTACGTTTACCAAAAATTCCACATCCTTAACCCATTCCTTATCCTTATTCTTTACTCTCTTTACTAATTTCATAAATTTGAAAGTATGTTTGTATCGCTTTCATGGTCCAACACCCGATTTACATACAATTGGGAATCATATCCAGTAAAATTAGACAGCTCTCTCTACGCAGATGGAGTCGAGGCCAATTATAGTCTGGCAAAAAAGTCTAGTAATTAAAAAGTGGCAACATGAAAGGGATGTCACTACAGTGTTGCCACTTTTTAATTTCAAGACTTTTTTGCCAGATTATAATCTATTTTTGTAACGATGCGAATAAATGTCTCTTTATATTCAAAGATAAGTAATATAAAAAGTAACGGAAAACGATACATTTTAGGGTTTTCCCTGAATTCCCTTCCATTTGGCAGCCCTACCACCCATTTTAACAGAGAGTACACTCTTTATTGCGCGTGGTGCTGTCTGCGGTCTGCGATGGACATTTCAGAACTCGATGACGCGGCTTCAGCACCGTTATTAAATCAACTGGCTATGTATCGAGCTGTCAAAAACTGGTAATGGCAGAGCAAAATGCCGCCGAGGCATGTAATATTTGCTTCATTACAATTTTTCAGGTTCTCTTAATCCAGAAATAATAATACAGAAAGAAAGTAGAAGAAGAAGTTTCGAAGAGGCTCATTGACGCCACGGGAGACCGAAGAGCTGGCAGTTTCCTCGCTCAACGTATAAGTTTAACCATCCAGCAAGGAAATGCTGCCAGCATCTTTGGTACAACGCCGCAGGGGCCATTCTTAGATTTAATGTTTTAGTTAATTTATATATTTAGAGTTAGTTTTATTTAGTTTTAGTTTTCTTTTTCAGTTATTGTGTTATGGTGGTTGTATTATTTTATGTTGTTTTTCATTAATAAACGTCCCGATATATATATTCAGAAAGTAAGAGGGAAGGATTAAAAAATCTTTCTTATATTAAGTTCGTAAAATTATTACTCTCAAGAGTTACCAGTTAGTAATAACCTTGGTTAGATTCCAGTTCTTATATAATTAAATCTGGAGCATGGCATGTGTGCTCGATAGCCTTCTCCATGATTCAAAGACAAAAAAATATATGTAAACAATACAGGGGTTTTGGACAAAATGAGCGAAAGCCCCCGGAAATTTGCATTCATGAACAAACGCTAGCTAATATTAGACTTACGCTTAACATGCCACATGAGCCCAAACCAACATCAACAGACTTTCGACACGGATTTAAAAATAAAGCCGAAAGTATACAATACTGAAGAAAATATTTGGCAAAACATTAAATAATGGAACGGGTTAGCGAAACTACTAATATAATGCACTTTTGTAACTAAAATAAAAAATTGTTTAGTGATTGTGCAGGGTCCATCCAGATCGCTATGCTATCCTTTTACCGTCACGTAGCAGTGTTCGCATTATTGTGTTTTGGCGTGGAATTAAAACTACTAGTGAAACTATCAACCGAATAAATTATTATATTCCATTCTATTAAATTGCGGAACTATTTGGGAATTCCGGATTTTAGGATTTTGGACTAAGGGAATAAAGGCGTGTGGTACCTACTGTTAGGCGATGGGCTTGCAACCTGTCACTAATACACTGTTAAACATCTTAGCTTAATTGTGCACAATGTGGTTACAGAAGTATGAACAAGTTTTTAAAGTTGTTGGTAATTCTGTAGCTCTGCCTACCCCACTCTGGGAACGAGGGTGTGACGGTATGTGTGTGTGTAGAACTAAGGCGTACAGACAGTATCCCCTTTGGACAGTTTTTGTCAAATAATGTTTTTTTTTCTTCAAATATGTACCCGTTTTAGTATGTATTTATAATGATGAGTATTTATTAAAACTATTGTATAGTACTTATAAAACTTAAAGTTGAATTAGGCTTTGTTAATTTATGTATAAGAACATTTCTAAAATTTAGGCAGTGAAATAGTTCCTATTTATCCTGCTCGCCACACACTCGAATGGGTTACATTTCCCAATATATCACGACTCCGTCAACCAACATAACTTTTTCTAATATATCACCATGAAGTCGCCATGACGTGACAGATTGCCCTCATAACCAAACGGGACAGTGCATAAACAAACGCACAATATGCTGGCGTCAGTTTTCTTTCTAGACTGTATCATCCACATAAAAATGACCTTTATTCTAACTCAGTCTAGCGAGGATCGAGGTTCTAGTTAGGATGGCCGTGTCGACAATTCTAACCACACACAAAGGACCCTCACTTTTGTATGTTTAAGTGGATAGTGCGGTTCGTGTTTGAGTGGACGGTTCGTATTCATAGAGGAAATGTTGCAAATATCCCGCTAATGTAAGAAAAGAGAAATTGCTGCTTTTTATAAGTCGTAGAATTACCGTGACGAGGGTAGCGTACGCCGGTTTTAAACGTTCAGAGCTCAATGGCGTTATTTGTTTGCATTTTTGGCTCACTATGGCACCATGGGCAGTTAATGCCTCATGAGTAGCAATGCCAAGAATGCCAAAGAGGGTCGTCCCTGCAAAGAAATCAGAGATATCAGCACTCAATGTCTTTGCTACAAACACACAACGAAAAATTTGGCTTGTGACAAACAAAGGTAATGTATCAGATAAGTAAAATTCTCTGTCGTAGTAAAGTAACTTAACTACCTAAAAATGCTATCTAAAATTTAAAATGTCTTTGTGTTAATAGAGTTATTATTTGACCTAGTCCCAAACTAAGCTCTAGGCTTGTACTATGGGTACTAGACAACGACATAATTACTTACATTCATAGAGAAATTTAAACTTAAATACATAGAAAACGTCAAAGACTCAGGAACAAATATTCACGCTCATTACACTGGATCGAACCCAGCTTCGTAGGCAGGGTCACTACCAACTAGGCCAGCGCATCGTCAAAACCTACAATATTAGTAATTCACATGCTACATGTAGTAAGTCATAAATTGACATTGACCACGGAACTACATTTTAACCGACGGGGTGTGCAGTCGTGGATTCAAAACACTCCTGGTGTTCTCAAAAGCCATGGATACATTAAAAAAAAACAATCGTTCCCCTGTTGGTATGTTCATCTTATTTGATTGCTATGATTAAGGAGCTCAAATTTTGTGCGTATCCGAGAGATCGGACGTTGTTGTTCAGTTAGGCTTAATTACCTCTGCCTGTCTCTGAAGAAAAATTAAAAACAAACGAGGACCGTTTGTGAAACAAAAACTAAAAAAAATACAACATCGAAACTCAGAGCCTCTAATTAGACACTTTTAGCAATTCCCTAGTAATCAAGTCCAATTCTAATACCTAGATCGAACAGAAAATCAATTAAGCCGCACTTTGCAGGATGTGGCGGAGTCTTCCACGTAGTGTGGAACCGTAAAACAAAGCCTTGCAAACACGATAATAACAGCACAGAATTAAAAAGAATAAGTTGATTCACTGGGTCTGGAACCGCTTTACTCTTAATAGCCCAGTCTTTAAGGGTTTCTGCTTTACATTTTTTTTTGTCTTTTTTAAGGTATGGGATCTTAATGCGTGAACCGCCATCTTGAATTAAAGGTTATTTATATAAATAATATCACAGGACAATCTAACACTAATGCCGGGTAGGCTGTACACAACACACTCGTGCAGAGATACCCCGAGACAGGCCAAGAGCGAGTGTGTACATACTACTCTCGTTTGTCCCGCTAGCTCTCTATCTTACTCGCTCTCGTCTCGTCCCGCTATGTCCGGTTTCAGCCAGATACCTCGCTGAGAGGCTTTCGACGTGTATGTACTATCAACCCAACAGAACCCCCCCACGATAGAACTGTGCCACAGTAATGTTATGATTTAAGCTACTGTGACACCGTTCTATGTTGGGTCAGGGTTTCATTGGGCTGATAGTACAGCCGGCATTATATACCTTGGCCCAAAGTAATCTCTTGGCTTGTACTATGGAAACTAGATAACGATTAACGTACAGATGTAGTGAATAATCCTTTCCCATCGTTTTTGGTCGGATAACTTCGTATTTATCTTGCTTTCTCAGTTGGCTTATTGAAGGGTACTGAAGCTAATTGAGAAAGCTAGGTAAATACGAACTAATCCAAAATCGATGGGAAAGGATTATTCACTACATCTGTAATTGTGTAGAATAACTCATAGTATATAATTTAACATAAGTAACCGGCCAAGTGCGAGTTGAACTTACGTGGAGAGGGTTCCGTACATACGTATGGCAAGCAATGAACTATTTTGTATTTTTTTCAAAATTTTAGGCTCAGTGTTTTCGGAAATCAGGGGGGTTAATTAAATATTAACAATTTACATAATATGTGTATCAAATTTCAACTTAATCGGTCCAGATCCTTCGGAGCAAATTGGCTGAAACGGACAGACAGACGCACGAGTAATCCTATAAGGGTTCAGTTTTTTTCATTTTTTGTACGGAACACTAAAAACGTAAAAAAATAAGAAACCAATAGGTACGCACATTAATTTCACAAATATTTCCGCACTACTGAGAATCGAACCCGCTAGCTTTGTAGCCAGGGCCACTTCCAACTAGGCAAATAAATCAGGGGCCTAAAATGGCTGTGTTTGTCGCGGGACAAAGTTTGGATAAGGCATCCGTCACCTTCAGACACGTAAATAAGTACGAGAGTGACGGGTGCTTTATCCACATTTGGCACGCGATATAGACGCAGCCATTACTAAGCCCGCAACGAGCGTTTTACCAGCCAATTGACGCCGCTGTATCCTGGATAAGCTATGTGTTATCTGTAGTAACGCGATGCGGGCGACCTCGAGACAAATAATCGTAAATAATTTATGTCCCCGCTAAAATTAAAACAACAATGGCGATGCGAGCTTCATCTTTAATGTGGCGGCATCTTGATTTTGCGGTTCTAAGGGATGTTTAGAATTAGGGGAAACAGTTTATTCTGCCCGCAATAACCGAGAAACGGGAAATTAAAGGGTTTATCATGATAAGCCAGATTATTTACATACCTAATTTGTATTGCTGGTAGCGTTTATTCACTTAGTTTATAGTCACTAAAAATTAAAAACAAAGGTTGTGTCAAAGTCGTGTAAATGCCGTTGAAATGCGCTCTAGTGCGTAGTATGTGTGGTGTGAAACTGATTGATAGAGTAAGGAATGAAAAAGTCAGAGAGAAATGTGGAATAAAAGAAGATGTATTGACTAAGATTGAAAAGGGCATGCTTCGATGGTTCGGTCATTTGGAAAGGATGGATGAAAGGAGATTGACGAAAGAGATATACAGATCGATAGTGAGTGGACGGGTTGGAAGGGGCCGCCCTAGGCGTACTTTTTCGAGTCAAATCGGTGAAATACTGGAAAAGGGCCAAATCTTAAGTACCCGAAACCGACGTGCGTGCATGACTCGATGTATGAATGTGGAAGAAGCGAAAGAAATTTGTCAAGATCGTAGCAAGTGGAAAGAAGTGGTCTCTGCCTACCCCTCTGGGAAACAGGCGTGATTTATTAATGTATGTGTATGTATGTAGGTTGTGTCAGTCACCTTCGCTCACACTTCAAGAATTTGGTACGTAGGTTTTTAGGTTAGGTTTGTAGGTTAGGTAAGAAAGACATCATCATTATCATCACCAGTAAATAAGATATAATAATAAGCCGAGGTTGCAAAAATTATATTAAAAGTAGTTTTTTTAAGTAATTAATCAGTTTCCTAATTAATGAGACATTATTTCTGATCAACGTTTGTGGAACAGGCTAGTTTTAAAGTAAGGAAAATTTAAACAAAGAGAAAAAATACACAGCCTAAGCTAATACGAAGAAGACAAAAAATTAAACCAACTGCTCAGATCACCAAATCAAATCAAATTCAATTAATACCATTTTTATTTTTTTTATTTATAAAAACCGAAGTAGGTATTATTTAATAGGAAGAGACATTTACAAAAGACTCGGATTCCCTTTTGTAAGCAGTAACACGCCTCTGTATTTTGTGTACTGTAATAAATATATAAATTTAAATGTATAAAACCCACAAAGAAACAGAAACTGACAAAATCACAGACGATACATACCTACATACATTAAATCACCACTTTTTTCCACTTGCTACGATCTTGACAAATTTCTTTCGCTTTTTCCACATTCATACATCGAGTCATGCACGCACGTCGGTTTCGGGTACTTAAAATTCGGCCCTTTTCCAGTATTTCTCCGGTTTGACTCGAAAAAGTACGCCTACGGCAGCCCCTTTCGACCCGTCCAGTCACTTTCGATCTGTATATCTCTTTCGTCAATCTTCTTTCATCCATCCTTTCCAAATGACAGAACCATCATGCCCTTTTCAATCTTAGTCACAGACCATTTGGTTATAAAAATGAACCATTTAGACATTTAATGTTTTACGATATCGACTATTTGTCAATTATTTTTATAACTTGTACAAAATGAAACTGACCTAACCTAATCAATCTAATCAGTCAATATAAAAACCTAATCAGAAAGCAAGCACTGAATATCATTTCTTTATAAACCTTAACACTGCGCAACAAGGTCAAATTAAGCTTGTACACGTCTAAGATATAATCACGACCCGTGACGAAGCAACTCATTAATCCTATCCATCAAATTTTGACCAAAAAAGCGGACACCCGCTAATTTGCCAATAAAAAAACCCAAACGTAACTTTACCGTCTGCTTAGGCTTTATTTCAACTACAATAGAAGTAAAAACTGTCTACTTTTAACGCAAATTACTATTTCACAAGTACAAAATTGCAAAAATAAGTTTACTGTCTTGTAAGCCTTGTATGTATAACGATAAGGTTTGACATCAAGCAAATTATTACTGCAAGAGAGGAAAAATTAGGAACCCACAAAATTATTTTTTAATTTAAGGTTTGTTTGTGGCCAGATACAATGGAGTATTCATTTTTATGCACAAAGGTTTTATTACTTTGTGCGCTATTTTATTCTTTATAGTTGAAAAGAGTTTGTTAAAAAATATGAATAATACCCATGCCTTCTGCGAGTGAAGGTAAATACGTAGAAAATAAATTGCGTTCTGAACATGGTTTTTATTTGCAGTTTCTTTGTAACTGAGAACGATATAACGAGGTAGTTATTTTTGTTTTAATTTTACTTTGTACGTTAATGTTTTCTACCATTTCTTGCTTAAGATGTGATTTCTGAAATAAAGACTTAATATTTAACTTCAGAAAATGTTTGATTTCTACGATTTTTGAATATGTTCTGGTGATTTTGTAAAAGTAGGTCCGTATTTTTCCATTTCCTTAAAAAAGTAAAACGTAGAGACCTAATTTTTTTAAATATCTACAACACATTCAAAAATCATAAAAAAACTAGGATTACGGGAAGAGAAACGTTAGCGCAAAGTTGACGATACGATAAAATGTCAAAAGTAATATGGGTTTACAGAGAATAATTAGAGCCCTGGCTGCATGATGCTGAGTAGACATTTACACTAGAAATTCTGCAAATGCGTTGGCAACCTTGAACGACACACCGAAACACAACGATGCGAACACTGTTGCTTACGAGTGAGGTAAACGGTATGATTGAATAAATAGATACATAATTCAATAGAAACCCATTATTCATAAAGACGCAATAGCTAAATTATGACCTTTTTGACAAAAAGGGACGAAATTGTTCTTGAAATAGGTTTATTGTGCGTTTATGAATAAAGAGATCGTCTCTAATCGTTTACATAAGTGTACATAACGACAACAATATGGAAAACGATCGGAAATCATATTTGTATTCAATTTCTCAGTAGTATAACCCACTAGAGTAACGGACCATATGCTCGAACTAACCAGCGAAGTAGACACATGTTTTTGCAAATGATTTTCTGTCGGGCTTGTTATGATTAAAATGTTACCAGACTAGTTTATTTCTGTGATTTTGATGAAAGGTATAGAGATTGCTTAAGTTCTGGGAAAGCACATACCTTTTGATTACGAAAAATTTAAAAGTTCCCATACGAATAGTGGAAACCGACTTCTACGAAATGGAACAGCTATAATTAATCAAAGTCGCTTACATGTCTTATCTTGTCTTTTGTGTATTGTGTCTTGTGTCTTGCCTTTCGGATACACTTTGATTTATTTAGGATCTTTTATTGTGCTTACTTGTCTTACACACTCAGCTGGTCGAATATGCAGATTTCCTCTGAAAATTTTTCCTTCACCGTAAGATCATCAAAATTCAAAATTCAAAATTCAAAATATTTATTCAGTAAATAGGCCACATGACGGCTCTTGTACACGTCGGTAATATAGGGTGAGTCTACCAGCGCTTCGGACAAGACCATCATTGCGGAGAAGAAGCGCCCGCCGCAAGAAACTCCAGCAGAAGATAATTTTTTCAATCATTATAACATAATAGTACTTAAAACTAAGTTACATTAAGTAATCATCGGGTAATGTAGTAAGAAAAACTCATTACGAGTACATGGTGACCGCAGGAGTTAGAACTCGGTACCTTACGATCACGAGTCGACCTACCAAGCCACCAACGCTCTAAGTCGCATTGTTACATACATGACAATCTTATCCTACTTACATTATAAATGCGAAAGTTTGTGTGTGTGTGTGTGTGTGTGTTTGTTACTCCTTCACGCTGCAACGGCTGGACGGATTTGATTTATATCCCGGAAAATTTAAATTTCCCGACGGAATAACGATAATCGAAATCTACGCGGATTAGTGATGGGCGATTTCTGAAACATTGCACAACTTTCCTTAACTGCGAAAATTACACTTTCTGAAAGTTACATAATTAGATGGAAATTATTGTAACACAAGTAAATTCTGTTTATATTTCATGAAAAGTTGGCTAACATTTCGAAACTATAGTAATTTTCAGAAATAAAACGATTTCACTATGGTAATTTTCAGAATATTGCTTGAAATTTTCGGTGAAAGTTTCACTTTTGAAATTTATAGAATATTGCAGAAATTAAAATGAAAGTTTCACTTTGGAAAATTACAACCCGCCCATCACTAACGCGGATCAAGTCGCGGGCAGAAGCTAGTTAAGTATAAGAGTGGCGCATTATTCCTAAACGTTAACTCAAAGGAAAACAGAACCAAATATTTTCCAGTCCCACAAACACATTAGCAAAACGCATTCATTACGAACTTTCATCGACTTCTGTATCCAGAGGCAAAAAAGCAACATTAATTTACCCTGACATTGCCAGGTTTCAGAATGGAAGCTGTTCCTCATAAAGTAAAGTTAAACATGAATTTTTAATGCACCCGCGAAATAAATGCAACTCTGGCTGCAATATTTAGCCTCTGTGAGGTAAAATTTGAATAACATTGCTTTTGCATTTTTTAAGTTTTAATTATACTTTGTCAGCTTAGGTACTAGTGAATAAATCATTTAAAACACATTAAAATAAAATGTCATATGTTTCATAAGCTATGTCATGGTGGAGATATTTTATAAGATTTTTTTAATTAACTTGTTATAGGTACAGGTCGATTCACAAGAGTTGGCACGAATGGTTCGAATGAGTGAATGAAAGTATACTAGTGTGTAAAATAGTAACAGGTTTTCGGTTTGAAATTCGAACATCGGTTCAAAGGACGGCACTCACACAATGATAGGTGACATTACTTTCGTTCAATCCATTCGTGCCGACTCTTGTGAATTGACCTGTACTTGAGTTAGGTTAGATGTCATTAAACGTAGTTCTCCAAAAAAATACATTTGGAATTTTGAAAACTTTGTTGATTTATGTTGTATACTAACATAATAAATGCGAAAGTAACTCTAAATGTTGGTTACGCCTTCAATGCTGACTGCTGAACCAATTTTAACGAAATTGGAGAGACAGACCTTATTTTTTATCCCAGAAAAAGAAGTTCCCGAAGAAATATAAATAAACGAATTCTACGCAAAAACATCGCGAGCAAAACTTAGTATAGTAGAAAAATAGCATTAGCAATATGTTATTCATATACCTAGTTAAGCTCAGTTTAACTGATTAATATATGACGACGCGCTGGCCTAGTGGGTAGTGACCCTGCCTACGAAGCTAGTGGTCCTGGGTTCGAATCCCGGTAAGGGCAGATATTTGTGTGATGAGCTCGAATATTTGTTCCCGAGTCATGGATGTTTTCTAATGTATTTAAGTATATATTTCTCTATATAAGTATTTATATCGTTATCTAGTACCCATAGTACAAGCCTAGAGCTTAGTTTGGGACTAGGTCAATTGGTGTGAGATTGTCCCCTTATATTTATTTATTTACTTATTTATATTTTAAGTCCCATTTTTTTCTTTCATAAAAATCAACAGTTAGTCAGTTTACGAACAAAACTATGTCGCGCTTCTTGTATGTGTGCGTGCTCCGACCATACGCGCCGTGATCTACCACAAGCAAACTCAACAAGTCGCGACAAGTCGGTTTGGTCGGGGCCTCGCTGTGTTTGCAATAGGAAACATAAAGCCCCTGAGGCAAACTATGCTTCCATGAATACTATGTCATCAACATAACCTTCATTATTTGTAAACATGTTTACTATGAAATGACTGGCCACAGAAATTTTACATTCAGCCACAGGGAAGGATTAAAGTTTGGACAACCCTGGCCTTTGTGTATTTTGAGTTAATTCCAACTTTGTTGTTAATAATTTAGACGGAAATTTAATTTGTTTGCCGCCGAGAGACTCCGGCTTGAAACTGTTTAGTAAAGTGGGTCGTTACTTGTTATTTAATGTGTCCAGGCCCTGGGGTGCTGTTGCTGTTTGCGATACTAGCGACATCTTTTGTCAAGAACTTTAAATGACCATCTATGACATTGATTCCAGTTTTTCGGTGCTTTAAACCTTCTTTTTCACAAAACTTTCCTGAAAATTGGTTCCTCTTCTTCCAGTGCCTCTTCAATGGTGAAGGTTGGCCTTCAGCTTCTTGTACTCGTCTCTGCCCGCAGCCAGCCGGAACAGCTGTTCGACGGGGGCCATGCCGGTCCACTCCCAAAATTGATTAGATTGTGAACCGATGGTAATCGCGTAGCTATCAGTTTTCCGAACAGTAACGTTTTTCTAAATGAAGTCCGATTTTTAATTAATTTCAATAGGTTAAAGGTGTTATGAAAAACTAGAATTGTACGCTCCCGGTTTTTTTTTCTATTTTAATTTCTTTCCAAGTTGTTTTTTTCGTGGTGATGACAGTGAAAAAAAACAATCCATGCATATTATATTCCCTATTAGTTGAGTTAGCTACTGTCTACTAAGCTAATCACTGACGAAGCAGTTAGCTAAGTAGACGTATTTACTCGTATCAATTATCTACACTATTAATACTTTTAGATGAAGTCATATTACTTTTATGTAAACATGTAAAGAGTTGTTAGTAATTCTGTAGTAGCTCTGCCTACCCCACTCTGGGAAGCGCGATAAAGGCGTGAGCTTATGTATGTATGTTAATCTAAAACGACTTATTTTTTCTTTTTGTGTGGCATATTCGAGAACGCACTCAAATTTAAGCACCAAACTGCCTGAAACCCTTTATTTTCCAAAACTCTTAAAACCCCTTTTTTCTAAAACACGTTTCGCTTTAGCGCGGGATAAATCTGCAAAGTCCGATATCTCCAAAACCCCAGGTTTTTAAAACTTGCGAATTTTCCAGTGAAACCCGCTCCGGGCTCGCGCGGGGCTCCCGAGGGATTCCAGGAACTAGCCCAACTTTCCTACATTAAGGCTGGAATAAAGAACTTTTGTGAAATTGTTACTGTTTTATTATAACTAATTACTAAGGTTTTGGGGGATTAACATAGATTCATTAATATGGGAAAATGTCACACCAATTGACCTAGTCCCAAACTAAGCTCTAGGCTTATACTAAGGGTACTAGACTACGATATAAATACTTGTATAGACAAATACAGTAGTTCTATTAGTTCAATAAAGGTCATGAAAATGGTATTTATTTTATTATATTACTTCATTAGTCACATTCAAACAATTTGATCCCAAAGCCAAGATGGAACTATGTAAATGTGAAGTTTAAATTCAATCCTTAAGGAGTCCCTTACGATTTGAATCATTACATAACTCTGATTTAGTTTCAGAGTGGACTATGGACCCATTTTCGTGTGATTGTCCCCTAATAACATGGTACCCATCAGGGTTCATAATGAGCTATTCTAGTGTCTACATTATGATTGCAATAAATGATTGAGTATTGAGTATTGAGTATTCAATATTTTATTAGAGTGGTCTACTTTTCATTAGAACCCTAACCTTCATTGTAAATACGAATAAGTAGGTATTTGAAACTATCGTCTAAAATCTATTCAGCAGAAAAATATTTAAATTTGCTCTCTTGTCAAAAAAATTTAAGCATTCTTTTTCATTTCACCTCATGCGTTCGTTTTCGGTATAGTTATACAGCAAGTTATTTTTCGTCTTCTTAATTGATAATGATTTCTTCTTTAATCGTTACATTCATAGAAAAATAATTGAAGATACATCCTTTTTCTGACTACCCCTCCTTACTAATACCACGCATAATAATTTGAAAGTGTTTGTGTGTTCCGCCTTCATCGTTCAACGACTAACTGCCGTACTAAGAGATGTCAATTAAATTTAATGCTAGATTAAAGTTGCTGCTGTCACATTCTATGTATTGTTATTGTTTGGTGTACAATAAAGTGTTTTGTATTGTATTCTTTGCTATAGCAAAAAAATAAGACAACACTTCACTAAACAAGCATTAAATTTAATTGACGTCTCTGAGTGCGGCAGTTAACCAATAAACGTAAAGTTGAGTATTATAGAGATAGTTAATAAACCTGTAAATCAGAAAGTTTCCAAGACGATAGCAATAAACCATTTCTAAGCGGATGAAATCCTGGGCTATAAAATAAGTTTAAACTAAAAACAATCTTTATTTTCTTAAAACTAAATGAAAATTCAAGTTTATTATATCGCGAGCTAAAAGCTAGTATAATAAACGAAAAGACATTACCGACCTTAGCGGCAGTGTGTACTTTAAAACACAAAAGTTTCCAAACAACGTATATCTAAGAGTTTACGTCAAACTTTAAAGTATCGTTTTGACAACCCTAATGTTTTCTTGTGGAAATGTTTACGGTTCCACTCAAATGAAATGAAACTTTAGTCAGTTGAGATAAGGTGCTGTTTTAGATAAAGGTTTGCTTTATAAGATAACTGAGAAATGGAAGAGTTATGGTTGGCAGCTGACTAATGTTTAGAAGTGGGTCAGAAATTTCAACAGTAGTTAAGCTTTGAAATTTTGTCCAGCTGTCAGTTTGGTCGTAACTCAGAAAAGCATACTAGGGAAAGAGAAAAATACTCACAATAACACTTATTTTATTTTTGAAACGCTTTTCAGTATTAGTCTACCTCAAACATAGTCCAGAGCATTATAAACATGTAAGGGTGTACTCGTATATTCTTAATAAGAGAAGCAGCTCCGAGAAGGTTTGGCGTGCCTACATGCCCAGCATCTATAATTTTTCGGTTAATACTCCGATAACAAGTTATTAAAGGCGCTGATTTAAAGTAGACCAAAGACATTTGTGATTTTGAGATTACAATGTCAAGACTGCAAATTTAGGCCCGTATTAATAAACTCATCTTGGCTGAGATACCCGTCACAAGATACGTCAAACCATAGAACACTGTCATTTTTGACGCATCTCAAGACGAGGATTAAAGCTGAGATTAGTTTATTAATACGGGCCTTAATGCGTTGCTAACCCAAGTTTGCCGCGCTTTTCAATCAAAGTGACGTTTGATTTGTATAGCTCGCCGTGAACAGAACTCCCGAACTTACTGTCACTCTGATTAACCAACCGCCATAAAAAATCACTATCGCTCGTTTAAGACTGCGCCGAGCGTACGCTGGATGTACAGTGGCGCCCTCACTACTATTATTGTGTTTTCTAATAAACTTAAGTATTTTCTTGACATTGGTTGGTAGGTTTTTGTACTACAAATTAAAACACAACTTATAGAGTATATCACATAGTTCAATAACAATAAAATTCACTTTCGAGTTATCAACTTAACGGAAAAAAGTGGCCCCTACTCAAAGGGTAATTGTTATTAAAGTTTGTTACGTATCCCATAAATTGTGTTTTTACTTGCGCTACAAAAACGTAGGTATTATCTAATTGCAAGGAAATTCTTTAGTTAGTTAGATAAACAACAAAAGTAATGAGGGCGCCACTGGACGCTCGACGTTTGCTCGGCGCAGTCTTCATTTTTACTGAAAATCAACCACCCAAATATTTACGATTTATGAGTAGATTGTAGTCATTGTTAAACGCCTACATGAGTAGTTTTAGCGAATAGCACCTCAGGTCAAATAGCTGTTGTAAATTTTCCCACAGCCTAGTCCTCGGGTCCCCGGGGGGTGCTTAAGATGAGGTCGCCCCCGGGATAGGGCTCATAAGGGGAAGATTTATTTCCCCCCCATAAAAATAAAAATGGAGCAATTTTAGTTGCATCATTTCGACGTTCTATCTTGCGTATTTGTATGGAATGTGATGACGTGAGTAAAAGGTCACGATGCAGGGAAGAATAGTGATAAAAACAATTAGCCATTTGATATACAGAGTGCCCTAGAATTTGAAAGTCCTTTCTTTACCTGTCCAGAATATAGTTTTATTCTTTCTACAAATATTTTTATTAGTTTAGGAGTTATAAGGAATTATTGGTACTTGTTAATAAAGCTTTCTTGCCACCCTTGGCTAAATATAGCTATAATTTGCGATTCTAAAGCAAATTAATATCCAATCCTCAATGTATTGAATTACACAATAATTAAAAAATATCACCGCGTTCAAAATGAATGTATTTCTAAGCCACTAAAGTATGTCTTCGTTTTCCATCAACAACTTTAACCATATATGCCAAAATAAATTTGTTTAAGGCGTGTTGTTTAAAATGACGCAGTTAATCAAGATGTAGAACAAGAATTACATAATAATGTGCAAAAACAAAGTAACAAATGTTTTTCTTCCAAGCGACCTAATCTTGTTTGAAATTCGTACCCGTCCCAAAATGATCAAAATTGTAATCAAACAGATCTTATTCATATAAATAAAAGTCTGATAAAACATTGCAATAAACGGTCCATTCAAGTTTTGGGACATCCTGTATGTTAAGGCAAAATAATAGTCCCACCAACCATCTAGTCATGCTAGTTTACCCTTTGAATGCCATAAAAAACGGTAAAAGAATAGGATTTGGACACTTGATTAAGATAAGGGATATTCTAACTTTTGAAACAGAGGTAAATTTTCAAAATGAACTAAACTTTTAAACTAATAATCTCCTGGCTCACCTCTAATTAAAGTTCTTTCCTCACCTCAATTTACAAGTTTTACAACCTTGGGCGCAAAGCAGAGCATTCCCGCCCAAGTTAAACAACTCGGTAATCATAAAAGTGCAGGAAGAGAACGGAATCAGCAAGTTAAATTACTTTCCTGCGCCAAACTTGATTTATACGTGGAATCGGAAGAGCAGAGAAATTCTGGATCATGTTTCTAATGAGAAACCTTCTGAGTCAGGTAGTTTGTTTACCTACGATTTTCATTTGATAGTTTCCAACCAATAAAGAAGTCTATTCGTTTATTAATCCGTATATCTCAGACATACACATAGGGACTTTTTCATTTAATTTTGCGGGTGGTGGGGCCCAGTGTTCGCATTATTGTGTTCCGGTTTGGGGATAAGACAGCCAGTGAAATGACTAGCATAGAGGCATTCCATTTTAGTCCTCAGGGTTGGCAACGCATTTGCAGTCTTAGGATTGCATTGCAGTCTTGTGAATGCGAATGTCTATGGGTCACAGTTTCCACTTACCAACAGGTGGCCTGTGTGCTCGTTTGTCTTCTCTATGCCATAAAAAAAGGTATTTGGGAGTCACTTTGCGTCACTAGGTAGGGTAGGTTCGTCAGGTAATTAATGCCCGAAGGGCTCATTGCCCAGGAATAGAAGCCCCGCTATGCTGGGCTCCGTCGCAATTGCCAAGACAGACGTATGATGTTAAAACATTGTGGTCATTTAGCGACTAAGACTTTTTGAGGTTGGGTCTAGCGGTCTAGGTACAAAGATATATTTAGGCCGATCGAGACCTGAGGGGTTATTATGACATGGCTTTGCAGTTCATTTTACGGTGAGCGTAAAGGACAGAACTTTAGAATTCATATAGCTCTGTCCTGTTCTCTCAGCGTAAACAGAACTGCATAGTCATGTCATAATAGCCCCCCTGGTCGTATTTGTTACCTATTCCCTATCGAGATAAGGGCCTAAATTTCCGGCAGAAGCTATTCTGAGATATAACTTCATCATCATCACCATTGCAGCCAATTCATTCGGTAAGGCAATTCGTCCCAGTAGTCCCATGGGACAGTTGGGACTAATATTTTTGTCTCAAAAGTCTCAGGTAGGTTTAGGTTATGTTAATTTTGCATCAGGCTCGAAGGGCCAGAGTACCCAGATAAAGGAGAACCGCCATAGCGAACTTTGAACCGCCATTGAACTTCACTCACATGGTGATGACGGCAATGGGACTTAATATTAGTGTCACTTGTCCCATGGGATTACTGGGACGAAAAAGTCTCAGTTGTCCCATAATGGGGTAACTCAATGGGATTAGAAAGACGGTACAAACTGCCGTGCAGGCCCTAAAACGCAGTAACAGGTTTTTTCGAGTTTTTCAGTTGAATTTTGAATTTTAACGGGCACGCTATAAGGAACACAGTGATCTAACCTATTTTTTGATCCGATGATTACACGATGAAAAAAAACAATTTGTAAAAGCAGTAAACCCTACACAGCGAGTCTATATGTACTGTAATACTAACTAAAATACAGTGATAGCAGTTACGTCTACAATGACCCGTCACTTTACCAGGTAATACGCAGTAACTATCTTTATTACCACAAAAAAAATGTAATCTTCAGCTTAAAAAATATTTAAGAATGTAAACTAAAACGCAGTAAGTAGTTTTTGTACCAAAAATTTTATACTGCGTAGTTGATCACTTACTTATTTCCTATGAACTACATATTAAAATGCAGCTTCGTGCTTGAATGAAATATTTTATTTAGTATTAGTCAAGTAGGTTCATAGTGAAAAACCAACTAAAGTGCGACAAAGTCAAAACACTTTCTTTTACTTTTATCGCAATATCAATTTTGAACACGAGTGTTACTGCCTAAAATGCAGTATCTTCATTACTTACTGCAGTATAGTTCGCATTGTTTTCAGGTTGATAAATAACTTAATGCTAAATAAATAGCAGTATGAGAGCATTTCACTGCATTTTAATTGGTAACTTAAAAAATGTTAATAAATTTCACTGCAGTGAGATCATACTTTACTGCGTTCTAGTCAGGATCTGTGTTGCTTTTTCTCTCGCTTTAGTCGCCTAATCAGTCGCAAGTCGATCACTGCGGAAGAAAGACGTTGGCGTCGCGCCGGTGCATGGAGGCAGCGAAGTTCTCGTTGAGGCAACGTACTTTGTATTAGCTTCCGCATTCATAAGGTTCATAAATAAAACAAGTACTTAGTTATAAAAAAGTCAAATTTAATGATTGCAACCACATTGTCAACACTGCAAACAATACTAGAAACTTTAATAAACTTGTATATCGATCAACACAAAAAAATAGGGTGCGCCAAAGTTGAACTAATTTTTCAATGTCGATTATCGGAACTCCGAAAATGTTGTTCCTAAAAATTTACATCCTAATAATCACTTCTCATAACTACTCTGATCCTAAAGTTCTGAATTCCTAATGATCACTGTTCCTAAAATTTTGTTTCCTAAAGTTTCCATTCCTACCGTTTATTTTACTATAAACGTAGTCCATAACACTCAGTTTTCCGAAAATAGATTTTCCTAACGATTCGTACTCCTAATTTTCACTGTTCCTGATAATCGGCATTGAAAAATTAGTGTTCATAACACTCAGTTTTCCGAAATGTTTAATTAATAACTTCACTGTTGTAACTTTAGGACTTAGAAAAATTTGAATAGGTATAGTACCATTATGACACATGTTATGTGATCGAATATGGCTGCGCAAGTCAGAATCTAGGGCTCTCGCTGGTTAGGACGCGTCACTGGGTCGGCACAGAGCACCCTAGAGTGTTTTTGCAAAGCTGGAGGCGCGGAGGGAGAGCAGCCCTCGCCCGCCATGACAAAGCTCGAGAGCCGTGCGAAGCGAAGCGGCTGAGGCTGGTTACCAACAAGCCGAAGTTGCGGAGTGGAGTATGGGCGACCGTGCTTTGTCACGCAAGGGCGAAAGGGTTGCTTTCCCCGCAGCGCCGGAGCTAAGTTGGAGTCAGTCACGTACAGATTTTATAATAAATTGTAGGAACGAAAACTTTAGGAAACAAAATTTTAGGAACTGATCATTATTCTGGCTGTTGGAGTGATCATTAGGAGTAAAATTTTTAGGAATATCAATTTTCGGAAAACTGAGTGTTATGGACTACGTTAATAGTATAATAAAATGTAGGAACGGAAACTTTAGGAAACAAAATTTTAGGAACAGTGATCATTAGGAGTACAAATCGTTAGGAAAATCTATTTCGGGTAATGAACTTTAGCGAAGCCAATATGGACCCAAAAAAATATTTTATTAGTTAACTGACTAGTTAGGCGTGCAGGATAGGTTATCTTCTTTGTCAAAGTAATACGGTTTATGTAGGTAGGTACCTGCCTATTACTTTAACATAAGAATGTTTATTTTAAAAATGATAATGCATGTTATGATATTCAAATAAAAATAAGTAAATGCCAGAGTATGTGGGTAGTTAGTAAATTATTTAGTTTGGGCAAGGAATTATTAGGTACCTAGTGGTAATTTATGATTATGTAGGTAGTATGTCCGTACGGCCTACTTCCTTACTGAATATTTATCTTTTGTTATTTAAGTAGTTTTGTTTGTGTAATAAAGGTATTTTCTGAAGGTTAAATATATCAATTGTGTACCTACAGAAGTAAATGTTATTAAAAGTAGACTTTTTTAATCGGTACTTACCAGGTACCTTTACTTAATTAGTTGATCCTTGTATTGGTGCTTTTGAATTTTTAGGGTTATATATACCTACGTACTAAAAATAAAAATAAGAAAGAAGGCGTGTGTATATTGTACCTAGGGATTGCAAATCCGGATTTATTTTGTAAGGAAATCCGGATTTGATCCGGATTTCCCCATACAAAACGAATCCGGATTGCACTCCCTAATTGTACCTACATTCTAAAAATTACGACTATATCCACTTAATTTTAAACGTTCAAAACTTTGTTTTCAAGTAGGCAAATGAAGTTTGGTTATTGTGGTTATCAAATAGTTAGTCTTAAGTAATATTTTTCTACTTCTTTTAAAAATTTTATAAAATGCTTGGTTTGCTGATGCATACTTAATAAAATTTTTTTTAATTCACCTACAGATTAAACTAAAGGAAAATGAGTAGGTACTAGACCAAAAAAAATATTGGCGTTGGCGAATGGATCAAAAAATTTTACACCACCGTTTAAAATGATACTTAACAAAGTCGATTCAAATAAAAACTTAAGCCAAGATAAAGAAAATTGCATGAACTCAAGAAAAAAAATTGACGATGAAGAAATTTGGTCTCATTATATAACATTGAAAGAGATGAAGGAAATTAAAAACAGGGACTTTGAATATAGCAATTCATATCAATTCATTAAACAATGCGTTTTATCCCAACTCACGCAAGCTTTGACTAACAAGCAGCTTATCAAACCAACCCCAGAAAAACCTGTGACTCCATATCCTTTGCCACTAACAGCTTCGACCGAACCACCTACGCCACAACCAACTGTTATTGAAATCTCACTCATGTTTCTTGCGAAAGCAAAACTCACTTTAGATTTATTTTTAGTTGGGTAATAATATATGCCATATAATGAAAGATCTCATGTTTCTTGCGAAAGCAAAACTTACTTTCCTATAATTGTTATCTTAGTTATAGGTACTTAATTAAATAATGTTACAACCGCATGTGTTCAGAGCACCTAAATTTAAGTAACCTAGCTCAAATGGTAAAAAAATAAACATTATTCTGATACTTAAAAGTGTATTTTTGTTTTATCCTACCTAAAAGACATCTTGTTATTAGAAAATTTGTTATATACTTGATACTACATACTTGATACGTTTAATTCGTTCAAAATGCAAGTTAAAGTGCCGTAAAGAAAGTCTTATGCCGCAAATTAGTCTGCAAAGTAGCAAATAAATCGTAAGTTTTTGTAGTATCAAGTATTTTTACCGCATTTTAGTATGCATATGTGTACCATTTCGTGTGCAGTAACTGCCATGATTTTCAAAAAAACCTTTTAATTTTTACTATAATAACCTAAATTTAATTATTTCTTTGTAAATTCAATCTTTGTTGTCACTTGGTCCTCGTGGCAATGAAAACATCGACCATACAACTATAGTATGAAAAAAAACGAGCGTCAAAAAGTTTTTTGCGGTTTTCTCGAAACCGCCTTTTTTCTCATACTGCGTTTTAGAGCCTGCACGGCAGAATAAGTTCTTATAAAAATGGTGTTTTAATTGTATCTCGTTGGCATTGGCCATATAAAACATCTTAATTAATAGTATAATCGTGACTACAGGAGTTTACTATTAATTTCTTTATTAATCCCTATCTTTAGCGGTCAAATGCTCTAGTATTTTTTTATTGCAGTCGACGGACAAATAAACAGCAATCAAACAGGCAGTGCTTGGTAAGAATTCTTTATTACTCGTAAACAATTAATAATTATTAAGCTCTGCCTACCTCACTCTCGGAATGAAGGCGTGAGCTTATGAATGAATAAATTAAATTATTTTATTACTCCTAAAATTACAGTTACTTAAATGAAAACGTAAATAGGTAATTAAAAACGCTCATTCCTGAAATACCAGTATTTTAAAATACCTGATTCTCAATATATCGGAATCCCAAAATTAAACATACAAATTAGGATTTTATTTACCCAACATTTCGAATCTGGTTTTTTGAGAACCTGGTAAAAAGAGTAGTTTGGTAAAATGGTTAAATACTGGTATTTTGGGAATGAGCGATTAAAAATTAAACTAAACGTAAAAGTAGGTACCTATGCTTGCCTAGGTAAATACGTGCCAAAAAAACATTTACTTCTTAAGCGCTTTTTCTGCGCTAACCTAATATGACAGCTACAGTCAACAGACTTGGGCTTATTTCAAATAATGAAAAAAAAATGGCTATGCTTAGAGCTCATTCCCTAAATAAAAATTCACCGTTCCCTTATTAAAACTCTGGATCCATCTCTTTGTAGGATCTCGCTCATAAACCACGTTAAAATCTGCTCACAAGTCGGAACTCTGGAAAACGCGGTTTACCGAAAGAACTATCCTTCAGTCTCCACCCGTAGTCCCACGCAGTAGTTTCCTTAAAATAGAACTTATCCTCAGGGAGTATACGCGCTCTCTTATTCAGGTAGACCTTCCTGCCGAAGAACGGTATACCTTCAGACAGGATTGCCCTCTGCTCCTGGTCTACAGGACGCATCTTAGGATCTAGTTGCAGATCGGTGTCAGGACGAGCTAGGCGCGGGTCGAGCTTGGGGTCGCCGAGGCCGATATCAGCGATCGAATGGCCTTTCCTCAATGCGGAGATGCCAAGTGGGGGCTGGGTGACGAAGACTTGCAGTCGGTTGACGGCGCTGCTGGCGTGATCCCGTGTAATCGCCGCGAGTCCTGCCTTCATGGATGTGGCAGCCACGTCTGACTCCCGATATCCCTTCTCGTTGGTTAACGTGGCTGCCTTTGTCAGCCGGTCCTTGTGCAGTTGGTTCCATTTTAAACGCACGAAAGTGGTTTTATTGTAAGACTCGGTGAGGAACCTTATAGTTTCTGGGTTCGTGATATCTATCAACGGCATGATGATAGGTAGAGCTGATGTTAATAAACTTAAAATGAGTTTAAGAATAATCACGGAAAATAAAGAACATTCACCGTCTTGTCTGTTGACTTGTGTCAACATTTTTTTTTTATACCAACCTATCGACTCTATGAAGGTTTTTAAATAAGTATCTAGGTACTCTGAAGTAAGTCGTCTTCTATGAAATAAGAGTAACAACATTTACAAACAGTTGCGGGTGTAAGTGTGATAGCAATAGCCAGCCGAGTTCACCAACCAATTTAACAAACGGTTTAGTTTTAATCAGCTGTTAAGTAGTCATCTGACAGCCGCCTATCCGCGAACCATATTCGTTTAATTTTTAGTGAACACTGCACTCACATACTTTATGCTTCACACTGCTCACTGCACTCACAAGAAGCTATTGCGTTCACACACTTTCTGGAACAAAATCAATATTTTAAGTTTTTTTTCTAAAAGCCCACAATACTTAACCTTAGTCGTTATTGTATAATTAGTCACGTCATTAATAAAAAACACGAAATGCCAAAGGAACTACCAGGGAATAGAGAATAAGGGGAACTGGCATGGTCGCCTATTACTTAGAAAACCCGCGATGGCCAGTAAGATCACCTGGTAGGATTCCCCACGTACAAAATTAATAGGTAGGGGATCCAACCAGGTGATCTTACTGGATATCGCGGGTGTCGCCAAACCCACACAGTCGCAGTTAAATTGATACGCGGCACACTATTGCAAAACCCTTTTGATTGGTAAAAAGTTACAATACCCATTTGGTGTTACCTAGTACCATTTACAGAAAGGATCTCTACTCTAACTAAAGCAATTTACGGCCTGTAATAGAGTGTAACAGAAATGTGACATGTGTCTTTTTAGTTGGCGACGCTTGATGTCCAGAAAAAGCATCGTAGTCCAGCTACTCGGCATTAGATGGCGCTATATTCAGTTTTGGTTGAATTTAAATGTTTCGATACGCCCGATAACGTCCGAAACTTAAAAAGTCGTATGTGGCTTTGAATTCCGTATTACGACAAGACCTTTTGGCATAAAGAATAGGGATGCGGGTACAACATAGGTAGTTGTCGATATTTTGTGATATTTATATTAATATTTGGTGTCTTTGAAATGGTAACAGGTCATTTTGGTACTAATGTCTAAATGTATAATGGTTCAAAATGTCTCATTATCAAAATGTACAACGGTCAAAATGTATGTAAATGTAAACATGTTATAATGAACAAAAGACAAAACAATTAAATGTCACAAAAACTTATGAGCCTAATTGTATGAGAGACAAAACGTACAAAAAGATAAATGGTCAAGATCCCAAAATATTCAATGGGTTCGAAAATCCCTTTGTCAAATCGTACAAAAGTCAAAAAGTATATTAATGACAACATGTTTGTAAGTAACAACGACAAAATGGTAATGGGTAATGTTGGTACAAGTGCCGGAATGTTCAATGGGTTAAAATGTACAACGGTCAAAAAGTATATAAATGTAAACATGACATAATGAACAAATGACATAATGATTTGATGTCATGAAACCAAGGTGTCTAAAAAGTCCCGTTGTCAATATGTGCAAATGTCAAGCTGGATAATTTTAGTAACTTTTTTTTAACTTACCTAATTTTTTTTTTCTAACTAGGTAGTATTTTTGTAGAGGTTGGAAAAGAGTAGGTTTATTTCGTTATGTTTTTAAGTCGTTAAATGAAAAGCAGGACCAGACAACCGATTTCTTCAGCCAACCGATAGGGACGTAACTATCTGTTAGAAGAGAGATAAACACGCTATCTCTTCTTGACCGAATAGCTGCGTCCTTGTCAGTAAGCTGACGAAATCGGCCATATGGACCGAACTTTACTCGAGTACGTGTTGATTTGATTGGTTAACATTTTTTTAAATATATCTACGGGTAGAGAATTCCCATAATAAAAAAATATAAATAAATAAACAACATAATGAATTTTATCGTGAAAACATTTTGGGTAGAACACATTTAGTTAATCGCGTTTTGTACATTTTGGCCACAGAGTATTCCGTCCTGAAAACTTCCAGTCAAATTGACACTGGAACCCTAATGAATTCTATCGAGAAAACATTTCAAGTAGAGCACATTTAGTCAATTGCGTCTTGTACATTTTGGCCACAGAGTATTCTGCCCTGAAAACTTTCAGACAAACTGACACTTTAGCCGTAATTAATTCTATCGAGAAAACATTTCGACTAGATCACATTTAGTCAATCTCGTTTTGTACATTTTGGCCACAGAGTATTCTGTCCTGAAAACTTTCCGACAAATTGACAATTTAGCCGTAATGAATTCTATGCAGTGCACATTTTGACTAAAAGAAATGTTGTCCATAGCATATTTTGCCTTTAAAATATTTAGACAAAATGACCTGGTGGCACAAACATTTTGTACTTTTTGACAAAATTACATCTCAACCTTTTATGCATTTTGGCATTTGTACCAAAATGACCTGTTACCTTTGAAATGTAGAGAATTTCTGCAAAATGCAATAAAAAATAAATAAATGTAACCAGGTCATTCAATACTTGTTAAAAATATAAACAACTAAATAGCAGGAGTCATCTGTATTGTATGCATACATATAATATTAACTATTGAGAAGGAGAAATCTGTACATTGCAGATATTTAAGAAAAAATATCTGGGGATCATTGTCCGTGAATTTGATCGAGAACTATGGAATAAAAAAATACCTTTGGATGATGGCGGTAATGAAACACAGGTTGCCAATTTAAAATATTTACTTATTTACAGAATATTTAACATGTTTACTATATAATCAACATAAAAATGCAGTAAATTGAGTAATATTTTTTTACAATTATCGGATTTCTTAGCTTTTTTTAGGGTTCCGTAATCAAACTACGAAACCTTATAGTTTCGCCATGTCCGTCCATCCGTCCGTCCGTCCGTCCGCAGCCTAGCTCAGAGACCCTTAGTACTAGAAAGCTGTGATTCGGCATAAATATACATATAAGTCATCCTCCCTGTGACATCCATCCATTTTTTTTTTACATTTGGATCTTTTGGGAATCTAAAACGGTTGAGAAGACTTTTTAAACAGTTACTAAGCCATTACTGGATCTCCATGGTCGTAGGTAAATTCTAAGTAACACTTAAGTTTCTGTCACCCGTATTCACAAACAATAGGTACTTAAGGGATCCTTCACTGAGTAAACGCACTGCGTTCAATACAGCTTTGTGATTGGTCCTGTTTGACTGACCTTTTGTTTATGACACGATTTGAACCACCCTGTGCGTTCGTGAGCACTGTGAGACCTCATAGTGACGTTTGTGAATACGGGTGTGTTGTGTATCTGTTACTTTCTTCCACATTTCGGTTAACATAATAATTGATTAAACTTTTATCGATATGAATGTCGAAAAAACTTCGCACAGCACTCGAGTAGCGAGTATTGTTTGACAGTTGGATTAGCGAACAATCTAGATTAGTTGGCAGTTGTCATGATATATGATTATGAACTGTAACTTCTAAGAAATAGAGTAGATTATTACTCAATATTGGACGCGAATTATATCAAAGAAGATTAAGGGCCTGTTTCACAATCGACAAGTAAATTTATCTGTCACATAAAGTTGTCTCTCTCCTTGTCTATTTTCAAGTGTACGACAAAGAAAGGGCTAAACTTATCCGTCAAATATCCTTTACTTGTCGATTGTGAAACAGGCGGTAACATTTGTATTATTTCAATAAATAGTAAAATAATACTAACCGATGATAAGAAATGCCCGCATTAGACATCGTTTTTGTTCTGCTTGCATTTTTGCAGCTTGAGATACCGCAACACGGCATTTTTACATTGATAATAAATTTTTTCTCAATTATACAAATGTCATGCACACCGAGTCGGTTGACATAAGACTGATAGATAATAGTCTGTGGGCGAAGTTTGTGCAACTGCACAAACACTCGGCGATACGGGAACGCCCACTTGCGTCCTCCATTAGTTCTCTACTCCGTGGGAACTACAATGAAAAAAACCTGGACAGTTTTTTTTTAGTTCTAAATCCGATTCTCTTTTAGCCAAAAGTCATGCATTGTACGCTGCGGAGAACGGTCAAGACATCGCTGACTTGTTTGCGAAGTACATTTCGTCCGTTCACGCTACTTCTCAGCAACAAGTTACGAGTGTATTGCTCCATCATAAAACCAATATGGACCTATGGGATCCAACTATGGTCTTCAGCTAGCAAGTCGAACGTTCTCTGCCTCCAACGTGCCCAAAATAACATTCTCAGGGTCTTATCTGCTGCACCGTGGTATGTTCGTAACACTGAAATCCATGAATACTTGGAAATGCCAACAGTCACTGAAGAAGCGAAATTATATGCAACAAGCTACAAGGCCCGTCTATCTAACCACCCAAACCCCTTGACCACTTCCCTACTTGGGCCAGACCATGTCAAAAGCCTCAAAAGCCGTTGTGGTAGCCTGATAAGGGATGTTAGGGCACTGGCCCCGTCTTGCCATAAATCTCCTTCTCTCTCAAAACATCTGATTAAAGTCTTGCGACTGACTGCAGATTAAAAAAAGATTACTGTTATTAATTGAAATAGAATCGAATAACGAAATAATGAAAAAATGAAAACTTAGACTACGTATAGTTTTCAATAATTACCGTTATGGAGAAAATTTACCGAGAACGATACCCTAAAATTCTCTCTGTTCTCGTAATTTACGGCAACGGCACAACACTACCTTGAGAGCATTTACAATACAATACAATACAATACAAAACACTTTATTGTACACCAAACAATAACATTACAGAGATACAGCATTATTAAAAACAACACAGGTAAACCACAGGCGGTCTTATCGCTGATTAGCGATCTCTTCCAGACAACCTTACTAGGGATAAGGTGTCAAATTAAAATATTTTACGAGGTAGGTGGTACAGACTTCACGCGAGCAATAACAAGAAACTATGTTAGTTATTAAACATAAGTATTCAAAATAATAATAGAAAAAGTGATAAATATAGGCTCACTATATATGCACTAATTTACAGTATATTATTATATTATTTCCCCCACAAGAAATAATAAACTTGAAAACCCGACATGTTCCGAGCGCCTATTGCATGCGACGCTGCGAGCCGCAGTCCCCCGCGTGTTCGGCAATCCTGCGCAAATTGAAACTAGCAGAAGTGACGACCCCTCCCAGGATGGCGCTCGTTTTTGTTCCTCAAATGTCAAAGAGTTAGGGTTGAGGCTGAAAATAGTATCGATATTGACTATCGATACAGTAGTTTTCGTAGTTATGTGGAAGGTTAGCGGGAAGGTTCTTTAAGTGATAATGTGGGCTTTGTTCCTTTGTTTCTATTATTTGAATAGTGTTTTGTGTAACGGTTTTATTATTATAAAGAGTTTACACACACATCTTTGTTTCTTCTAATAGGGGTTTTTTTTACAGCTTTAAAAAATCAGGTTCATGTAACAAAAAGGTGAAAAAACATCATTTTTTGAATAACTATAATATTTTTATTGAGATGTCAGCTAACAAAGATTTGTTCCTATCTCTTTTTAACAAAACAGAACTTAACATGGAGTTTATATGGCCGACCGGCTACAGTGGCATCACAGTGCACTTCAGATCTCTCCTGTCTAATTAGCAGTTTAAAATGATTATTATCATCCGTATTAATTGACCGATTTTAGTTTTAATTTACTTTTTGGTGCTGTTTTTTACGTTATTTTCATATTTTATTGAGAAATGCGATTTAATAAATCCATGCATGTTCCCTATTATTTGAAGTTGACCTAACCTACTAAAACTATGACGGTCGACTGCAAAATTAACAAGACAGTATAACTACAAAAAATTTACTACATCGATCTGGCAGATTTTTGGTTCGTAATGGGTATTACATAGATACATACATTCCTTCTCGCCTTCATTCCCAGAGTGGAGTAGGCAGAGCTATAGAATTACCAACGACTCTCAAATTTTGTTGAAAATGTTGTAACCACATTGCACAATAAAACTAAAAGTGAAAATAATACAGAATCATAATGAATTCTAAATGCGTAAAATCTACCGAAGTTAACCTTTTTACAAAGATTATTATCGATAACACTTTTAAGACGTCACTAGTTTTCGTCAAACTATGGGTTCTCGTCTCACGTATCGCGTAGCACGTAGCGTTGCAGCTACGGCGTAGCATCGACGTAGCACGTGCCGAATCGGCGCTGATTTGAACCTTGTAAGGCCGTCACGTTTCCTTCCGTATGTTATGTGTAATAGTAGTGTTATTAGATTGTATGCCATGTTATTTTTAACCCCCAGTGCAAAAAAGGGGGTATTATAAGTTTAACGTGTATCCATGTGTCTGTATATCTGTGTAGCATCCAAGCCTCTAAAATTTTAGAGGTTTCACAAAATAAGGCAGAGTCCTTTAAGGGGTTTTTATTTTGAAAACATTTATGACACCATACTTTGTATTGAACAAAATATGTGGCATCTGGGTTAAGACTGCGCCGAGCGTACGCCGGATGTACAGTGGCGCCCTCGTTACTATTATTGTGTTTTCTATTAAACTCAAGTATTTTCTTGAAATTGGTCGGTAGATTTTTGTACTACAAATGAAAACACAACTTATAGGGTATTATATCACATAGTTTAATAACAATTTACCTTCGAGTTATCAACTTAACGGATTCCCGTTAAGCTGACTAGGTACTCAAAGGGTAATTCTTATCAAAGTTTGTTACGTAACCCATAAATTGTGTTTTTACTTGCGCTACAAACACGTATCGTCTGATTGCAAAGAAATTCTTTAGTTCATTAGAAAACACAATAATAGTAATGAGGGCGCCACTGGACGCTCGACGTTTACTCACTAAGTCACTAAGTATTATTTTTATTTGTTGCGTTTGTTTCGATTTCTTTTGAAAGTTTACCAAAACGAGGTGTCATAATAACACTTCTTATAAAATAATACCCAAACTATCACACTTCATAAAATCAAACCAAAAATCTTGTGTCAAATCCGACTAAATATTTTCTATTTCAAATTAGGCTTCAAGTAACATCTAAAGAGAAATTCCCAGTTAAGAGTGACAAGGTTGTGTGGGTAATTAATATGGCATTGAGCAAGAACCTTGTCGAATAGGCTCTGATAAGTCAAAGCTAAATTACAGATTTCAAGCTCTCTTGAGAACTCTGAACTAATTGGGGGGGTTAGATTTAGTATTTTGTCGTAACGGTTCTAGAAAATTTACCTAAAAGTTTTTTAGTGTGGCTTGTTTGGGTATACAGGGTGTTTGGCACTCGGGTGTAGGCGTTTTACGGGATGATAGTAATCTTTTTGACCGCATTTACTATTATGCTAAGTTTCCGAGATATTGATCATTTTAATAGGAATTTTTGTCATTTTTCCTTATGTCCGTGATACGAAAAATCCCTTAATTAAAGTATTAATTTAAAAAAAAACAATGTTTCCTTGCATGATTTGAATCACTATGAAATAAGGAAGTTTTAAAGCTACATGCCATTTTTTTTCCTTACAACTTTTAGTGTAACGATATTCTGGCTTTGTTATAAAATTGTAGGTAAGTTTAGGTTATGTTATATTTATAGCAGGCCCGGAGGGCCAAACTACCCATAAATAGGAGATCCGCGGCAGCGGAGCTCCGTCGACACTGTCTAATTCGTGTCTTAATAATAGTTAAGTTTTGCTAATGTCATGTTTTGCATTTATGATATTTTTCAGAATATCACGTTTTTCGAATATGATATCCAAGGACGGGGAGGGCGGGCAACTTTAAATTGTACATAAATTTACTCATCGATTGTGAAACAGGCCCTAAAGTAAGCTCAAAGCCAATTAGCACAACTTACATTCAAACTTGATTCTTATAAAACATACTGTTTTAAAATTACGTCTTGTAGATTGAAATAGCGTTTGTTCCTCTGTTAACCATAAACCAGTGAACATATTAAACACGTCTAATTTTCCACAGTGTTAAGAACGTTGTCAGCTCAATCTTTAGAGGTGGCCACAAAGGGGCCGATTACGGAGGTCATCGAGATAGATAGGGGGCTAATGAGCACCGCTCATCCTGCAAGATTGATGGTCCACCGGCGGCCGCGCGAGATAAAAGTAGGCTGCAGACACGTTGGGAGTTCGGGTTCCTTACTGCGAAAAATACAGATTATTAAGATGACTAGGAATTGAGCCTTAGGCTAGAAATCGCGTAGCTGACAATATTTTTCTATACTTTTAGTTTCACAGTCCTCTTAAATACCTACCAACCCCCGATATTAACTCCACCTTCTTTACTTTAAGAAATGATAACTTTTAGAGTCGGTACTGCAAAATGGCAGCTCTAGTGCAGTTCTGATGCAGTTGACGTAACTACATCAAAACGTAGGGACGTCAACTGTACTCAAAGTTCACACGAACTGCCATTTTGTAGCTGTACCGCCCGGCCCCTCAAACGGCACAGTAAAATTTCAACAAAAAAAAACTACTCACCCAAGTTGGATCAGCTCTAAAAAAAAAATCGCATACAAATCAGTCCATTTGTTTAGGAGCTGTAATGCCAGAGACAGAAACACAAATAGACATTTGAACTTATTGATTAAACGTTATTTAAATAAAAAACACGCTAGATAAATATTTTAAGTTCTGCGTCAATTGACACAGACTATTAGGTAGGCATGCTTCAATGGTTCGGTCATTTGAAAACGATGGATGAAAGAAGATTGACGAAAGAGATATACAGATCGAAAGTGAGTGCACGGGTCGGAAGCGGCCGCCCTAGGCGTACTTTTTCGAGTCAAATCGGAGAAATACTGGAAAAGGACTGAATCTTAAGTATCCGAAACCGACGTGCGTGCATGACTCGATGTATGAATGTGGAAGAAGCGAAAGAAATTTGTCAAGATCATAAGTAGTAAATGGAAAGAAGTGGTCTCTGCCTACCCCTCTGAGAAACAGGCGTGATTTAATGTATGTATGTATGTTTGTATGTCTAGGTACTTAGGCCTACCCAAGATGTTTTATTTGAAAAAAAGCGACCGAAATAGTGTATGGGACGGTAGAAACACACTATTATCCCTTAAAAGTGGTCTGTTTCCTGCATACGACATTGTCTGTGAAGCACCACTAATTTGTTTGAGCCCGAAGACTATTCCACAATTGTTTATCCCATCATGCTTTCAAAACCATATTGTTTTCTTGTTTGTTGAACAAAAGCCGTCATGTAATTAACAATGTAATAACGATATGGTTTAAGACAAAGTAATATTAATAGAGGTACAGCCCCGCTGAACTCAGCGTTAATGTTAATTCCTTATTCCTTGTTTCTAAGTTTGTTTGACGCCGTAATAACGACGGAAGCGGCAATTCCCTCAATTAGCCGCCCCCGTTAGCGGCGCGTTCCGCTCGACGCTCGACGCGGCGTCAGGCGCTATAAATCGCGGCCGTTTGGTTTCCGCTCCGCTTGTTATAGTTTGTTAACTAGTATAAATACTTGGTTAATAATAGTAGGTATAGTTTTGACTGAGTATATCATTAACGGGTAAATGTATAAAAAGTCTTAGTTACACACTTATACTTAGTTTGGTTGGATTGTAACTTCGTGTACATTTACCATTACTGATAAGATAAACTCAGTGTTAAGAATATTGCACCTTCGCATGTTTCAAGTGATATTAAACCCTATCAAATTAAGGATAAAGCTATATCTACAACTAGTATTTCTTGTTTAAAAAGCATTAACTATCAATAAAGTTCTAAAATCATGTTTAAAACAAAACTGTTTTTTTTATATCTATCACTTTTATCAACATGTTAGTTTTTCTTGTGAATCTAAATATGCCACATGATGAGCCATTTAAAAAAAAAATACATTACATACTCAATACATTGAATCGAGTACGAAAAAGATATATAAATATAAAAAAAACACTTTTCAAGAATATCACGGCTTTTTAAATTTTTTATGGCCTTTGTTTTTTCTTTGAGGTTTCAACATGTAAAAATACCGGTACGAAGTATTTACTAAATCTTTTATCTTTTTTAAGTTTTATATTTTTAGAAATACTTGAATACGTCCAATTTAACGAATACTTGGCGTTCAAGTATTCAGCAACAGCCGTTCGCAACTAACACAAGTAATTAGGAGGCTCGATTTAATAACAGCTCCAGAATAAGCGGTAATAGGGTTAATGTAGACGTTAGCGCTCCGCCGGGAACTCTGCGTCACGTGATTCACGGAAACGGTTTATTACGGCGAAACGTCACGGCATGGATAATTTACCATAAACATTAACCTACAATGGAGTGGAAAGGAAAGATGAGAAATAAAATCAGCAAAGACGACACGGAATATTTTCTACCTCGTGGTTACTAATTTCGCAGAATCTTTGAAAAGTGGTTGAAAAAACGGATATTTTCGTCATAATAAAATAAAAAAAAACGGCAAAATGTCCAATCGACCAACGACAAGACTAATGAAGCTGGTGTTACCATCATCAATGACACGATAACTCAAAGAAATTCTAAACACAAAGAAGCAAAAGTTTTCTTCGATTTCAGCTGTACCTTTGATAGAATAGATCACATGTTGCTTGGAAAATTAGAATACTAAGTCGTTAAGGTTAATGTTTTAGAACTATTTGAGCCATACTTATTTCATAGAAATTAGATATTATAATCTTAAACGAAACTATGAGGGTGCATACTGTGCATAACTATACTTACTCGTGGTGTTTCCCAAGGTTCTATTTTAGGTCCACTAAACTACTGCAAAGTCTTAAGGTTAACTGAATTAATAAGGTGAACTGGAAGAGATTCCTTAAAAAGATAAACATATCTGTAACCTTTGTACATATTTCGTGTTTTTTACAATTATTACAGGTGGCTTGAACACATTTTTATTTTTCATCCTGTGAAATGGTTTATTTATCGACGATACTCGTACAAGCAGGAAGCGTGACGAAGTGACAAAATACCCAACATTATGCATTACCCTGAAAGCTATGAGTGAATTACTCCAGTGAATATGTTAAGAGTAAATACAACTAAATCTAAAAATTGAACAGTGTAGTTAAAAACCACCAACGCTACTTACGTAACATCGGCTTCCTATAAGCCCTATCTCATGTTCCCTGCATTATGCGTCGCATCTTCTCCGTATTAGAAGGCGTCATGTTGTACAAAGTCGAAGTAACGAGCTCTTGCTGCTTGAAGGAGATACCTAATACTTTGAGGTGAGGTTTATTTGTAGTTGTAAACTCTTAAACGCTCCGTTCAACGCTGTATCCGACAAACAAGAGGCTACTGGAGGAGTGAGCAAAACGGTTGCCCCCAATTTTGCGATTTTTCCTTAAAACGCTGTTTCTAGCAAGTCCTTGCCGGAATCAAAATCATTAAGAGGCTTAACTCACTCAGGTTCACATTTAAGAGTACCACGAAACTTATTAAGAGCCCAAAAAAACGGGTTTGACCATTTCAAAATAGTATGTGACATGCACTTACTGGGTTTTGAAAAAAAAGAGTCCTGAAAACTATCGTTTATTTGCATTTTAGTTTCAAATGCTAGTATGGCAGGAAATAAAAAATACTTATACAGGGTGTTTGGTAGAGCGTTGTCAAAAAAAAACAGGCGAGTAGAAAATACCATTAGCCATCCACTTCAGGTACTTTAACCCTTAATTTGTCTAAGGGCAATTTAATACCGGTTTTTTTTATAATTTTATTACAAGACACCGAAATTCGACCTTTAAACCCCGAAAGAAAAGAAACTACTTGGTGTATTCACGAAATTTTAATTTTGATATATTATATATAATGTTGTGGTGTTCAAATAAAACTATTACTGGAAGCGCAAAACAATTTTTAAAAAGAATGCGGGCATAATAATATCATAAGATATAAGACGATCATCTCAGAAAAAACAGCAACAGTCTACATAGTTTACTTAATTATCAAAATCGTTCTCTAACGATACGCATTAATATTTTTTTATAAAATAGACACGAATATACTTTTATTATACCGGGTGTACAATCCAAATGGGTCAGTATGGAGAAGTTGGAAACTATGAGAGATAGCGAGATCTGTTCTTAGGAACCATGACGTCGATTTTAGATTTAATAATAATTACATTCAAACTTTTTTATTAACTCTCATACATAACCGGGAATCGAACCTGGTCAAAATCACTGTGTATAAATTCTGCAAGTCGCAAGAATCACAACACTAATGAAATCTTGTTTAAATAATTGAAAGAAAAACCCACCAATAAGATAATTATTTTATTTCAGTAAATGTTCAAAATGGTAGCCATTCTGTTGAATGCAAAGATTAATTCTTTTGGGTAACGATCGCATAATTGCATTTCGTATTTTTATGGGGTGCATATAATACCGATGCAGATAAGATATGCATAAGTGGTCTCTTCAGATAATTGATGATCGATTCATATTATTCACGAATTTTTGCAAATTAATAAAACTGTGGGCATTTTAGTCTAATTTACTGTCAGTTGTGTTTACACAAGATTTCATAGCCAAATTTGGTCCTTTTTACCTAACGCGGTTACAAAAATATTGACCAGGTTCGATTCCCGGTTATGTATGAGAGTTAATAAAAAAGTTTGAATGTAATTATTATTAAATCTAAAATCGACGTCATGGTTCCTAAGAACAGATCTCGCTATCTCTCATAGTTTCCGACTTCACCATACTGACCCATTTGGATTGTACACCCGGTATAACAATATATACTTAAATATCAATAAATATAAAAAAATACTGACCAGTTTAACCAACCACAACTTTATACCTGCATGTATGTTATGCGTTACGTTGCATCTACTCACGCTAATTCCATTTCCCTCTCTGACCCTTTTATTAAGTGCATCCTGTATTGCAGGTGTTAGTTGCATCTAAGAACAAGCGTCGAGTGTTCAAAGGAAGGAAATAACGATCTTTTGACGCTCAAAGGGATCTAATAGCTGCAGCTTGAGGCTGAGGCTTCAGTCTCGTAATATCAGTACACTCGTAGACTGAACAGGCAATGCATAATGCATTACGTACTCGACTCATAAGGATCACTTCTTTATATTATCGCTGATACTTACATACATACATAAACTCACGCCTTTATTCCCAGAGTGGGGTAGGCAGAGCTACAGAATTTCCAACAACTCTAAAAACTTGTTGATAATTCTGTAACCACATTTTGCACACTACTACACTACTACTATTGTCAATAAGTATTAGTAAGTTTATTGTGTTTGACAGTTGGAGCTAAGGTTGGATTGATAAACGTTGCCCATAATTCCCGAAATTTTTCCCAAATTTTCATTTTTTCCAACCGCATATTATTCGATCCTCGGGGTTGTGGCAGAATACCAGTGTTTTGCTCATAATGAGCAAAGTTATACGCTGAGCTATTACCCTTTTGCCCTGCTGCAGCGCACACATTCTTTTGGAAATTTGTGTGTAATGTTAGTGTCACTCTGCTTATTTTATTTTTTTATATTTTTGTCAATTGTATACGTTATGGGATACGTAACAAACTTTAATAACAATTACCCTTTGAGTAGTCAGCTTAACGGGAAAAAGGTGGTCACTTTTTTCCGTTTAGTTGATAACTCGAAAGTGAATTGTCATTAAACTATGTGATAAATCCTTTAAGTTGTGTTTTCATTTGTAGTAAAAAAACTACCAACCAATTTCCAGAAAATACTTTAGTTTATTAGAAAACACAATAATAGTAATGAGGGCGCCACTGTACATCCGGCGTACGTTCGGCGCAGTCTTAACACTGATCAAAAAACATGCCCTTAATAATTCGTAGACAGAACGATTAAGACGTTGTCATTTTACAGAATAAATCTACAATTGAAATCTAAGTGCTAAGTACACACGCGTGCAAAATGTACAAATGAGATCCGGTAAAGTGTAGACGCGCAACTGCAGCTCGTAAGAAGGTACGTGACTGCGCATCTAACCAGCAGCCAGCATCTAGCGCCGCCAATAGAGCCAGTGGTAACTGAATATTAGTGCTTCCAAGAGTGCCTCTTGGGTCTGGTTTGTGGCACTAAGTTACAAATAAAATTCAATGTTCATTTATTTAAAAAAAACCAGTCAAGTGACAGTTGGACCCGCGCGCACCGAAGGTGCTGCATTCAAAATAATTTGGTTAAAAAAATATTTTTTATATTCTTTTATAAAATTCGGTACTTTACGTTCTCGAATCCACACTCTAGGTCTAACATGGCTGCGTTTATCGCAAGACAAAGTTTGGATTAGGCATCCGTCACTTTCTAACACGTAAATAAGTACGAGAGGGATGGATGCTTTATCCACATTTAACACGCGATATAGACGCAGCCCTAGGCCCGCAGGCCACTAGACACTTTCGTACCTAAACTCGTACTCATAGATAACGTTAACACCTCAATCTGTATGAAAACCAACCGTGTCACCTTTCTACCAACTGGGACGTACTATGAAGACAAGAGAATCGATTCAAAGTCGTCGCTTTTTTCGTCTGTTGCAGATTATTATCACGCACCGAGACATTTTCTTAATTTTCACGGCCGACGAGCTGCAACAACAGGCGCGAGGAACATCAGTAGCAACGGCCCACCCAGACGCTTCGTCGGGGTTTAACCCCTCTTTGCATGAAAATGAAAAAAAGTCATGAGTTCAAAACCTATTTGATTTTGAACACGCAAAAAAAATTTATACAAAAAGTTGGTATTATGTTATGATGGAAATTTCTATCAGCATGCAAAGAAGGGTTCAGTCCGGATTTGGACACGCAAAGTAGATGAATTTGTGTTCTCTGTATTTATATCTGTGCTAGTACAGTAGGGAAATGTGGTGGTCGGTGTAAACACGTTCTTCCATGACTATAGTTTTATTTCACTATTCTCATTTGTAAATATGCACAAGTGATGCGCCTGGCCCGCAGGCCTAGGAGCGACTCCCGAAAACTAAACAAAAATAAACAACCGCCGTTCTATCGCACCATTTGCTTTGCTAGCTTACCTCAAACGTAAGCTTAAGCTACAAGATCTATTAAGTGAATGAACAGTGAATAGGGTAAGCGTTTTAAAAATTAAGTTTGATCAATAATCTTGCAGCGCAAAAACTGCAAACTACGAAATATAATAATAATAATAATAATAATAAAAATATTTATTCACAACAACACACTTAAAAAGAAAAAAAGAAAAGACATATAATAATTTAAAAAAAAAGTTGTTGTGAAACGGTCCCAACTCAGCATGTGCCAGCTGTTAAGCCAGCGCTGGTCTTCCGTTGAGACCGCTCGGTGGCAGCACGGAAGGTGACACAAACAATTTACAAATAAGGTGACACAAACAATTTTTAACAACTTAAATAAAAAACATTATATAATATGTGGCTTAAGGGACCAGAGTCCAGGCCATAAACATTAAAAAAATAATAATAAAGAAATGAAAAAATACTCATTAATCTGTGGCTATAGGTTAAAAAGATATTTTATCTATGGCTCTATGCCTAAGCGCACAACAACATTCAAGTTTTACAGAAAAAACATTACAAAAGGAATATTTATGACCTACGTTAATAATAAGACGCAAAGACAAAACAACAACATGAAGCCTTTATCGTGGGTGAGCTTTAGTGGAAGGAGGCAATGGAAACACAGATGTCGACAGCAAGAAAGAGCAAAGAACAAAACGAACAATTAAAACGCAAAACAACAAACATTGCAAAGCTCGTGGGACATATCACTAAGGTGTGTATAACATCGGTCATATTCCGCTCGTGTCATGCCTCAATAGTTCCTGACTCGCTTGGTGACCTAACAAATATTTCTTTAATTTTGATCTAAAACAATGCAAACTTTGCAGGTTCCTTATTGGCGGTGGAATGTTGTTCCAGCATTTAGAAGCTGCGTAGCGGAAACTACCTCGAAAGGCGGCTGAGGCATGACGAGGTGTTAACAATTGTATAGCGCATTGCCGAGTTCCACGCGACCTATTGCAGGACACATGTAGCAACTTTGTAAAAAGATATGCTGGAGCCTGGTGTTTAAGTACTTCAAAAAGAAGACAGGCCAGATGAAGCTTACGGCGGTGATGCATTTTAAGAATGGAGTGATTGTTAAGAAATGGGGTAACATGGGCCCTCAAAGGAACATTGAAGCAAAAACGAGCACAGGCATTTTGGATACGTTGTATGAGCCTTTTTGTTTTCGCCAGTAGACGTGGGCCAAAAACTGCGTCCATATAATTGAGTTTCGAAAGGATGAGTGACTCCGTTAGCTTTATTCGCAAATTTTCGTTTATAAATGGTCGGGCCTTGTAAAGAACTCTAAGCTTATAGAAGCAACTCCTAACTGAGTTAGAAATGTGCTTCTCATAACGTAACTCAGAATCCATTACAAGTCCAAGATTGCGTGCCTCATAAACAAGTTCAATGGGTTCATCCATCAGCATTACATCTAACGTCGGTCTAAGTGTGGCCAGCAGTTGTTTACTCCCTAAAATCAAATATTTAGTTTTTAAAGGGTTTAGTATGAGACAATTGTTTGAAGCCCAAGTAGATATACTTAACAGATCGTCATTAAGCTTTCCAATAGCAATATCTACTTCAGATGGTTTACATGAAATATACACCTGTATATCATCTGCATAAATATGATACCCACAGTAAGTTATGTGCGTTATTATATCAGCTAAATATAACACAAACAGGATCGGTCCGAGGATCGACCCTTGAGGAACCCCTCTGGTGATAGCCAGCCTATCAGAAATGTGTATGGAACCGTCACTATTTGTCAACTTTACATACTGGTAACGCTCTCTTAAATAACTATTAAACCAACGCAGGGCATCACTATCAAACCCATAATAGCTCAATTTGGATAGTAAGAAGTCAATATTTAATGAATCAAAAGCGCGGGAGAAATCTAGTAATACTAAAATGGTACACATTCCCTTGTCTTGAGCACAGAGAATATTATCAGTAATATCTAGTAAAGTAAGTAGTAAATATACGCAGGTTAGAGTTCAAAAAAGTTTATCCAATTTTGCAACAATTGCAAAAGCTCCTTAGCAGCTTACAGTTGGTTTTAATTGAAAGCACAGCAAACAAGATATTAATTAGTAATCGGAGTTAGCGTAATTTATCTTCACTAACGATATTATTATTATTGTTTGGAGAGCCTGTTAACAGTCGTGGAGAAATAACATTTGATTCCATTACGCAAATTAAATTATTTTGTTGGATGAAATTTGGTCTCCCTATAGCGAAGTTATTTCGTTTGTGTTTGTATCTTCAACAACTGTTTAATTTTTAACCCCTGATACAAAAGAGGTATCATAAATTTATTAGATGGCAGATCAATATAAAAACAACACCACAAAATAATTATAAGGAAGATACTAACAAAATCTACAAGAACAAACCAAAACATACATAAACTCACGCCTTTATTCCCAGAGTGGGGTAGGCAGAGCTACAGAATTTCCAACAACTCTAAAAACTTGTTGATAATTCTGTAACCACATTTTGCACACTACTACACTACTACTATTGTCAATAAGTATTAGTAAGTTTATTGTGTTTGACAGTTGGAGCTAAGGTTGGATTGATAAACGTTGCCCATAATTCCCGAAATTTTTCCCAAATTTTCATTTTTTCCAACCGCATATTATTCGATCCTCGGGGTTGTGGCAGAATACCAGTGTTTTGCTCATAATGAGCAAAGTTATACGCTGAGCTATTACCCTTTTGCCCTGCTGCAGCGCACACATTCTTTTGGAAATTTGTGTGTAATGTTAGTGTCACTCTGCTTATTTTATTTTTTTATATTTTTGTCAATTGTATACGTTATGGGATACGTAACAAACTTTAATAACAATTACCCTTTGAGTAGTCAGCTTAACGGGAAAAAGGTGGTCACTTTTTTCCGTTTAGTTGATAACTCGAAAGTGAATTGTCATTAAACTATGTGATAAATCCTTTAAGTTGTGTTTTCATTTGTAGTAAAAAAACTACCAACCAATTTCCAGAAAATACTTTAGTTTATTAGAAAACACAATAATAGTAATGAGGGCGCCACTGTACATCCGGCGTACGTTCGGCGCAGTCTTAACACTGATCAAAAAACATGCCCTTAATAATTCGTAGACAGAACGATTAAGACGTTGTCATTTTACAGAATAAATCTACAATTGAAATCTAAGTGCTAAGTACACACGCGTGCAAAATGTACAAATGAGATCCGGTAAAGTGTAGACGCGCAACTGCAGCTCGTAAGAAGGTACGTGACTGCGCATCTAACCAGCAGCCAGCATCTAGCGCCGCCAATAGAGCCAGTGGTAACTGAATATTAGTGCTTCCAAGAGTGCCTCTTGGGTCTGGTTTGTGGCACTAAGTTACAAATAAAATTCAATGTTCATTTATTTAAAAAAAACCAGTCAAGTGACAGTTGGACCCGCGCGCACCGAAGGTGCTGCATTCAAAATAATTTGGTTAAAAAAATATTTTTTATATTCTTTTATAAAATTCGGTACTTTACGTTCTCGAATCCACACTCTAGGTCTAACATGGCTGCGTTTATCGCAAGACAAAGTTTGGATTAGGCATCCGTCACTTTCTAACACGTAAATAAGTACGAGAGGGATGGATGCTTTATCCACATTTAACACGCGATATAGACGCAGCCCTAGGCCCGCAGGCCACTAGACACTTTCGTACCTAAACTCGTACTCATAGATAACGTTAACACCTCAATCTGTATGAAAACCAACCGTGTCACCTTTCTACCAACTGGGACGTACTATGAAGACAAGAGAATCGATTCAAAGTCGTCGCTTTTTTCGTCTGTTGCAGATTATTATCACGCACCGAGACATTTTCTTAATTTTCACGGCCGACGAGCTGCAACAACAGGCGCGAGGAACATCAGTAGCAACGGCCCACCCAGACGCTTCGTCGGGGTTTAACCCCTCTTTGCATGAAAATGAAAAAAAGTCATGAGTTCAAAACCTATTTGATTTTGAACACGCAAAAAAAATTTATACAAAAAGTTGGTATTATGTTATGATGGAAATTTCTATCAGCATGCAAAGAAGGGTTCAGTCCGGATTTGGACACGCAAAGTAGATGAATTTGTGTTCTCTGTATTTATATCTGTGCTAGTACAGTAGGGAAATGTGGTGGTCGGTGTAAACACGTTCTTCCATGACTATAGTTTTATTTCACTATTCTCATTTGTAAATATGCACAAGTGATGCGCCTGGCCCGCAGGCCTAGGAGCGACTCCCGAAAACTAAACAAAAATAAACAACCGCCGTTCTATCGCACCATTTGCTTTGCTAGCTTACCTCAAACGTAAGCTTAAGCTACAAGATCTATTAAGTGAATGAACAGTGAATAGGGTAAGCGTTTTAAAAATTAAGTTTGATCAATAATCTTGCAGCGCAAAAACTGCAAACTACGAAATATAATAATAATAATAATAATAATAAAAATATTTATTCACAACAACACACTTAAAAAGAAAAAAAGAAAAGACATATAATAATTTAAAAAAAAAGTTGTTGTGAAACGGTCCCAACTCAGCATGTGCCAGCTGTTAAGCCAGCGCTGGTCTTCCGTTGAGACCGCTCGGTGGCAGCACGGAAGGTGACACAAACAATTTACAAATAAGGTGACACAAACAATTTTTAACAACTTAAATAAAAAACATTATATAATATGTGGCTTAAGGGACCAGAGTCCAGGCCATAAACATTAAAAAAATAATAATAAAGAAATGAAAAAATACTCATTAATCTGTGGCTATAGGTTAAAAAGATATTTTATCTATGGCTCTATGCCTAAGCGCACAACAACATTCAAGTTTTACAGAAAAAACATTACAAAAGGAATATTTATGACCTACGTTAATAATAAGACGCAAAGACAAAACAACAACATGAAGCCTTTATCGTGGGTGAGCTTTAGTGGAAGGAGGCAATGGAAACACAGATGTCGACAGCAAGAAAGAGCAAAGAACAAAACGAACAATTAAAACGCAAAACAACAAACATTGCAAAGCTCGTGGGACATATCACTAAGGTGTGTATAACATCGGTCATATTCCGCTCGTGTCATGCCTCAATAGTTCCTGACTCGCTTGGTGACCTAACAAATATTTCTTTAATTTTGATCTAAAACAATGCAAACTTTGCAGGTTCCTTATTGGCGGTGGAATGTTGTTCCAGCATTTAGAAGCTGCGTAGCGGAAACTACCTCGAAAGGCGGCTGAGGCATGACGAGGTGTTAACAATTGTATAGCGCATTGCCGAGTTCCACGCGACCTATTGCAGGACACATGTAGCAACTTTGTAAAAAGATATGCTGGAGCCTGGTGTTTAAGTACTTCAAAAAGAAGACAGGCCAGATGAAGCTTACGGCGGTGATGCATTTTAAGAATGGAGTGATTGTTAAGAAATGGGGTAACATGGGCCCTCAAAGGAACATTGAAGCAAAAACGAGCACAGGCATTTTGGATACGTTGTATGAGCCTTTTTGTTTTCGCCAGTAGACGTGGGCCAAAAACTGCGTCCATATAATTGAGTTTCGAAAGGATGAGTGACTCCGTTAGCTTTATTCGCAAATTTTCGTTTATAAATGGTCGGGCCTTGTAAAGAACTCTAAGCTTATAGAAGCAACTCCTAACTGAGTTAGAAATGTGCTTCTCATAACGTAACTCAGAATCCATTACAAGTCCAAGATTGCGTGCCTCATAAACAAGTTCAATGGGTTCATCCATCAGCATTACATCTAACGTCGGTCTAAGTGTGGCCAGCAGTTGTTTACTCCCTAAAATCAAATATTTAGTTTTTAAAGGGTTTAGTATGAGACAATTGTTTGAAGCCCAAGTAGATATACTTAACAGATCGTCATTAAGCTTTCCAATAGCAATATCTACTTCAGATGGTTTACATGAAATATACACCTGTATATCATCTGCATAAATATGATACCCACAGTAAGTTATGTGCGTTATTATATCAGCTAAATATAACACAAACAGGATCGGTCCGAGGATCGACCCTTGAGGAACCCCTCTGGTGATAGCCAGCCTATCAGAAATGTGTATGGAACCGTCACTATTTGTCAACTTTACATACTGGTAACGCTCTCTTAAATAACTATTAAACCAACGCAGGGCATCACTATCAAACCCATAATAGCTCAATTTGGATAGTAAGAAGTCAATATTTAATGAATCAAAAGCGCGGGAGAAATCTAGTAATACTAAAATGGTACACATTCCCTTGTCTTGAGCACAGAGAATATTATCAGTAATATCTAGTAAAGTAAGTAGTAAATATACGCAGGTTAGAGTTCAAAAAAGTTTATCCAATTTTGCAACAATTGCAAAAGCTCCTTAGCAGCTTACAGTTGGTTTTAATTGAAAGCACAGCAAACAAGATATTAATTAGTAATCGGAGTTAGCGTAATTTATCTTCACTAACGATATTATTATTATTGTTTGGAGAGCCTGTTAACAGTCGTGGAGAAATAACATTTGATTCCATTACGCAAATTAAATTATTTTGTTGGATGAAATTTGGTCTCCCTATAGCGAAGTTATTTCGTTTGTGTTTGTATCTTCAACAACTGTTTAATTTTTAACCCCTGATACAAAAGAGGTATCATAAATTTATTAGATGGCAGATCAATATAAAAACAACACCACAAAATAATTATAAGGAAGATACTAACAAAATCTACAAGAACAAACCAAAACAGAGACTAAATAAAAATCAAGAAGATATTTGCTTCATGTTTTCAAGTTTAATCTAGTCTCGTAGTCTCTCTACAAAGATGTTTCATACATACAGCCTAATTTATAAATACAGAAAGGAATACTTAGGCCCGTATTAATAAACTCATCTTGGCTAAGATGTCCGTCACAAGATACGTCAAAGTAAACGTCTAAACATCAACGACAAAGCGTGGTTTACGTACTCCACGGTTAATCAACGTTTATTAGTGTATAAGGGTTTAAATAGAGGTGTAGGTGAGTTATGATCAGTAAGATTCCCGTTCGAGCCCGTCAAACTGAACCTCATGTCATAGAAACTGTCATATTCTCACCCGACATGCCTTACAGTAGGCGTTTCACTTGGAATTAGTTTATTATGGGCCGTATTAATAAACACATCTTGGCTGAGAGACCTGTCACAAGATACTCGTACGTCCAAGTAAACGTAAAACCATTGAACACTGTAGTTTTTGACGCATCTCTAGACGAGCATTAGAGTCGAGATTAGTTTATTAATACGGCCCTTAGTTACCTCATTCAAGTCTCAAACTCCCAGCAAAAGTGCAACAACGCATAACCTCTATACCCTGCACTTAACTCCAAAGCTCACGACAAAGTCAATTTTAATTTTCAAAGTAAGTTAGCACTTAAAACATCCGAGTTGCCGAAGGCAGCGTCACAGCGCTCGCAACTTTCCGACACAACAGCGAAATTAAATATCATCACTGTGAACTATTTAGTAATGGCGAAGTTCGAGCAGCTTGTCACAGTACTCGGAAAAGTAACAGTAGGGCACGAGTAGAAAATATAGAATTAATATTGTGTACGTGACAAGCACAAAAAAAAACAAAATAAACATTATAAAAAGTCAGACATATTGCTATCGATTTTTTTGATCGACACATTACGTTTTAAAGAAAGTTAATTGTTTTGTACGATTATAGTTATTGGTATGTTAAAGAATAAGATTTTTCATGATAAAGAGGAGGTAAGAATATAATTATGAAAAATAGCAGAAGAACCTACTTATAATTAAAAAATAAAATTATAGTTCTGCACAATGAGATACACGGTTCCCATTTGATAGATAATTTGACAACTTGAAAACATTTGATAGATAATTTGACAACTGATATTCATTTGACAGATAAAGACAAAGCACGGTTTACCTACTCCACGGTTATTTAACATGACTGTGTAAGTAAAGGCATTATTGTTTTTGACGTGTTCACATTTTTTCAACGCTTTGATAATTTTATTCTCATTTACTTGACAATATATAGTATATAGAAAGGATAGATCAATCACAAGTAGCTCTAAAAAAAACCGGGCAAGAGCATGTCGGACCATGCTCAGTATAGGGTTCCGAAGCCGTAACGACAAACACAACCAACTATCTCAAAAATCAACATGTATGAACCAATTTTCTATTTAAAGTTATTTGGCGCTGTCTTAGATGATTTTTAGTAGGTATAAACCCGTTAGTCGCCTGTATCTCAGGAACTAATTAAGTCTAAGTACTTAGTAATGATTCTTTTTCTTATAAATTCGTATATAATATCTCAAACAAGAGCCAAGCTTTTATTTGTGAGATCAGTATACCTATGTAGGTAGTTAGTTATCTAAACTGCTTCAAACCGACTTTAAATTACAATAAAAGTTAAATCTTTTATATAGTAATTAATAGAAATTGAAAAAAAACAAGGTCCAGTAAATAGAATTTTAAGTTTTCAAAACGATAGGTACTCAACTCAAATCAATAATCTAATCGAAAACTTGTAAACTTTCAGATCGCAAATCGCAAACTTGTAGGTAGCATTCCGGGGCACGTCCAAACAGCATCTAGGCGCTCGCGTCGCGCTTATGAGTAGTTATGAGCGCGGCTGTCGCTCGATTTGTTGCTTGGACAGTTTGACTCCCCCCGCGCGTCCTGCACGCCCCGTTAACAAATTTTTCTATCAAAGTTATCATAGGCGATTTTGATAGGTATAAACACTTTAGTCGCCTGTATCTCAGGAACTAATCATGTCTACATAGCCGTGATAGTTTTCCTTTAAAATTCGTTATATGCGCTTTCGTTAAAGATATTTTTCAGATTTTTAGTATTTGTAGTTTTGGCTGTAGGGGGGGGGGGACACTTGACTCTAACAAAAAATAGCGCTTTAAAGCTTAATATTTCATAAACGGATCCCTTAATCGAAAAATTGTTGTTATAAACCCGCAATATTTTTGAAAGACCTATCCAACGACACCCCACACTATGGGGTAGGCAAGAAAAAAAAAAGGCATCCCCACGTTACGTGTAGGGGAGGTGCATTAAAAAAAAATATTTTTCAAAATTTTATTTTACCACTTTGTTGGCGTGACTAATATGTATATTCATGCCAAATTACAGCTTTCTAGTACTACGAGTCTCTGAGCTAGACTGGGGACGGACGGACGGACGGACATGGCGAAACTATAAGGGTTCCTAGTTTGACTACGGAACCCTAAAAAGACGGGGGTGGAGTATTGCTGGCTGTCTCAAATGATCTCAAATCAACTAGATTGTATAATTACGAAGGCACATGTGAGGCCCTATGGGTTAAAGTACAATCAAAACTGAACAATATCTATAAACATATAGCGATTTGTGTCGTGTATCTTCCCCCCCCAGTCAAACTTGAGACACTGGTCAGTTTTTATGACACCTTAAATAGTATTTCCAGTCAGGTGGATGACATAATAGTGCTTGGAGACTTTAAACTTGGGTTTATAAATTGGTCAGTCGGATATAATAATGGTATAGCTTGCATGATGCCATCCAACTACTGTAATCCCCTGGGCTATTCTTTGGTCGACAATATGGCAATTAATGGCCTAAATCAATACAACCATATAACAAATTGCTTGGTTGGGAGGTTGTTGGACCTTATATTAAGTAACAATCCGAACATTATGGTATCATCCCCATTAGACGTACTAAGTAAATTGGATACTAAACATCCCGCTTTATTGCTCACAGTTAAATATGTAACATGTCATCATGACCATAAAGTTAATCGTACTGATTTTAACTATTTTAAAGCAGACTATTCGAGTATTACAAAAAAACTATTTGATATAAATTGGCAGGATATTCTGAACAATCTAGATGTAAACGAAATGATTTCAGCATTTTATGATATTCTTAATGATCTTATAGGCAAATTTGTACCAAAACGCTCTGTTAAAAAATCGAAATATCCTCCTTGGTTTAAATATAGTTTAATTAAAATGCTATCAGAAAAGGATAAATTAAGAAAAGCGTATCGTAAATATCAGAACCCTAGAGACAAAGTTGATTATGAAGTACTGCGTGACAGATGTCATAAATTATTCGCTAAATCATATTCTGAATATAAATCAAACATTGAATCACAAATTACTTCTAACCCAATAGCTTTTTGGAGGTTCATCAAAGACAAAAAGAAAGGTCAATGTACCTATCCACCTTGTATGCATTTGGACGGAGTCTTGGCGGAGTCTGGGCCAGCTATAGCTAACTCATTCGCTAAACAGTTTTCTTCTGTTTTCAGTAAAGATCTCCCTTCTGTGGTAAACCCTCTGCTCCGCTCTGGACAACCATTGTTTCCTTTCTCAAATCACCTTTACCGAGAAGGAGATCTTAAAGAATATCCAAAAACTTGATATTTTCAAAGGTGCCGGCCCAGATGGAATTCCCCCTCTCTTCATAAAACGCTGCGGGAAAGCAATCTGCTTGTCTCTGGTTATAATTATGAATGCTTCTTTACGAGAAGGAATATTTCCTGAGGAGTGGAAAAAAGCTAGAATCACCCCAATTTATAAGAAAGGAAACCAAAATGACATCAAAAACTATAGACCAGTGTCAATACTATCATGTTTTTCTAAAATATTTGAATCTTTGGTTTACCCACACTTTGTAAATTACACAAGTAAACTCATATCTTTTGCACAACATGGTTTTAAGTCTGGGCGTTCTGTCGAGACCAACCTAATTTCATTTGTCACTGACTTATCGCGGGATCTTGACAAGGGGCTAGAAGTTGATGCTATATATACGGATTTTAGTAGTGCATTCGACAAGGTTAATCATAAATTACTAATAGTCAAGCTTCAATCATGCGGTATATCTGGCTCCTTGCTGAGCTGGTTTAACTCATACTTAGCAAAAAGACTTCAAGTAGTTGTAATAGATGGTCACACTTCGCAGGAATATGTAGCGGAGTCTGGAGTCCCTCAAGGATCTCATCTCGGCCCTGTGCTTTTTTCATTGTTCATAAACGATATTACCACTAAGCTAAATGAATGTCGGACGACCTTAAAATTTACAGAACAATTACATCTACAGATGATACCAACCTATTACAAGATAATTTAAATAAGGTTGAACGGTGGTGTTCTGACAATGCCATGTCTCTTAATATTGTGAAATGCGTCCACATACAATTTTCACGGAAGAAGCATACATTTCCATCTGCTTATAAACTTAATGGTACAAACCTACACAGGGTCAATGAGATCAGAAATCTGGGAGTGGAAATGGATAATAAACTTAGTTTTATTTCTCATATTGATTCCATAGTAAAGAAGTCGGCTCAAACGCTCGGCTTCTTGAAACGAAACTACAAAGACTTTCGTCATGCTAAAACTAAGATTCTTCTTTATAATGCACTTGTCCGTAGCCAACTTGAATTTGCAGCCACCGTCTGGAATCCGCTATATTCTGTACATTCTCAGCGTATTGAAAGTATTCAGAGGTCATTTACTAGAAGTCTGGCATACACGTCATCAAATATATCACACCGCTGCCCATATGAGCAAAGATTGCGTTTTTATAAAATGGATACTTTGCGTGATCGTCGTAAAATTCAAGACCAACTATTTTTATACAAAATATTAAATAACAGAATTGACTGCAGTGCCCTTTTGGAAAAATTGTCTATTTCAGTACCATACAATTTACCTAGAAAACCTACAAGTAAAATATTTCATACTCCCATTTGTAGAACCAATTTAGGCCGCAATTCTCCTTTGTCACGTTTTGTCTCCACATATAATGATTTAAATGCAAAAATGCCTAATATTGATATCTTTAGTGATAACTTAAAAACATTCAAACATAAACTGCTGAAGTCAATTAGAACTTAATCTATTCTTAACTTAAAATTTTACTTTTGGTAACATTATATAATTTCCCATTTTTAATAACTATAATGTAGTACCTAACTATGTGAACCGTGCACTTTAAAAGGTGAATGCTGTACATGCCTGTAATAGGCTTACATATAATGAATAATGTTGTCAGGTTATATTATATTATGAATGATGGATATGTATGCTGTTGGCGTGTCTTTTAAATAAATAAATAAATAAAATAAAATAAAATAAAAATAAAATAAAAATAATGGCAATTGAGTAAAGAACAATACCATAACACTTCAAATGCCATATGGTTTTACGCGGTAGAATAAAGGCTTAGCTTATGTTACAAATTCTCAAACCAAACATTTTAATGTTACAAAATACTTGTTGGTTTGAAAAATTGAGTGGCTTCAGAAATAGCGAAAATAAATTACTACCGAAATTGTATTGAGAAAACTTATTTATTCAAGTTCAGCGCAAAATGAGCTGAACAAACCATCTATGAAATTCAAGAGTTCAAACACCGTGAAATTAACCTGCTTCAGTTTATTTATAGTAGTAATACCACAAACAATCTTCTCCAAAACTAAGTCGACTAAAGTGAAAGATTTAGTTACGTTATAACATAGACGAGTAATGTACATAATTTGAATACGATACAACTGTGAATTGTAGAGGCCGCTCGTGAATTCTTTTGCGTAAAATTAGTTTCTAAGTCTAACTTGGCGGGTGGTAGGACCTTGTACAGCGTCCGTCCGGGTCGCTATCACCATCTTATCCATTAACCTACCGCCAAACAGCAGTGTTCGCATTGTTGTGTTCCGGTTTGGGGATAAGACAGCCGGTGAAGTGACTAGCATAGAGGCATTCCATCTTAGTCCTCAGGGTTGGCAACGCATTTGCAGTCTTAGGATTGCATTGCAGTCTTGTGAATGCGAATGTTTATGGGTCACAGTTTCCACTTACCATCCAGGTGGCCTGTGTGCTCGTTTGTCTTCTCTATGCCATAAAAATAAAGATAATATGGTCAGAAAACGCAAAATAAATTACTTTACCTATTTTTAGGGTTTTTGATATTTTTTGATGCCAAAAATTACTGCCTTGACGTACAAACAAACAGACAGATACCGAAGTCTCATCGTAAGGGTTCCTTTTTACTATTTTGATACAAAACCATAAAAATAAGATATAAAGCAAAATTAGAAACGTACTGTAATGTGAAGTCAAATACACAAGTTTCTCACTTCTCCCCCCTATTTTTTCCCATTATGGTTCGATTTTCAATCCTATCAGTATACCTCTAGTTTTACTGTTAGAATATTCCCTCAACAATCCCTAGGTTTGGCGGTATATTTAACCTTTTAGGCGTTATCAGTCAGTTAGTTGTGTTATTTTTCCCGCAGAGATAACTGAAGAGCCAGAAACATGAGCTACCTTTTATCCTCAAACGTAACACAGTTCCTGCAGTAATAGCTACAAAACCATTTCTACGCAAATAAGTCTTTTAACTATAAAATGCGCAAGTTTATTTTATCTGTTTTTACGGTTCTGAATCGGTATGAAAATTTATACAGAGATAGTTTGCCACGAGACAAACAAAGGGTACTTTTTAACCCCTAACAAAAAAAGAGGGGTATAATAAATTTAACTCATGTATCTTTGAATCTGTGTATGTGTATATTTATCATCGTATTTCCCAATTGGATGAATCAATTTAAGTGCGTTTTTTTGGCCTGTTCATTACATTTATTAGGGGTTTTATTTCTTAAATCTTAAGCAAAAAGTTGTCCAGTTTCAAAAGGAATAGCTACACGTGTATGGAAGTAAAAAGAACTCCAACGTACTGGCCAGCTCGGGGCGCTGCAGGGGTCATTAGCTGCACGCCGGTGCAACTCAATTTGAACTGCGTCTGGACCCGGCGCCGAGCACTCACACCGAAGTGCAGCGTAAGTGGTCTTTATTACAACAGTCAAACCAAGATGATAGTGAACCCATAGATCTAATTCCTTATTCATAACCCTACAATAAATCTGTTTTTAGTGAAAGTATGCGTTGTCACTTTTCTCTCACATTTAAATGGTAATTGCGATAGAAAAGGGTAAAGCATACTCGTATTTTGAGCTCACTTTAGCTACATACATACATAAACTCACTTTTAGTCCCAGAGTGGGGGTAGGCAGAGCTACAGAACTTCCAACAACTCTAAAAACTTGTTGATAATTCTGTAACCACATTTTACACACTTAGGGTAATATGTTTACCAGTGTATTAGTGACAGGTTGCAAGCCCATCGCCTAACAGTACTACACGCCTTTATTCTCTTGGTCGGCTTTTACGACAATCCACGGGAAGACACGGAGTGGCACTATTCTAACCCGGCAACCACACGGGGGAAACCACCACTATTGCAATTTTATAAATAAGGGGGCTAAAATGTAAGCTATGACGTTCTAAATATTTACACATAGAACCTTATCTACATCAATTTCTTTCGGTGTAACAGATGACTAAAAGCCAGACTATCATTTGCAAAGAAATTGAAAACGGACGGGCAACGTCGGCTGACTGCCGCGGGCGCCGCTTTGACTCGAAAATGATGCAGAGGGTACACGCCTCTGTGGCTTGGCGAAGCAGCAAGGACGCTTTTTTGGCTATTAACTGTGGGAGAGAAAAATGGAAGGATGTGGCTTTTTAGGGTTCTGTAGTCAAACTATACTGTTATAGTTTCCGTCCGTCTGTCCGCAGCCTAGCTCAGAGACCCTTGGGGCTAGAAAGCTGCAATTTGGCATACATTTTAGTCACACCAACAAAGTAGTAAAATAAAATCCCGAAAAAAATCATTCTTTGTGTACCTCCCCTACACGTAACGTGAGGACTATTTTTTTTTTCTCGTCTACCCCATATTGTAGGGTGTCGTTTGATAGGTATTCCATAAATTGTGTTTTTACTTGCGCTACAAAAACGTATCGTCTGATTGCAAGGAAAAACGCTCAACGTTTGCTCGGTGAAGTCTTAAAGAAAAGTTCGGAGTAAATTTAGTATAGAAATCTTTCATGGTCTTGGCTAGTTGCATTCAGAAGTCTGTAATAAAAACCCAGTGGGGTTCGAACTCACAACTTGGAAAATGCTGAACAGTCCAAGAAGTTGTGAACTTGAATACATACAGTTCCCTTAATCCTCAACGGGTTTTGAGTACACAATATTATGTACACCGAGTATGGTGTATTTAGTGAATCTTTACTGGAATATGTTGGAATAAATGTAAATTATTTGAGTGTTGTGATATCGATATGTTTTAGAACAAAAATGAAATGTAGGTGGGCACTGCAAGAAAAGAACTATGAAATTTTCCGGAATATTTGTGTCCCGGATACAAAAAATCTTCATTTTAAATTTGTTTAGATCAACTTCTTTTTATGGCTCAATAAGAAATAAAAGAAAATATTTATTTTTCTACGCTGTCAAACGGAACAAATAACAACTCTTGGAAACATATTTTCAACGCACATCAAAAACGTTCAGAGTTAATGGAATGAAATACGCAATTTTATTTATTTTAGGGCGAACTCAATAAAAGCGAGTTACGAACAAGCTCCAACGAGGTTAAGAGCTTCTAAACCTTTTTATGACGAACGGAATGAGATAAGCAATGTGATAAGTACTCGAGGAGATAACGTTTTCAACGAAGTCTTCCTTACACGGCTTTGAATACGGTATACGCCACGGAATTTAAGATTTCAGAGATCTAATTGCAAAGTTGTTTGTCTAGGGAACACCGTTGATGTAGGAAAACATATCAAAACTTTTATGTGGTTGTCTTTTGTTTTTTTTCTTTTTCCTTTGTCTCCCAATATCTCTTTCGTAATATTTTTGACATGTTTTTCTACTGAGTTTCTTGCGGCGTTTCTTCTTTGCAGTGGTCTCCTCTTGGGAAGCGCTGGTAGATTCTTGACGTGTAAAAATGCCCGTGCGCCCTACTGAATAAATATATTTTATCTTTTTTGTTATCTTGAGATCCTGTTAGGTACGTCAAATTTCGAGAAATAGGTCAATCGTTAAATTTGACACGGTTTGACAGCGTTTGGGAGCTACGCATTATATTTACGTTAAATACCACGGTGTCTCTTGTCGAAAGTTTTCGACCACTGTGTTGCCAGTGATGATATAGTACCGATACATGGTGACCCGATAATTAATATTCCCCAAAAGCATTAAAAAAATAAAAATTCGCATAGTCCTTTTTTGGAACATGCTTATCCTGTGTGTGACATTCGTATTTGACGCGAGGCGTTGAAAAGGTTGACAGATAATTTAAACCTAGGAAATCGGCAGATAAAATGTATAGTTAGTGTATAGTTAAATAATAATTAAAGAGCGACTACCCGCCAAACTTAAAAATGTACAATCCGACGAAGCATTTAAACATCAGCTGAGAAACCTTTTATTGGATAATCCATTATACTCCGTGGATGAATATTATGGGACTGGAAATGTAAATTAATTTTTTGTTGTGTTGACTTTATTAATTTGTTGTATATTATATTGACATCGGATGAGTGACCATTTTATTAGATGTGTAATTGTTGTTGCTGTAATTTTTCATTTTTTTTTGACATGCAATGCAATTAGTATTGTAATAATATTACGTTGACGAATAAATTAACTAAACTAAATTATGTGAATTGATTGTTTCAATACTGTACAGTGTATCATTAATATCATTATGAAACAGCAAGTAACGATGCCTGAATGGATTATTTTTTCCTTTTAATTCATTAAATTGCTGTAAATTTTATTATAAAGAGATAATAATATGAAGTGGAATATTCTTCCCGAGAATAATAGATTCTAATAAATCATATTCTTCCCGAGAAAGTAAATTCTACTAAATCATATCCATTTTGAAATTAGCAAAAACGTGAAGTGAGTAAAATGAACGCAAAGCGAGAGTAATTATATCTAGCGGTCCTCGACGCTCCATGCAGCGAGTGAGTGCACTGAAGCTAATGAATGCACAATTTTGCATCTCTGCTACTGTAAACGGACGTAACTGACATTTGGTCGATATTTTTTTGCAAATCTGAAAATTATTATGAGGAAGTAGCGATAAAAGCCTTCCATAAAATATGCTGGTTTCTAAAATTAGAATCATTTTACAGAGTAACAACTTAGTTGGAGAGTTCTTAAGCAATGATGGGTAGGTGTTTGAGGCATTGTGGAAACTTGTACAGTACTTCTATAGTGATGTTTAAATACAAAAAGTATTCTGGCTATCAAGTTGTGATATTTTTAAATAGGGTAAAGTCACCAGTGGTCAGTCAGAGACCTGTAGTCGACCTTATATGAGTGCGAAGAGTGGAAAATATATCTTTTGTACTCCTCCCGCTCATACAAAGTATACGCAGAGGCCGACTATAGGTATCTGGATGACCACTGATGACTTTACAAAAATAAATATAATGTTTATAAAAATAAAATAATTTCAAATATTCTTGAAGTGTTTAAATTTACCCAAAAATTCTTAAGAGCTGCAGCAAAACTGAGCAGTACCTATATTAATGTGCCAATTAACTTTTAGCTATTGCTAATGGTGTATTGAATTGGTACTATAAGGGATGAGCATGGACACAACCTTAAATAAATCATTACTTATTACAAATAAGAACAAGTATTCAAATGTAAAGCCGGTGAAATGACTAGCATAGAGGCATTCCATCTTAGTCCACAGGGTTGGCAACGCGTTTGCAGTCTTAGGATTGCATTGCAGTCTTGTGAATGCGAATGTCTATGGGTCACAGTTTCCACTTACCATCAGGCGGCCTGTGCGCTAGTTTGTCTTCTATATGCCATAAAAAAAATGGCCAATAACTTTACGTCTATTGGAAATAATTCAGTCTTATACAGCAACATAATTATGCTTCATTTTAGGTTGTCTCCCTACTCACCCCATTTCACGGCATAACGTTAAAAAAACTGTCGGCAGCCTACTTAGAACAGGGGGGTTATTATGACATAACTATGCAGTTCATTTTACGGTGAGTGTAAGGGACAGAGCTATCGCAGTTATATAGCTCTGTCTTTTTCTCTCAGCGTAAACAGAATTGCATAACTATGTCATAATAACCTCCCAGAAAGGTTCTATAATTCTGTTACCTACACTATGCTCTGCTACGACAAATGGTGATATCTCTGGCAAAACACATTGTCGCTAACTAAATATATATACTAACTTAGTCATAAGAAAAATACTAACAAAATGTGGATCTAGTTGTCTGAATAAATAAATTATTATTACTATTATTAAAACTCCTGTAGCAAGTTCAACCTATTTAACTAACGTGAGAGTGTTGTATCTGCTTTGGCTATTGAGTTTGAGATATGGCCTTTTGGCTCATGGGGGCAGTATTAATGTACTCTAATTTTATAAAACCATTTCTTGTATTGCAAATTTTAATTACACCATGCAACACTTGGTTTTTAACTTTGTCACATTTAACCACATGTAATTCATACAGAAGCATTGTATTTGAATCTTTCTCAAAAACCCAAATAAATATATAGTTTTCTGTATAGGTACTTTATGTACAAATTAGTGTAAACTATTTCTTTTCAATAAATACAACTTTATTCAGTGTTGGACTATAGTTAGCAGAGCAGCTGTTAAATCAAAAAAATCCCAGCTACCTCATTTTCCATTTTCTACAAATTGCTGCACTTTTGAAAGAGTCGGGCTGCACCACACGTGTGGTGAAGCTCCACTGCGCTTTAGCTCGAGGAGAAATTACATCAAATAGTTAGCAGCTTTAAATAACGGCTAGATTAAGCTCAGTTGAATTATTAAAAGCTCTCTGTGGTCTATGTTTTTGAATGAATATTAATGGGCAACAATGCTTCTATTTCGCAGAATGAGAAATTATAAGTTTATAAGGAAAGGGAAATGGTAACAATCCTACTGAAATATGAACTGTCTTGAGTTGAAATAAGAATTTATTTGTCTCCTGTTAGTTCATTAACAGTATTTAAAATCTTTTTAAAAGTATCTCCTCGATTCTAAAAATGTCTTATTTTTTAATCTTTCAAAATGTACATGTAAGAGTTCTATTAAGAGTTCTTAGTACGGTTACGGGTTTTAATTGATGACCCACTAAAGAACATTGTCACATTTAGCCCACGATCAATTCCTGTGTAATTTTAATCTCGTCACCTGATGCTGTCATTATGACAAGGTTCGATGGTGAATCAACATTTAAAATCCTTCATGGTACGTTCGGCCTTATAAGCAGCAGTATATTTTAGTAGTTTGTCACTTTAACGTCATGTTTGTACCGCTCCAGTCATCTGTCAAAGGCGTTAAAGCGACAAGGTATAAAAGTGTACAGCTACTTATAACAAGGACTGTACAGTCGGCCGAAAATGTGGTCTCCCACCCTACGGTTGAAGTTCATTTGCACGTCATAATACAACAAGTTATATTTTCCGTCATTGCAATTATTTATACAGTGTGTTACCAGCACCCTGGCTTTTTTTAAAGTACGTTAAAATAAAGTATATATCTGTAACGTAACTATGACATTAATTTAATTAATAAACAAATTTTCAGGCTTTGTTCACTTTCTAACAAAAATTTAATTGCCAGCAATGCAATTTGAGAGTCGTCGGTTACTTTGATTATTATGATCTGCCCCCGTACCACGACATGCCTTGTACCAAGCAACAGCGATACTGATAACGATGAACACGCAGCACATGCACTACATTGAAAATGGACAGTATCTAAGAAAATTAATTGTGAAGTTATTTTTATTATTTTTTAATTGATAATACTTGCAAAGAATTGCTAAAACAACATATTATCGGTAGTTTTAATAAATGCCCGCATGCCGGTAGCACACTGTATTATGACAGTGACAAATCACACACCACTCGAATATTCGCGCAAATGCTCTCAGTGAGGTCGCTTCTCAAGGTATGTTATCGTGTTGTCAACGTTAAGATAGCTCTTATTTACTTAACAGTAATGGCGGCTGAGTTCAAAATACATACATACATACATACATAAACTCACGCCTTTATTCCCAGAGTGGGGTAGGCAGAGCTACAGAATTACCAACAACTCTAAAAACCTGTTAATAATTCTGTAACCACATTTTGCACTACGTTACATATACATTACATTTTTACATTATTACATTATTACATTTTTTTTGAGTTCAAAATAATACATATAAAAACCATATTGTTATTGTCGGATCCCTTTGACTGCCATACATATTGTTGGTCATAATGTATTGTTAGTCATATTTGTTTTTGTCATAACTTCTTTCAGGCTGAAGTTACAGTTTTTAATAAACGTTTATCGTGTAGATTCGTTAGGTTAGGTTAAGTTAGTTTTATAAATGTCCAGAAAAAATTACCGTGTCCTGAGAAAAATGCATTATGACTTGCGAAAATTATGACTTTTTTTTTTTTTTTTTTTTTTTTTTTATAAGAGGGAGGCAAACGAGCATGCGGCTTACCTGATCGGAAGTAATCACCACCGCCCATGAACACCGGCAACTCAAGTTGAGTTGTCGGTCCGTTGCCGGCCTTTAAGGAAAATTATTAGGAGGATTATTGAAACAGATTATGATTAAAAATAATTATGGCAGTCAATAGAGACCCTGTTATTGTTTTACCTAGTAGAAAAGAGAGAGGGCCTTTTTGTTTTTAAGCCACATGAATAAAAAGTGAACTTAACTTATAACTCAAGAGTATTAACTTAATTGGAAAGTAAACTTGCTTTTGTAACGGGACTTGATTCAGAGTTCTCGTAAATCTTTCCGGTAAGTGTATAAACGGTAGCAGCTAACGCGCGGTTAAGTAGTTTACGTAGTTTTAGAGGCTATCGCGGAGGGAAAGGATCGTAACGGAAGCTTAATGAGCTCTTTTTAATAGTTAGCTGAGTGCGAACGCGGAATCTTACCCGCTAATAACCTAAATAAAGAGGTGCTTAATTCGTTTGCTACTTAAAAATCACAATAATAAAGAAAAAACATTGTTCGAAATTGGAATAGGGCACACAAGAATTTGGCAAAGGTCGTAAAATTTGTCAGGTCAGCGTGTACATACCTTGGAGCTAGGTGTTGTATCCTATACTGTTCCCGCGGGATAGGTGGAATTCACTGCTGACACACCGCACACACAGGCTATCAGTTACACGCATCAAATCGGTATGTCACGTAAGATTGATGTTTTCAAAGGAGAGGGGAAAGGCGCGGGGGTCGGAGAAGCGCTGGGCAGTTATAATAAAATGGTTATGAACAAACATTGAATGAATTTTATTGTTACCTTACTTATAGACCTGAGGGGCTATTGCTTAACGCAATGGCAATCGCAATTGTTTTCATTTTGAAAATCGAAGGCTTGTCTACATACAAAATGAAGACAATTGTTCCGCTTTGAAGCCAATTGAGATCGCGAGTGCGTTAGGCAATAGCGATGCTGGCCCACTATTGCTTAACGCACTCGCAATCGTAATTGTTTTTATTTTGAAAATCGTACGGCTCTCTGCATTTCCGGAGTCACCTCTTACGACATCCACCGGAACACATAGAGTGGCACTATTCTATGGCGGCAACCACACGGTGCTTTATAAATATGTTTCATAAAATAAGTAGATCATGATAATGAAAAAACTGTTACACATTATTAAGGTAATATTTTTTATAATTTAAGCATGTATCAAATTAACATCGACACAGCCGCTAAACTCGTGAAAGGTTTCGAAAGGTTATATTTCCTAATTGAAGATGAAAAGCTATAATATAATACAAGTACGGGGAATAGCGTTATAAAGTAAAATGAACCTTCAATTCTCGAAATAATTTTATCATTGACCCGAGTTTTACGAGTAATATTATTTGCTTTTTTTATTAAAGAAAATAACGTGTTTTAGTATGTGTATAAATTGACTTGGGCCGTAGGTATTATGAGGAATCTATTACATAATGATAGATAAATTCCCCTGATTGATAATAGTAATATATAAACAGACACACACGTACACACTCACATACGTAGAATTGTATTTTATTTTCAGGGGATTAAAAGGAGTAAACAAGACAAGCATATATAAGGCTAACACATACATAAAGTGGAAAAAAAATATGTTTCATCTAAGCTCTTAAACTGTAGCAATAAACTTTTTTAATTCACTAAACTTTTTCAACATAAACTGCTGCAACTTCTCTCGAGCCAATACTGAGTCTTTCGGGTTTACAGGCTTATCGAGTTCAGGATAAGCCTGTTCAGGACGTGACTGAACCGGCGCATCGTAGCCTGTTAGCAGCCTGTATCGATAGGGTTGTTCTTGTATAAATACGTTAATATTATTATTTTAAAAATAAATACCAGTCGTCGTTTTTGTCGCAGCTATGGATATAATACCGACTGTCACTTAAATACGTTACTGCGACAAGGTACTACAATACTAATTTCAACAACTATTTTCGATTCAAAACATAATATTTAAAAGAAAACTTGACATAACTCTTTATTGAGAAGTTATTTGTTATTTAATGTGTTATATGTCATATAGTCTTTATTTGTATATAAAGTTTTAATTTTTATTTATTTAGATAGAATAATATCTTTAAGATATCAATTTTATGCAAAATAGTGACTAAAAAGTAAAAGAACGTAAAGAGATATGTTATTAAAAAAACCCCCGACTCTAAGCAGTCGGTAAAAAAACGTCTAAAAAGTAAAAAAATAATAATTATTGGCCCTATAGGTTTAATTATAGTAGATGTTAATATTTTGATTCAAGCGTCGAAACTTCGGGGGCTGCTAAGTAAATGAAGCTTATAGGGCCAATACTTTTTTTTTTTACCGACTGCTTAGAGTCGGGGGTTTTTTAAATTTTAAATTTTATTTTTATTTCACTCTTTTTAAACTTTAAAGCTCAATATCTCAAAAACGGCTTAACCGATTTTGATAAAACATGTCTAAGAACACTCCCGACTAATACACCTTTCAAACAAAAAAAACAAAATTAAAATCGGTTTATCCGTTTGGGAGCTACGATGCCACAGACAGACACATACACATTTACATACGTACACACACACACAGACACGTCAAACTTATAACACCCCGTCGTTTTTTGCGTCGGGGGTTAAAAATGAAAAAGGGTTATTATATTTTAGCATGTAAAATTGGAAATTTCCCATTTAAATAATGATAATACAAGTAAACAGTTACTAACAAAAAGATCACAATTACGAAAAAAAAGCATTCGCGGGGTTTCGTAAACTATTTATTATTCGAGCGTCGGCACTTCCATTCGACCTCACTTTGCATTTTTAAAACCCACTAAGTGCTTCCTATCTGATGTGCAAGGGATATCGACTATTTAAACCTACACGATATGGGATTTTTCATTTATTTACCAAATCATTCTCCACAGAAAACCAGTTTTGCAGTAGGTACCTATTATATCGGTGCCACAGCTTTATGCATATTATGCATAATAATTTATTTTATCCTATTTAGGTAGCAGTAAGTTCAACACTGTTTTTTTTCTGTTTTTTTGTCCTTACTGTTGACACTTCGATGCTGTATGTGTATCACTGAATAAGAGCTTTTTCTTTCTTTCTTTCAAAACGACGGCCTATAGTGAAAGGAAGACAAGAAGTAAATCGTGACAAGTGACATCTGTCACTGGAGTACAATTTATAACCTATTCTTGAGTTTGAGACGATTGATTGACTACTAACATTCGTTTTACTATAATATTCTTTAGTGTTTTAACTTGTAGTAAAGTACTGAGTACGAAATCTAGGTGTTCTCCATGCAACAATATGTTCCAACTCGGTTCCGACGGGTTCTGCTTGGTAGCACTAGAGAAAGCGTAAAGTTTCTTCGAAAACCAGGTACTCATTTTTTTAGAACACTCAGTAGCATGGTACATAACACTTCTATGTGCCTCGAGTTAGCAAGCGACATTAGCAACACACAAACGTGTAGATAAACCGCTAACGCTTGCAGCAAGTTCCTTTGATTTGTCATCAAAAACCGACACTGTCGGATCGGTTGCAAACGCTCGTAAGTCTGCACAAGCTAAGGCAAACGTTCTATCCAGACGTTTGGATTTGTGATGATTTCTAGAGGTTTGGCAAGCGTGTGCTCTCAAAAACAAAAAACTAGAGGAAAAAAGAAAACGATCGGAAGCTAATGATTTAATATTGATTTATTTTTCCATTTATTTCCCATAGTTATCCTAATCTCCACCGATTTAAGTAAATCTAATTCCCTCGTCTTAAAATATCCCAAATGTTCGCTCGTTCGCTGCAAAATGGAATTTTAAAGGCACTCTATCAGACGGGTTACGAGCGTGTGCGATCACATCGCGAGCGCTTAAATCGCTTAAATCGCTTAAACCGCTCGCTCGGCACGAAATGCGCTCAGGCCACCATAATATTGTCGAATAATGCAAAAGGATTTTGGTATGGCTAAATATATTCCGAAGAGGCTAAGGAACTGTAAAATTGAAGCAATACGTTTTATTCTAATTTTAAGAATTGTTTAAACTCACTGGATTTTTCCACTTGAGTTTTAATGTGCGCAACTATAAAATATAACTGCGTGTTAAATAAAATAAAAGATAAAAATGAAATACCAAAGTGCATCCTAAATTAAGACAGGCTTTGGTTAAAAGTGTTGTCATTTGTAAAAGTCATATATTTTCAAGGTGAGCGGCCATTAGTAAGAGTGGTAAATTATTATAGAGTTATTCAAAATAACCATGTTTTGTTATGTAACATAATACTGTTAGGTGCATCGGAGCCGAGATATTTAAATATTCATACCTGGGCGTACTTTTAGTACCAAAAATGAATACTTAAAACCGCTCCGTTATTATTTAGCATAAAAATCATCCGTGGCCGCTGAAAAGTTAATTTTCTTCATACAAACTTACCCAATGCCTTGTAAAATTTTAAAATTACTTTGCAAAATTGACCCAATGGATTAAGCATGCGAATTACAGTTCGAAATCATTCTTTATCTAACGACATCACTGAAGTTTATTTATTTATTTTATTTGGGACATCAACAGCGATACAAGATCTTTTAAAAAAATAAAGTAGAAAAAGAAACATTTATTTGATAGACACAAAAAAACAGAACAGAGAAAAAACATCATAAAAAAGAATGTGAACATAATAAATTTCCCTTGTCTTATTTTATCCCATTCGCTTTAACGATAAATATAAGAAATATTCTACTAACATTGCACCCTGTAACAATATAAAAATTAATTGAATTCCGAAAGGCTAGACGACTCGCATGTTACTGGAAAAACTTATGTTAAATTGCATGTTATTTTTGCCTTCAACAAGAACTGTAGCGAATGAAAAATAATTTAATTGCTTTTTATTTTTAAGAAAGAATGACATGTAAGTACAAAATATAATGTTCGCGTTATACAAAAGGGCATTTAAATTATTATATGCTAATTTACAGGAATCCTTTTATCATTTGCGCGTCTGATTCGGACGCCGAGGTTTTCCAACAAACTATTTATTTATAAATACGATATATCACATCAAGTTACAGTCACATTAAATAACATTATAGTATTATCCTCTGCCTTTCACTCTTTATTTTCGAATGGTCCGTAATTCCATATTTTTGAGATTGTCACTAAAAACTGAGGGATTGACCAAATAGTATTGTTATGTTGGAACGTGTTTCATTATACGCAGAAAGTTGATGTTTTACCGTTATTTTGTAATTCATATTGTTGTAAAAGTTGAAATTACAATAAGGAATTTATTATTTAATTGCGAATGAGATCTTTTTACGCTTATTTTCACTAATTCTTAATCAATTATTTTCGTATATTGACTAGTTATAAATTTAGGAAAAATGGAACGCTTTCTCGTATGTGGATGTCTATGGCCCTGCTGGGTTTCTAGGTTTGTTTTATGTTTTAGTTTTAACAAGTTTGACATATTATTATGTCAAATGATACTTTCTATTTATAGAATTCAAAACGAAGGACATGGACCGCTCGTGTTCATATTTTCAATCGCTCGTAAATCAAAAATACCATTTCATTGCTTTTTGTCACTTTCGATTGAAACTTTCGAACGCTCGAAAGTCAAAAATCGGTCCCCTGTTAACATCTTTTGGAGTGGCAACGATTATTTACCAACAGATGGCCACTCTCTTTTTTCTCTCTCTTACCAAGCTTTTGTCGGTAAAGTAATCCAACCGCTCCACTCTTGTGTCAACTGCTTTACTTTTTACGACACGACCTTAACCTCTTGTATTTTCACAAAGCAATTTCTCTTTTGTCTTCGTCTGCCTCTTCTACCTTCTTTCATAACTTATTATGCCGTTTTTTAACGAACAGATCATGTTGTAACAAGACTCCTATGATAATTCCTCTTAAGGTGGGCTAGTTGCTTGTTTGTTAGTCTTATTCCTACACTATAAACAAATTAATAAAATCAAAACTGCACTTCATTGAAGACTTAGGCCCGTATTAATAAACTAATCTCAACTCTAATGTTCGTCTCGAGATGCGTCAAAAATGACAGTGTTCTATGGTTTGACATTTACTTTGACGTATCTTGTGGTTGTGACGGGAATCTCAGCCAAACTGAGTTTATTAATACGGGCCTTAGAGCCGTATCAATAAACTAATCTTAACTCTAATGCTCGTCTTGAGATGCGTCAAAAATGGCAGCTTTATATGGCTTGACGTTTACTTTGATGTATCTTGTGACGCGCATCTCAGCCAAGATGGGTTTATTCATACGGGCGATAGTTAGCTTAGTTGGTAGTGGCCCTGCCTACGAAGCTAGCGGTCCCGGGTTCAAATCCATATTTGGATGATGAGTGTTTTTTTTTTTATTATTATGGCATAGTGATGACAAACGAGCACACAGGCCACCTGATGGTAAGTGGAAACTGTGACCCATAGACATTCGTATTCACAAGACTGCAGAGCAATCCTAAGACTGCAAATGCGTTGCCAACCCTGAGGACTAAGATAGAATGCCTCTATTATGCTAGTCATTTCACCGGCTGCCTTATCCCCAAACCGGGACACAACAATGCGAACACTGCTGTTTGGCGGTAGGTTAATGGATAAGACGGTGGTAGCGATCCGGACGGACCCTACACAAGGTCCTACCACCCGCAAAATTCGTTTCTGAGGGTTAACCCCTGTTTCATCAACACTCATTTAATAGAACGTATAATTTCGCATGTTCTGCTAAACCCGTGTCAATTTCAAATTATCTTGTGATGGTTACCGTAATACAGGGTGAGTAGGGACAACCTTAAATAAGCCATAACTTGTTACAAATACGAATAAGTATTAAATTGACAATAACATTACGCTTATTGGAAATAATTTCAGTCTTAAAAATTTGTAACATAATTATGCTTCATTTTATTTATTTATTTAATGAACAAGAACGGTTCACACCAATTACACTTGCCAACATATTTATAGTGGACTTTTATAGTTATATCATGCATTTATTATACCTAAAACAGTTAATCCACATTCATACACACTCTTTCTCACACATTAAAACACCCATTTCTTCACTAACATTCACGCACAATCATTTTCAACGCATCTCACAATACGCCCGATTTATGTAATGTCTCTACTCACCCCGCCTGACGGTAAAGTTTAACCTAACCTATGTGAATCATATTTCTGATAATCTGAGATTAACACGGTTTTAGCAAAAATAGTTTGCTATGAAAAGAAAATTCTGCGAAATGATACGTTCTACGCATGAGTGTTAGTGAAACAAGAGGAAACCGTTTCTGAGCCTTGGGCGTATACTTTGTATATAAGTAGTTATTACCCAGTAGTTATTATATAAGTATGTTTATCGTTTATTGTACTCATACAATACAATACAATACAAAACACTTAATTGCACACCAAACAAACACATTACAGAGAAACGGTACCATTAAAAATAACACAGGTAAACAACAAGCGGTCTTATCGCTGATAAGCGATCTTTTCCAGACTACTTTAGTAGGGATAAGGTGTCAAATTAAAATATTTTACACAGTAGGTGGAGTCGACTTCACACGAGCAATAACAAGAAATCTATGTTAGTTATGTTTGTTATGTTGTATGTGTTGAGTTCAAGCGTAGGACTTAGTTCAGGACTATATTAATTTGTGTGAGATTTTCTCCTGATATTTGTTACTTATTACATGATAGTGGCAAATGTTTCATCTTTGAATGATATTGCTTGCGATAAAAAGAGGAACGAATCACGCGGCGATATGGAGAGCAGCCAACGAGGGGCATTATCGGCTCCGTACGCCGCTGGAATAATCGACGGGTCCTAGAAATACTGGGCGTTATACGTAGATATACGTAGTGCGCGTCGGCGTAATAGAATCTAAATAAATTCTGTAAATCATTAGGAATCTTTCTAATATAGAATTGGGGGGTAAAAGAGCACATTTTCGTTGTTAATATTGATTACGTGGAAAGTTTCTACATAAAAAATATAGATATAGATAAATTAATTAACCACGAAAGACTTGGAGAGGCTTAACCTTGGAAAGGCGATTGTAATAAAACTGGTAAAAAACGCTACCTTGTGGTACAGTCGGCCAAAAATGTGGTCTATCACCGTACGGTTGAAGTTCATTTGTACGTCATGATACAACAAGTTCGATTTTCCCTTGCAATAATATTATGACAGTGACAAGTGTCAACCTTTGCGATAATTACATCTCACAGAAACATTTTTCAAAACTGGTAGACTACTTTCTTGGCCAACACCTAAAAAGGAACCTAATAATACCTATAATTTGTAATTCCTAAACTAGATCCTTGATAATGTAGCAATGTATTAAATTACACCATAAATCCATACTTTCTAAACCACTAAAGTATTTCTCGTTTTTTGTTAAGTAAACAAATTCTTCGTACCGAAAAAAATTGCTCTAGACCAAGGTGGCATTACATCTCAAAACTTTCGCAGTTTATTCAAATTATGCAACAAGTACTAGGGTGGCGGCACCAATGATGGACACTTTACTTTTTATTCATATTTTATACGGTCCTAAATTGATTGTTGCATAACATATGAATAACCCTTATCTTCTGTTAAATAAGAATCAAGTGTCCTTTATTGGTGCCTTGTTCCATTACCCTACTTAATTAGTTAAGTTACAACTGCTCTTCTTCCAAGCGACCTATTTTATTTATTATTTGATTTTTTATCACACTTGCTCGTAAATAGTGTCCTAACATGCTAGAAAAATCGACCGTAAATCCAAAATAATACCCACGGGCCTTTTTTTACCATTACGCCCTGTCGTACGTAATAGCTTTATTTTTATAGTACATTACTTAACAAGGGCTGTAAAAGAAAGAAAGCCCGAAATCGCTGGTATTTGAGACCCGAGCCGTAGGCGAGGGTTGTAAATATGCGATAGAGGGCTTTCTTTTTTACTGCCCGTGATGAGTACACAATTTTACGTCTTCACCTGGCCACAATGCGAGTTTTACCGTGCGCGCAGCGTGCGATAAAACTCACATTATGGCCAGGTTTTACGTAAAATATTATACGTGAACTCAAACTATCACAACTCGTCAGGACCCCAATTATTCTTGTGCCATTCGATATAAAGCTTCATTCGAGATGAAATGTCAGTTGCATATAATTTCCTAAAAATCTCGTATACAGTGTGTAAATGGTATACGGGCGTTTATTAAAACTGGACATAGATTAAGACTCTACTAATCATTAACAGAAATAATTATTTTGATTACGCTAACGTATACACCGTTATTAATTTTTGAACATACTATCAACCCGCAATGTACATCGAAGTTCATCTGTCAGGTAAGTACGTAATGTTTAATTAATTGCATTTTTCGTTATACATTGCGTGTTAAATTATTTTGTATGGTTTTTTTTTTAAATTTAATTTTAACAAAAGCTGCCTAAATGTGCTCAGTAGGGGTTATACTAACCACAGTTAAAAGGAACGCCCGTATACCATTTACACACTGTAAGTATAAACTATTGATCTCGACTGTCACTAGAATTGGACTCCGAACAGGTTTGAAATTATCTGTAGTAAGTCACAGACAATGATGTAGTAGATAAGTTAAAAATATGATCTTTGATTTGATTTTATTTCATTTCTTCGCAATTGTGATGAAAAACATTGTATGTTACACGGGTGGTAAAGGAAATACAAAGTTCGAGTCATTAAAGCCCTCAGCCTTTGGCTTCGGGCTTCTAATAGACTCTCGTTGTAATTTTTTCTTTACCACCCTTAATACACAATGTATTATTTCGCACTTGTCCCTAAATGCTAAAAGAAACAGTTTTGATCGATGTTACTTAATAGACGCTATTTAAAGCAATTTAACCAATACATATTTACAACGTGGTAATAAATGGATAAATTTACTGATGTTTTGTTAAGTTTCTATCGTAAACCCCTTAAACCTCAATATCAAAATTCGTTCAAGTCGGTAGCTAAAATGGCAATTGGCTTAAAATACAACTAAATTGTACTGTAAAATTGTCCTAACGACAATGGGCGTAAAGGACAACTAAATTTTTCATCACACTTGCTCGTAAATGGTGTTATTCTATGCCTGTATACAGAAGGACAATGGCCTAAATTGTTCCCGCGGGAATTATGGCGAGTTTGTCATCCCTAGGGAGTAATGACTTTCTTTTTAAAATTTGCAACTCTTTCGTACATCATTTCTGACTAAGGAGGTTTAATTTTCAGCCAAAAATTAAAACGGTTTCTAATTTCATCTTTAAAAATTAGCTATAGACTAACTTACATTACACAAAACCTATACGCTTCATTAAACTTCATTATTTTTATACCTATTTCAAGTTTATATCAACATTTATCATTAATTTTAGTAATTATACATTTTTATCAAATTGGCTAAATCTGGCTCGAATCCAGGTCGAAACTAAACGCAGTTATTATCTGTGGTAGAGGTCACAAAAAAAATATCGTTTCCATTTACGTTCCCGTTCGTCAAAAGTTATTTCTTTATATTTTGCAGAGTTAAAGTGTTTTTTCCTCGCAAATGTGATGAAAACCATTGTGTGTATCACAGGCAGTAAGGGGATTACTAACTCGAGTCATTAAAAGCCCTCCGCCTTCGGCGTCGGGCTTCTAACACTCTCGTTAGTAATTCCCTTCTTACTACCCTTGATGCACAATGTACTATTACTGTAAAATTGTCCTATACGCCAATTTCCATTTAAACCATTGATGTAATTTATGTCCGGCCAGAGGGACGGACGGCCGCTCAAAAAAATTTCAAGCTCACGTGAAAAACAATTTAAAAATTACAGCGTAACCCTCGTTCTTCTCATTCTTTACAACTCCATAAATATAAAAGCTTGTATGTGGCAATTAAAATGGCGTCCGTGTTTGATACCTGTCATTCCGGCGACACGAGCAGGGGCCACGCCCTGACGCGCCCGCTCGCATTTATTGAGCAATTTGCTCACATGTTTTAGGCGGTAGTGATGGCAGATACTGAAAAAAGTATTGACGACGAGGGTGTATGAATAAGGAGTGCGCTTTAATCAGTTTAAATTATTATAAAGATAAAGATAAAGAGACATTTATTCGCAACTATACAAAACAACATTAGGTACATAGATACAAAAAATAAGACACAAAAGCAGTTGCGAAACGGTCTCAACTCAGCATTCGCTAGCCGTAAAGCCAGCACTGGTCTTCCGTTGGAACCGCTTGGTGAAGAGACGGAAAGTGACACACTTAACACAAAATAACATAAATTGAAAAACATCAAGGATCAAAATTGAAATCATTTGTTCGAGATTATCTCGATCGACCATAAAAATTACACCTTGTTAAGCATAATCATAATCATAGCATTTTGCATAATCATACACACACATACACACATAAACTCACGCCTTTATTCCCAGAGTGGGGTAGGCAGAGCTACAAAATTTCCAACAACTATAAAAAAAAATGATAATTCTGTTACCACATTTTGCACACTTAGGCGAAGATGTTTACCAGTGTATTAGTGACAGGTTGCAAGCCCATCGCCTAACAGTACTACACGCCTTCATTACCTTAGTCGGCTTTTACGACATCCACGGGAAGACTTGGAGTGGCACTATTTCTAATCCGGCAACCACACGCATAATCTCATTTAATTTACTACGAAAAGCAGAATGAAAGTTTAACGTAAAACTAATTGTTATTTTATCAGGAATACGTTCAATATTATTACACTCATTTATCGTTAAGTTTATTTCTTCGTCAGGTCAGGTTAGAACTTCGAACACATGAATGAAAAGAAAAGAAAGAAAATATAGCAGGAGCGCAGCGGTAATTAGGAGGCATATCAGGCACAGCGCGGATGTCTCTCACACGTCACAACAACGTACTTTTAACGTTTATGCACTCCTAGTACTTGAATATAATATTTTGAATACTACATTGCAGCTAGCTGCCGTTTTACCCGACTGCCGAAAGAGGAAGATTATGTGATCTGTCCATGTATGTATGTTTACTCTTTTGTGGTGGAGCTCTAGAAACTAAACGACCGGACTAATTTTGATGTAGCTTATAAATATCACTTGATTTAATCGATCATGTGAGTGTCAATATGACGGCAACCTGATGCCATTGCAAAAAAGACAAAAGTCAACGAACTATAACAAATAGGGTATCATTGAATAGGTATTTAAAAATTATTTTCAAGTTCCTTTCATCGTTTTTCATTTTGAATGATATTTTAGGATTTATAACAATTTAAAGTTGCGCAACAACGATTGCGTTTTAAAAGCTTGTTTTTTGTTAGACTTGTTTGGTATTACGGCAAAACCTACGCATCTTGACTAGGCCCCCTGGACAAAATACTCCCTTACTTATAAACGTGGAATAAGCTTGGAATAGTTTATGCCATGCTTTGTCCTTATCTGTAGCTGTGACATTTGCATCTGTCAGAAAGTGAAAAAGCATTGCATAAACTATTTAGCTTATTCCACTTTTTTAAGTAAGGGGGTTAGAGTATAGGTCTATTTGCGAGGGCTGGGTAGTGATTCTGTAAACAACGCCGGTCGTACGGACTGTCGAGTGATACCAAGCGGCGAGATTAAGTAGTCCCGTGAGTGCGAACAAAACACATTGTAGCGCGTGCATTTTCAATTAAGCAGCCTTATACGTTCGACCCATCGTGCTGCTAAATTGAAAATGCACGCGCTACAATGTGTTTTGTTCGCACTGACGGGACTACTTAATTTCGCCGCTTGGTATCACTCGACAGTCCGCGTTGTTTACAGAATCACTACCCAGGGTCCCCACTCTACACGCGTCATGTTTCTATGTTCCTGCATAAAGCCGTAACGGGCGATTCTCTCCATATTTTATCGGTTAATAAACGAAATTGCGCGTTTTACGAATCGCACAGGGTTATTGTTGCAAACATAAATAAAATTGATATCTTCCTCGTATATTTTACGCGGAGGTAAAAAATGTATCCTTGGATGTTTAATATTGAATGGAAGGTAGCTTTAAAATTATTATGTTTTTTTGCCTACTACTAAGCCACAGTGTTCGCATTATTGTGTTCCGGTGTGGGGATAAGACGGTGTAATTACTAGCATACTTAGAGGCATTCTATCTTAAAACTCAAGGTTGGTAACTTTGTAGTCTTAAGGCTACAGTCCTACGTTTATGGTCAATTGAAAATACACGCGCTAAAATGTGTTTTGTTCGCTCTGACGGGACTACTTAAACTCGCCGCTTGGACATCACTCGTCCATCCGTTCGACCGTCGTTGGTTAGACAATCAGTACCCTGGACTAGCCACCCGCTCTCGCTTCGCTTCGGTTTATGTGAGTATGATATTATAGCCTATAGCCTTCCTCGAGAAATGGGCTTTATTCCTGTCCTTATCTGTAATTGTGACATTTGCATCTGACAGAAAGTGACAAAGCTAGGCATAAACTATTCCAAGCTTATTCCTCGTTTATAAATAAGGGAAGAATATAAGCGGGTCGTTATAACATGTTTTATCACCTCCGGGGGACATGTTCATCATAAGATCGGACAAATGGACACTACTCGCAATAATGTGGACATGACTCCAAATACTTTAATTAAACTAATTAAATTACATTAATTGATTACTTACATACCTGAAAAATTAATTTTTATCCTTTGCGATACGGTAATAAATAAATACTACAAAGACTAGTTGTTGTGTAGATTTGTTAAAGCAAATAAACAGTATCTTTTATAATTTTCCGTGGTTACTTTATTCCTTTTCACGGCTAGAATAAACATATGAGGTGAAAAGCTCCTTTCGCAATCCACGAATGTTAATGGTGCAAAAGTAAGTAGATTAATATTAATAGCCACTTCTCACGTCTTTGTAATATTTATTTATTACTGTCTGGCAAAGAACCAAAAATATTTTTCGGAAAAGTAATCAATTAATATAATTTAATTTGTTTAATTAAAATCTTTGGAGTCATGTCCACATTATTGCGAGTAATGACGCCCATTTGTCCGACCTCTACATAATAAGTAATGAGATACGTTACTTTAAATTTTATCTATAGTTCTAAAGTGGGTATACAACCCATCAATTCTATGAACTTGCTGCCCGGGCTCACTGCATTCGTAATCGAAATAGAATCGGTTCGCGATCCACAATATTATGGGTATTATTATATTGTTAAAGGTTTTTTCTCGGGAGGGTCCTCGGCGCGGAACAACTCCTGAAATTGGATAACGATGCTTTCCTTTGTTCGTCTCGTAATAAAAATAACCTGCGGTGTTATTCTCTCAAAAACATCGGACGGGCGGACGAACGAGAGAAAACGCAGCGGCGAGTTTAAGTAGTCCCGTCAGAGCGAACAAAACACAGTTAAGCGCGTGCATTTTCAATTAAGCAGACTTATACGTGCGATCCATCGTCAGAAACCATGCTACTAAATTGAAAATGCACGCGCTAAAATATATTTTGTTCGCACTGACGGGACTACTTAAACTCGCCGCTTGGAGATTCACTCGTCCGTCTGTCCGACCGTCGTTGTTGAGAGAATCACTACCCTGTGCCTGTAACTTGAACCTTGATGTTGTTCGAGGAAATAGAAATGTCAATTAAGTTTGTGATGTTTATGCAGAGTTTGTATAGAAGACTAAACGGATTTCGGTCTACGCAGACGAAGCTGCGAGCAAAAGCTAGTTGTGAACATATTTTTTGACTGAAGTGTTTAACTTCTGATATTGGGTCATATTTTAATCTATGCTTTACCTTCCTATAGCATTTAATGTTATTTCCGTTAGCATAACAAAGATTAAAGAATAATAAAATTAGACATGTTATTCATGCTTAATTTTATTATTAAGACTGCGCCGAGCGTACGCCGGATGTACAGTCAACCAATTTGATTTCTAGGCCACTATGGACTTTGTCAACGTGACGTTGTAAACCAACTCATAGGGAGTCTCTTACGTTTTGGTTGACAACGTCACTTTAACATAGTCCAAAGTGGCCTAGAAATCAAATTGGTTGACTGTTACAGTGGCACCCTCATTACTTTTATTGTGTTTTCTATTAAACTAAAGTATTTTCTTCAAATTGGACGGTAGGTTTTTGTACTACAAATGAAAACACAACTTCTAGGGTATATCATATAGTTTAATAACAATTCACCTTCGAGTTATTAACTTAACGGAAAAAAGTAACCACATTTTCCCGTTAAGCTGACTACTCAAAGGGTAATTGTTATTAAAGTTTGTTACGTATTCCATAAATTGTGTTTTTACTTACGCTACAAAAACGTATTGTCTGATTGCAAGGAAATTATTCAATTAATTAGAAAACACAATATTAGTAATGAGGGCGCCACTGGAAGCTCGACGTTTGCTCGGTGCAGTCTTAATCTTTGCCTTACCTTTCTATAGCATTTAATATTTTATACCTGCAGCATAACAAAGATTAAAGAATAAAAAAAAACAGACATGTTATTCATGCTTAATTTTATTATTAACATTGCGACAGGACCAATGAACACTGAAAGTCATAGGTAAATAAAATTATGCGCACGGCATGTCAGTGTCACGCGTACCGCAAAGTAAATTATATTTGACAAAACGAACTTGAACGGGACGAGTTGAGACGTGTCACCTCAAAGTCACGGTATGCCAGAGCGCTCGGTTCACGGTTTAAACCTGTTCCACACAATATTAAATATTTAATACACACAACTCAATTGTAAGATTGGGATCCAAACTGGCGTTTTTTTTTTGTTTTTTTTTTATGGCATAGAGATGACAAACGAGCACACAGGCCACCTGATGGTAAGTGGAAACTGTGACCCATAGACATTCGCATTCACAAGACTGCAATGCAATCCTAAGACTGCAAATGCGTTGCCAACCCTAAGGACTAAGATGGAATGCCTCTATGCTAGTCATTTCACCGGCTGCGTTATCTTATTGGCGTGTTGTAAACTGTTACCCCCTTATTTATAAACGTGGAATAAGCTTAGTTAAGCTTATGGCATGATTTGTCACTTTCTGTCAGATGCAAAAGTCACAATTATAGATAAGGACAAAGCATGGCATAAACTATTCTAATGCCTCTTGTTCATAAACTTACGATAACTTAAGTATGCTTAAAGTATTTTGTATCCATATTTGCCATGGAAACATTTCAATCTGACAAAAAGAGACTAAGCATACTTTTACTAAAATATGTTTAAAGTGCGAATGAGGAGGTTAGTCTGTGGTGTCCTTTAGCTTCACCGTAGGAGACAACCCGGTTACTAAAGCTCTCTCAACTGCTCTTTCAATAGGGTTTTTTTTACTATAAAACTTTAACTTAAGCCACTATGTCACATACGCTTTTACGACCTTACTCAAAATGCATTTCTACACCAAGCTTAAGTCTTCAACTTGAAATTCGTAACGCTCCCAAGAATAATTTAACGTGAATATGGAAACTTGTCTCAATCAAAGTAAGCACTTGCATAAAACCTGATCTCATCTATACAAATATTATAAAGCTGAAGAGTTTGTTTGTTTGTTGCCTTGAACGCGCTAATCTCAGGAACTACTAGTCCGATTTAAAAAATTCTTTCAGTGTTAGATAGCCCATTTATTGAGGGAAGCTTTAGGCTATATGTCATACTCACATAAACCGAAACGAAGCGAAGGCGAGTCGCTAGTAACTCATATTTTGAAGTAGTCATTTTGATTATCATCTTTTCTGATGATTTTATCATTATAATTATCATCAATAACGTTTGCCCGAATGATAAATCTGACGTCTAACATTTAAAAATCAGACAAAAATGCCTTCTGGGTAGGTACACGAAAGTTTGTGTAGGGCAAAAGATGATTAGGACTTACAATACGGACCCAGTTTATGTCAAAAATGTGAAATATAGGTCTATATCGTCTGCCATACCTAATCATTTAAGTCATATTTTATTGCAAGTCATAACAACATGTTTATCATAAATTACCTACCTTTGATCCAAATCATATATCTTTTTGCTGCCACTGCTAGTCTATGTTAATACATCTCTGACCTATAGAGTTGTAAGAACTGCTTCAAATCATAGATTTACAACGCTGCTGGCTGGTAATTTCTAACCAAACACTGTAACACATACATAAACTAGCTCGTTCAGAAATGCACCAGCAATCTAAAGTCGTATGCCCTCCCACGGGTAGTAAGTTGTCTTACTGTATCAATGAGTTAGTACCGTCTGTCTCTCTCCAACCACTGATCCGTCCCCTAACTCGCCTCAGCTACTAACTGGCTAGTAACTTATCCCCGAGGACCGCTAGTTACTTGTTATGTTACTAACTCCTTGTTAGTAGGATGCTGCGGTGAAGCGAGATCTAATTTAAGCAAGAAAATAAACAAAAAAAACCTTTCAGTAGCCTGAGCTATTGCCTAACGCACTCGCTATTGCAATCGTTTTCATTTTGAAAATCGAAAGCTTGTCTGCATACAAAATGAAAACAATCATTCCGCTTTGAAGTCGATTGCGATGGCGAGTGCGATAGGCAACCCAGGCCCTTCTGGTGCTAAAAGTGGTCAATGATTTAAAAACAATGATAATGTTGAATGAAAAATCATTACTTTTACTTTTTACCATCGTAAGTAATTTTCATTGCAAAATCAATACCAAATAACTATCGAACTCACTAGCGAATCTAAAAGGCCTTAGACAAGCTTCGTTTGACGTTGGCGTTTGTTATCGTTATCGATAGGGTAGACGTAAGGCTGTCAGACGGTCGCGTCGAGCGCCTACGTCAATTCCACACATTTCGTCAGTTGTCGAGAATCGTTTACGTTAGCGTAAAGCAACTTGTCCAGCCTCACTGACTTGCCAATAAATGCGCATAAATACAACGTACGTGACCACCATCAACTTTGGAATGTTCTAGACGCAGCATTGCCAAGATTCCATGTGCTAGGCGGAAAATGAGAAAAAAAAGTGAAGTTAATATGAAACCTGGATTCCTGGAAGTGGAATATTTAAAAGTGCTCATCCAAGCTTTAGCTTTGATAGAGGCATTCCATCTTAGTCCTCAGGGTTGGCAACGCATTTGCAGTCTTAGGATTGCTCTGTAGTCTTGTGAATGCAATGGTCTATGGGTCGCAGTTTCCACTTGCCATCGGGTGGCCTGTGTGCTCGTTTGTCATCTCTATGACATAAAAAAAAAAAAAAAAAAATATGGATAATCTTCAAGTTATTTAGGTTCTGGCAGAATATTAGCGTTGCGAAGTTATTCGTGACATGTTTTTAGCATTCTACACCTCGAAAGGTAAAAGCGGAATCCTTACAGGAACACTTTGTTGTCCGTGCGTCCGTCCGTCTGTCCGTCTGTCAAGACCCTTTTTCTCAAGAACGCGTGGAGGTATCAAGCTGAAATTTATATCAGATACTCATGTCTACTGTCCCTTGGAGCTGTAAAAAAATTAAACTTCTAAGCCTTCGCAATATAAAGATATAGAAGACGTTTACGACGCAAATTTTCCTACAGGAATTAAAACCTACAGGGTACTTCCCGTAAACTTCGAATCTTGAAATTTTTTACGAAGTAACGTAGCACAGATACAGCAAAAATTGCGAAAACTGTCAATTTTTTTTAATAATTTGAATTTTTGATACGAAAAACCAGTTAATTCAAGTATTAATTTAAAAAACCGGGCAAGAGCATGTCGGACCATGCTCAGTATAGGGTTCCGAAGCCGTAACGACAAACACAAAAAACTATCTCAAAAATCAACATGTATGAATCAATTTTCTATTTAAAGTTATTTGGCGCTGTCTTAGATGATTTTTAGTACGTATAAACCCGTTAGTCGCCTGTATCTCAGGAACTAATTAAGTCTACTTAGTAATGATTCTTTTTCTTATAAATTCGTATATAATATCTCAAACAAGAGCCAAGCTTTTAAGTGTGAGATCAGTATACCTATGTAGGTAGTTAGGTATCTAAACTGCTTCAAACCGACTTTAAATTACAATAAAAGTTAAATCTTTTATATAGTAATTAATAGAAATTGAAAAAAAAACAAGGTCCAGTAAACAGAATTTTAAGTTTTCCAAACGATAGGTACTCAACTCAAATCAATAATCTAATCGAAAATTTGTAAACTTTTAGATCGCAAATCGCAAACTTGTAGGTAGCATTCCGGGGCACGTCCAAACAGCATCTAGGCGCTCGCGCTTATGAGCGCGGCTGTCGCTCGATTTGTTGCTTGGACAGTTTGACTCCCCCCGCGCGTCCTGCACGCCCCGTTAACAAATTTTTCTATCAAAGTAATCATAGGCGATTTTGATAGGTATAAACACTTTAGTCGCCTGTATCTCAGGAACTAATCATGTCTACTTAGCCGTGATAGTTTTCCTTTAAAATTCGTTATAAGCGCTTTCGTTGAAGATATTTTTCAGATTTTTAGTATTTGTAGTTTTGGCTGTAGGGGGGGGGGGGGGACACTTGACTCTAACAAAAAATAGCGCTTTAAAGCTTAATATTTCATAAACGGATCCCTTAATCGAAAAATTGTTTTCATAAGCCCGCAATATTTGAAAGACCTATCCAACGACACCCCACACTATGGGGTAGGCAAGAAAAAAAAAAGGCATCCCCACGTTACGTGAAGGGGAGGTGCATTAAAAAAAAATATTTTTCAAAATTTTATTTTACCACTTTGTTGGCGTGACTAATATGTATATTCATGCCAAATTACAGCTTCCTAGTACTGTGAGTCTCTGAGCTAGACTGGGGACGGACGGACATGGCGAAACTATAAGGGTTCCTAGTTTGACTACGAAACCCTAAAAACAGTGTTTTCTTGCATGATTTGAATCACTAAAAAATAAGAAAGTTTTAAAGCTGCATGCCATTTTTTTTCCTTAGAACTTTTATTAGTATACTCACAAAATTGGTTTTTCCATAAGTACTTGGTGAAAAACAAACGCGGGGTTCTGTTGGTATGGAGAAAGTAACTCTGCGCGTTTACTCAAAAAGTAGTAACGAAAAAAAAATGGCATGTAGCTTTAAAACTTCCTTATTTCATAGTGATTCAAATCTTGCAAGAAAACACTGTTTTTTTTCAAATTAATACTTGAATTAAGGGGTTTTTCGTATCACGGACATAAGGAAAAATGACAAAAATTCTTATCAAAATGATCAATATCTCGGAAACCGTGAAACTTAGCATAATAGTAAATGTGGTCAAAAATGTTCAGAATGACCCTTACTATCATACGTAAAATGCCTACACCCGAGTGCCAAACACCCTGTATTAGTAATTAAGAGATAATAGTTTGATTGGCAATAAATCGTTTAACAGCCATCCATGCCTTTCCTTGAGCTACCAGTTAGAAATACTTCAAATATTAATTCTTGCGGCATTTCTTCTCAACAGTGTCTCCTCTTGGGAAGCGCTGGTAGATTCTTGACGTGCAAAAGTGCCCGTGCGGCCTACTTACTTACTGAATAAATGTTTTTTATCTTTTTTTATCTTATCTATAAATGTCGGAATAATCGCATAATTTTTCTGCTGAAACCGTAATGTTTTCAGGATACGAGTATCTTAAACATTAATTACATAAAATAGGTAAGAATTGTGACTAATAAATATTAACTCGAGATGAAAATTCTGCGAAGTGACCGTTGGTTAAAAGGTGTTTCATTAAAAAAAAAATGTTCATTCAGTAAGTAGGCCGCACGGGCACTTTTACACGTCAAAAATCTACCAATAAAATAATAGGTACCCTTCTATTTACCTATTGTGTATGTGTTTGTTACATCGATATTGTTTGTGATGAAGTTGAAGATATTTAACCTTTGACCTTTAACCGCATATCCTCGCATAGCCGGCGGCCTCACCCCTAATGACATCTGTTAGCATTCAACCGTATAAATGCACCTGAGTGCATCGAATTTGCCCTCGGTCCCCAACCTCCCCTTGGGCAGCTGTGAGCTACCAAACTAATCTAATTACTTTGTCAAACAGCCGAACTTAAACCTTATTGCATTGGTGTCAAATACTAAAGTGAGTGTATTGATAAGTTAGTAAGATTATATTGGAGACCAATTAGAGAAGGGAGAGGGGGGAAAGGCTGGAAGGTATTAAATATTAGGCCCTTACCTATGAAATTGGCGTTTTATATAGAGAATTTTATGAAAACGGTTGTTTTTATATATTTACTGTTAAACCTGTAACACAATAGGGAAAATTTATGGATTTTTTAAATTGCATTATCAACAATATACGATTTTTTTTAGTAAAAGAGAAATTAAAATTAAAAGAGGCTAACAAATAAGGACAATGCAAGCATTTTAAACTGCTAACTAAACAGCCGATGCGCCTTATGACGTCATGTAACACGTCGGCCGTATAAACTACATGTTAAATTCTATTTTTCTAGAAAGAGAAACAAATCTTTGTTGGCAGTTGATTTGATAAAAATTCAAAAAATTAATCTCAAATGTTTGTTACATGAATTAGATTTTATTACAGCCGTGAAAAAGGCATAAATATTCCCTATCGCTTTGACGACTTTGCGATTTATATTCGTCTGTCTATTCGCGGTGATTATTGCAATAAATCGCACGCTCCCGGCGCAGGAGTTTAATTAGTTCGCGCGTGCCGCTGTTGTTCCACTAGCGGGTTAATTACTCTTTTGATATTGTACTTCGAAAGTTAAATAGAACCTGCCAGGCAAATCCCTTGTGATTAAGCGTTTTAAATGAAATAAATGAGAACGAAAACATGGCGGTGGATTTGAATCATAGTGAAGTGAATAATAATTGTGGATGTATCCTTTGCATTTCCATTCGACATCAATCATGGCCTACCCAGAGACGTTTTTTGCTGTGTCTACGTCTATATCGTGTGTCAAATGTGGATAAAGCATCCGTCACTCTCGTACTTATTTACGTGTCAGAAGGTGACGGATGCCTTATCCAAACTTTGTCACGCGATAAATGCAGCCATATTAGGGCTAGACTGAAGGTTTGCGAGAATTCGATGATGCAAAATTTTTTCGACGTGCCTGCATGACTCGATGTATTAATGTGAATGAAGCGAAAGAAATTTGTCAAGATCGTTGCAAATGGAAAGAAGTGGTCTCTGCCTACCCCTCTGGGAAACAGGCGTGATTTAATGTATGTATTTATGTATGTTTAATATATTTTTCCGAGAATGACCAACTTCTTAAAAGCTTACAAAAAACCCGAGCAAGAGCGTTCCGACGCCGTTACTATAAAGATACAATGTATTTGGTGCGGTTTCAGAAGTTTTTTTGTGAGTATAAACATTTATTATAGTTAGTAGAAGTTTCCAACACTCATCGTAAATTCAAATAATAAGATATCCATTTAAACTACTCAAGGGCGAATCAGACTTACGCAAAAGGGTTACGTAGCATTTATCTAAGTTTGCTATAACGACAATCGAAATACTCAGTGAAAGTTTCAACTGTTTAACCTATTACCGGTTCATGAGAAACAGATCCGTGACGGAAAGCTGGGACGTTATTCCTCCAACAATGAATTTAGGTAGTCCCGTCAGAGCGAACAAAACACATTCTAGCGCGTGCATTTTCAATTAAGTAGCCTTTTACGTTCGATCCATCGGCAGAAACCATGCTGCTTAATTGAAAATGCACGCGCTAAAATGTGTTTTGTTCGCGACGGGACTACTTAAACTCGCCGCTGGGACATTCACTCGTCCGTCCGACCGTCGTTGTTGAGAGAATCACTACCCTGAGGCTTAGTGATAGGGTCTCGAGGGTGCTTACACTACCGAAATTGTAACTGTTCAATTAAAAAAGCAGTAAGTACAGAAAACTCCCACCATATCTTGGTCTCCAACTTGAAACACCTCCTCAATGTTGGGCACCATGATATGGTGGTCCATCCCAAGATAGTTATATTTTCGCATTACAGAACGTTCCCTTGACCTCTATACTTTAGATCGCGATATTAAATCTGTTTCAATCGGCCATATCAGTTAACGACGCCCTTTATGTGTGTATCGCTGGCCGGAGGGCGGCATAAAAATATTTTGCCGACGAGTGCGTAAAAACATGAGCACAAAGAAGAGGAAAACACAGAGTAGACATTTCTATGATTACACGTTAGCCTGGTTGTTAGTGACTCTGCCTACGACGCTAGCGATCCCGGGTTCAAATCCCGGTAAGGGCAGATATCTGTATGATGGGCGGGTTCTCCCCCACTAGACAGAATTTCATAAAAGCTAATTTTATTAGGTATACCTACGTATGATATAATTTTCATTAGCCCTAATGTCATGACAGCTAAACTTGTATGTCCTAATTGATTACTAGACCTAAAGTTATATACCCTAATAAACATTAAATGCCCTATATTATTGAAACTAATAATGATTATTCCTAATACTTAATAGACCTAATAGTCATAACTCCTAAAATGACTGTTTGAACTACCTAATCATTATTTGACTCAATTGGATCAATTTTACTTACATAGGTTAGGTTAGGTTAAAGTTGCGACAAGGCGTGAAGCGGCCTTAGATACGGTTGTTTAGGAACATAATTATGTAATTAGGTTTTAGACTTGTAAGGTATAGTAATATTAGGTGTTTATAGGAATCGGTTTACTAAAATTAGGGCTATTAAGGATTGGCCATAAAAAAATAATGTTAATTCGGGATGCTAAAATTAGGGCTAATGAATAGTTAGGAAAAAAATTGAAAATGTGCTTAAGTAATTTGTACTTAAGCCACAGCGTTGCCAAATTGTGTATGCATATCGGTCACGTCATTAAAAAATTGTCTTCGGAGAGTGACCCAAAATCTTAGACCGATTGTTGTAGCACCACATGCATTCAGTAGGTAGTTTAGGTTAGGGTTATATTGTAACAACACTAATAAATTTTAAAATTCTGGCAGAAATGGCTTAAAGATAAACAAAAAATCAGACAAATAATGCATTAGGACAAATAACGATTAAGGATTCCAATATAGACCCATCCACTAGTCTCACTACAACTTAGTTGTTCCCTTATTTTGATTAAAAACTAACCACAAACCGCCGTAAATCTCCCAACTTGCCAGTCCCGGATAAACAGGTTGCAAATAAATCCCGGGCATCGGTCACGGGCTTTTGAATACGTCACTGACCGCCATATTTATTATTTCCGGGGCTCAAGACGGATCGCTTCCCGGGGGTCAAGGATTATTCTTTCGATCGGGGTTCTTGCTCGCTTCAGTACCCTTACCATGAGCTACAATTACCGTAGTCGATAGCGAGTCGAATGCTCTGTCCCTCGCAGGCCTCGCAGTATTCTTGTAGAGTGCGAGGGACAGAGCATTCGACTCGCTAGCGAGTTCAGATGGTTCAGAGGGTCAGATGTTATTTCAAAGCTTTGGAAGATGGGAATTAATCACGCTGAAATTGTTAACCGATAAGTTGCAAAGGCTTTTGGTGGTTTGATTCAACATTTTAATTGTTAGGGTTTCGTAACCCAAAGGGGACGCTATTACTAATACCCGCTTTCCCTGCGAGCGAGTGCTAACTGGTTTAAACTTTTATGTTTTTGTACGCGTAAAGCCATCAAAATTAGGGTATTAAGGGTATAATAGTACACTTGTCCGTTTGTGTGTACATATATCATGAACCGTAATAGGTAGACAGTCAATCTGTTTACAGAGCGTATATTTCTATCGCATCTATAAAAAAAATATTTTGAAAATAAACAGACCCCTGTACAAAAATGGTACGGAACCCTTCGTGTGCGAGTACGATCCGATTATTAACATAAATATTATAAAAAAATATGCACCATAATTATTTACCTAAGTAGCTTTCATTTACCGTTTAATTTTTTCAAGTCGATTCTCAAACCTAAATAGAAATTGCACATTAATAAAAAAAATGTTTCTCATTACCGCGCGAGCATTCTACCCACAACTTCTTTGTTAAAGCACATAACGCTGTTTTATTTCAGTTTTTACGGCCGTCACGTGTGACATCACAAGCGCAAACACGACGCAGCGCTTCTGGATGGGCTTTGTTTTGCGGCCGCCGTGATTACCACAAGTTTTGATTGAGGTGAATGCGGCTGCAGTAAGTGGAGCACCTGGCTGTAAAATACCTTTAAGATAATGTATGACTTAAAAAGTTAATATGTACGTAAACACATACGACGACGATTTTGACGACGCGCTGGCCTAGTGGGTAGTGACCCTGCCTACGAAGCTAGCGGTCCTGGGTTCGAATCCCGGTAAGGGCAGGTATTTGTGTGATGAGCGCGAATATTTGTTCCTGAGTCATGGATGTTGTCTATGTGTTTAAGTATATATTTCTCTATATAAGTATTTATATCGTTGTCTAGTACCCACAGTACAAGTCTAGAGCTTAGTTTGGGACTAGGTCAATTGGTGTGAGATTGTCCCCTTACATTCTTTTTTAATAGGTAGGTACATTAAATCACGTCTGTTTCCCAGAGGCATAGGCGGAAACCAATTCTTTCCACCTGTTATGATCCTGACAGATCTCTTTCGCATCTTCCACATTCATACGTTCAATTCACGTCGGTTTCGAGTACTTAAGATTTGGCCCTTTTCAAGTGGTTCATATGTTTATGTTTGTAAAATACTTTGTTGTACTAACGGGGAATATAATTATATTAATTGACATTGAATGTGTACAGAGGTGAACTTATTCGGTATGTACCCTTAATTCATACATATTTACTGACCAATATTTGTGACTTAAATCACAAATTCATTGGCTGTTGTTACTACCGAACTTTGTCGATGTGACTTTTATTATAGCTATTTTGTTTAATTTTCGCATAGTCACTGTGAACAACAAACAAATAATATGAACTTCAATAAAAGTATGTACTTACTTAACTAAAACTGTGTACCTTTATCTGATTAAGTATTCTTCTGTTTATATAGGACTCTAATTTAATATATTTACTATAAATTATATTGTGAATTTAATAAAAGGTTCTCGTTATTTAAGAATTATTTTGTATAAGCCTCTTTGACTCAAAGTGAGTTAAAAAATATGTAAGCGAAGAGCATCGGTTCAGTCACTCCAGGCTTATTAATTCGAAAAGGGTCGAATTTCGATCGTCTTTTTAAGATTTTCGTTATTAATTTATTCTGATTCTGTTCACGGTAACTTGAAATGTGCTTTTGAAAAAAAAACGTTTAGTTCAAACCTTGCAAGTTAATTATGGACCGGTTCTTGTGTTTAAATGAACTGCATCTTGGGATTGATGCATAATGTACATGCGATGATAATGCAAAATTATAGTAAGTATTAACTGTTAAATTGGCAAAAAAAAAAAGTAGATTCAAACCCTATTTCATTTGATTTGAAACCAGCATAAAAATAGTAACAAAAAAAATATAAAAATGTGGATATTATAGTATGTTCATTTTTACATAACGTTGATATTAATTAACTGAAAAGAAGTCATTTAAAGACCAGGATATAATACGATACAATTTTACCTTACTTTACGAAACTAGAAAACTACTGCAACCTTAATCACTCATCAAAAACATTAAATTCATTCTTGTACAATCGAGATATAAATTTAACCCGCGTTAGTCCCGCGACGAGCACAAAACGACGTACCCGAGCTTTGTGCAAACAGGAAACGACTAGACGTGCCTGCATACCACCGGAACTAGCTGTCGAACGTGCGTGGCCGCTCCTGATAGGCCAGTGCTTTTGTAAGGGCTAAAGCTCTAGGAGCTTAATGGAGTGTGATTGTTCTTGATTTGATTAATTAATTAATATTCCTTTCTAAACGTATTTTCAATATAACAAGGGTTTAATAATTATACAACCTGGGGTGATGTTTTACTCGGTAAGATCTATATTGCTTTTCACATGTTATCGTATGGTTTTAAATCGTCCGCTATTACTGTTATTCAATAAGCGTTATGGTAATGTTAACAATATGATGGGTGTCTCTCAGAATCCCTAATAACTTTTGTCCTAACACATCATTAAATTTGTCCGAATTTTTATTTGCCCTAAACTGGTTTTCAGATGAGTCAGGCTACTTTTTAAGTTTTCCAATTAACTCCACTTTTCCAATTAAATCTGCAGTTCTGTTAGGTTAGGGTTGTATTAAAACAACACTAAAAAGGGGCGCCTGTCGTATCACATAACGTCCAATCCTAAAAATGTTTGGCCGAGAATGTTTGGCATACTGTGGAATGGCATACTACTCGTTTATCCTAATATTTTTTGCGCATACTCATTTAACGTCCTAAAGCAAGTTTGTCCTAATATTGATAACTCTAAAGTCTAATTACCTAAAGCATAGTATTCCTAACATGAATTGTCCTAATAATTATTTTGCCTATTATTAAACTGGCTACAATTACAGCACCTAAACTAAACTATGGAAGGCGTGAAGTCAGAATCGTTACGTATTCTACCTTCAGGCAGGTCAGATTTCGGTTAGGTTAGGTACGACGACGAGCGAAGCGAGGAGGAGTGTTAGGTAGAACTGTGACCCTAACGAGCGAGCAAAACGCCAGAACCAACAAGTTTGACAAGGTTAGGTTTGTAAATATATTTTTTTATACAATAAATGTATGCTTAATGACATGTAGTCAAAACAATTTTAGCACATTAAATATTAGGAATATTACAATTATGCACATCAATCATTCGACAGTTGAATCTTAGCCGCATCAAACGATAGGACAAATAATATTTAGGACAAACGATAATAATAGGAGCAACAATTTCGGACAATCAAAAATATGCGGAACAAAGTGTATGCCACACGTTATTAGGACAAAAGACGTTATGCGACACAACGATAGGACTAATAATTGTATGCCATTCGATATAGACCCACTAAAAAGCTTTATTTTAAGCGGAAATCGCTACAAATGACGATTAGCGATTCCATAGGGGAACCCAATACGATAATACGAAAGCTTTTTCAAACTTCTTTCTGATGATGATGATGCCTGTAACAGGTCTTATAACAATACCCTGTCTAAAATGTATGTGCCATTATGTGACAACAAAAAATAAAATGAATATGAATATGAATATACACACGGATTACAAACATTTATTTACCCTTTCATATAAATACTTCATTGGTGCAAACGTAGCGACGCTGTTCAAGAATTTAAATAATTAATAGCCTTTTGTGATCGTAATTACGCAATACGGCTGTCACAGCGATCATCCTAGATTAAACAGAGTACATCATACATTTTAATTAGCTACGTAATCTATTTATCTACGTATATATAAACATTTGCTGTAGAATCACAAATTATATCGACTTTTATCCAAGGGAGCATAAAAAATACGACAGGTGTCATAAAATTGTTATAAATCAATTATTAAAAAAACACATTATAAAGTAAAAATCCAATCCCAAGCCATTGTATCACACCTTTATTTCTATATTATACTAGCGACCCGCCCTCGCTTCGCTTCGGTTTATGTCAGTATGATATATAGCCTATAACCTTCCTCGGTAAATGGGTTACCTAACACCGAAAGAATTTTTCAAATCGGACCAGTAGTTACTGAGATTAGCACGTTCAAGCAAACACAAATAAACTCTTCAGCTTTATAATATTAAAATATAAATTTACACTTTATTTTGGGACACCCTGTATTCAAAAAATCCTCAAAAACAAGCAATTAAATAATGCAAAAAGTAGTTCGCAAAAGCCCTAAATATACAATAGATCGCAACAAGCTCTTAATTCCGCATTCACGAGTTAAGTTAGCGCGAGCCGGCGCCGGCGCCGCGTGAAGCGGCCATTACCGCGGAACACATTCATTCCGCCCTGATGACATTTAACGTGGCTGCGCGGCGCGCGTATGTACAGCGGGATTACATTCATATTTGTCAGTCTTGAATATTTTTTTTCATCATCATTATGTTATTTACATCGAAAAACTTTAATGATTGCCGCACAGGCAAAGTTTTCTTCAAAATTAACGGGTACATTCTCTGTGAATGCATTGTGTGGTTTTGGTTTGGTGTTACATTTTGGAAGAATGGTTTTATAATAATACTATACTATATCATATTTTTTCTGCCCTACAAACTTTGTCCTATCAATAACGAATACAAAAAAAAAAACATTTTGGTGCAGTTGTTCGGAAGTCATAGGCGTACCTATATACATGTCGGTGATAGGTACATTTTTATTGATGTTGATTTATGACAAAGTTAAAATAAAAAACAAATAAGTACTCTTTTTGATGAAGCAGACTAGCACCAACACAAAGTAATACTCAACTTCTTTACTTCTTTATAGTTTTGTTATCTGTAAACTTTAATAACAGTGGCACAGCCGTCGTAAGCTGCGTAGGGAGCGCTCGTATTCATCAAATTGTCAAGAGAGATTTATTTGAGAACTAGTTGTTCTAATAGAATCGTCAACTCATGGATAACAGCGAAGTTTAACGTATTTCAGTAATAAAGGGTGATTATTTAACAACAATAAAAAATAGGATAAATGCAAGAGAAAGAATACAATCGACACGGATTTCTATTTAATTTCGCAGCCATAGTTTATTGTGATCCATTTCAAATGTTTTTTAAAGAGTACACGGAATAACAAGAGATGTCTAGTTCCTATTTGAATGAGATTTTATCCTCAAAGTGTTGAGCTTGCAAAATCTCTACACGAAAATGATGTCCGAAATTTTAATTTTCAAATTTTCGATATCTCAAAAAGTCACTAAAGTAAGTGGACATGTAAGTTCCATGTGTCTTTTATTTACGCTCTAACAAACGCAGAACAACACTGAACTTTTAATTTATTTTCAGGAAAAACAATCACTAATACACTTATTATTACCTTCACGTCACGTAACTGGCAAATAATGTGATAAAATCCTGGAAGTATATTAAACCTTCTTCTTACTGTCGGATTGTCTTTAACTTTATTAGGAAATAGTTGGGAATACAATTTATTACTTATTTGAAATAAAATACAAAAGAAAACTTGTTTTAATACTTTTGACTTTTAATTTTCCGTGTCCACCATATTTGTAGGTGTAAAGATATCAAGTTAGATTTAAGAATCTCACTCAGCTTTACTTCTTATCCGAGAAAAACGACACGACGTGTGTGCAGCATTTGCAAGACAGCTCTTTATAAACGTGGAAGAAGGATGCAGTTGACATTTAATTTCAAATATGAGTTCATTTTTAATGTTTCGAGAATAGTTTAAGTACATTTAAAATTATATCTTTGATTTATATTCATGATGCAATATTTTATATATGTCATAGAACGGGCAACACCATCTGTTGACGAGAGCCAGAGTGATGATCCAGTGTTGATACATTAAAAATAACTTATTACAGATCGAAATGTCAAATTGGGACTTGGGTGGAATCGATCTTGCAACATGGCCACACTGCATTGAATCTGTCGGTCCGTTGGAGATTCGTTTCCCTTCAAGGAAGAAAAGGGCTGTGTACTTCACTTCACTTTGAAAGAAAATGTCAACGCCATTGGCACATCGCGTCCATCCTATTTCAATATCCGTTTTAATTGAGCTAATTATACTGGTTTACGTCAATTTTCTGATTGAAAAGGCTGAATTGAACATCAAGACGTTTGTTTAAACTTTTATTTCAACGTTAAAATATGGACGACAAGTCATCTGACAATGAGTTACCCTATGAAACGACATAATATAATATTTTAAAAAGGAATGTAGAATAAATTCCAAAAGTTCTAACTTATAAATAAACAAACAGCACTTTGTCAAACAACATAAAGGTATTACAAAATATTATTTTGAAAACGTGTTCTATTAAAAATCAGGAGGAGAAAACTCTGCGTTATTTTCCTTGCTTTGTATGGCTTGAAAAAGCAAAAACAGGGAAAACTGGATGCAAAACAAAAATGTCCCAATTTGCGATAACCAATTGTCTCTCGCGGAAAATGCGGGAGAACGGATTGACAATGTGGCAGAGCCTCTGTGCGACTGCGACCCAAAACAATTGCGACGAAAATCCGCTCTCAGGAAATGGTAAAATTTTGATTCACCCCATAGTTTTGAAAAGTATTGAGTTGACAACGTGTGTATTTTAAAATAGTGGTCGAAAGGGGTGTTATAAGTTTGCCTAGAGCTGTCGGAGGGTTTGTAGCTATCATGCGGTTTTTTTATAACTAATTTACTTAGGATGGGCTTTTAGCATGGTTAATATGTAATTTATCAAATCGTTTTAGAGTTAACAGTTCTAAAAATAAGAGTTATTTGGTTGGGGATATTTAATCTATTATAGGATATTAAAAAATGCCTTGAATATTGACGCAAAGGGTATTAGTGAACGAGTATGCCAGAACAAAACTTCCGAAGGCGAATTAAGGTGTAAAGAAAAATATAATTTAATTAGTTTTATTTATAGAGTAAGTGGAAGTGGTACTTTTTCAAATCAATCGGAAAAATACTAGAAAAGGGCCGAATCTTAAGTACCCGAAACCGACGTGCGTGCATGAATTGATGTATGAATGTGGAAGAAGCGAAAGAAATTTGTCAAGATCGTAGCAAGTGGAAAGAAGTGGTCTCTGCCTACCCCACTAAGAAACATGCGTGATTTAATGTATGTATGTATGTATAAGTAGATGTAGTTTCACTAATGTGAAAAAAATTGAATTTCTGACATTTTGTATTTAAAGGGTCTATAATCAACCTGTATATGAACAAGCTTTTACTTGATCTAAACAAACAATTATGGGTCTCATGTTAGATATATAATGGGACGGTTGCTGAACACTGGTGTTTCGCACCTTCTTTAAGGATTTTTAATTCTTTTTTCATAAATTGTAGATTTAATTTGAGTTAGTGATGAACTATTGCTGATTAGTTGCTCTATAATATGCGAATGATAATTTATGACAAAATTTTATAGTTTTCTCGTAAATGATGAATTAAACAAAAAAAAAGAATGGTAACCTCGTGGCCCACTCAGCGTAAATACTAAAAAACTTCAACACTTTGCAGTAAGACAGTAAAACTTCTAATATTAAAAATGTGAAATTAGCCATTTCTCTTTGTCTGTCTGTTTGTTACTGTTTTACAGCTCATCCTCTGAACTGATTTTGATAAAATTAAGTATAAAGATACCTGAACGAGTACTTTTTAATGGTGTCAGATTTCTACGCTGACGGAGTCACGCGCAACAACTAGTCTTCTTTATTAGTTTGCGGTTGGTAGGACCTTGTGCAGGGTCCGTCCGGATCACTACCACCCTCTTATCCATTAACCTACCGCCAAACAGCAGTGTTCGCATTGTTGTGTTCCGGTTTGGGGATAAGACAGCCGGTGAAATGACTAGTATAGAGGCATTCCATCTTGGTCCTCAGGGTTGGCAACACATTTGCAGTTTTGGGATTGCTCTGCAGTCTTGTGAATACGAATGTCTATGGGTCACAGTTTCCACTTACCATCAGGTGGCCTGTGTGCTCGTTTGTCATCACTATGCCATATAAATAAACTCAACTAATTTTATAAAACTGAAGAGTTTGTTTGTTTGTTTGTTTGCTTGATCGTGCTAATATCAGTAGTACAAGTACTGGTCCGATTTGAAAAAATATTTCTGTGTTAGTTAGCCCATATAATAGGCTATATACCATACTCACATAAACCGAAGCGAAGCGACGGCGGGTCACTAGTATGCACATAAACGTCTTCCCTGTTTGATTGACTGATTGACAGACTACGCTTCGCCTAAACAGCTGTACTAAAGGTCAACAGTGATAAATAGGGGGTGTAGCGGAAAATTTATTTTATGCAAACAAAGTCACGGGCGTCCTGTAGCTCGCGAAATATTCCAAGATGTCAACTCGAGGTTACGTGTAAAGGTCATGAACTCGATAGCTATTTGTTCAAGAAATTAAACCTCAAGACGTACTCGCCTTAATATTAATATGCAAAGGATTTCTGTTCAATTTCCCAGTAATAAGCTTTAAGCTTTGTGCGGTTTATTCTACATAATAAGTCTATTCGTTGAGATATTCAATATATTTCGCTTAGTTCGACGTCGATGCAGAATTATGTGGAAGTGGCAGGACTATTAAGATTCAAAGGATTGGAAATAGGGAATCGTTGAACTTAAAAAAAAGTTAATTTTATTGATTTCTACCATTTCAAAGGTGCAAAAAGGAGTTGTTATTTAAATGCAGCAGTTGTGGCCCTATGTAAAAAGTTTCTACTTGAACTTACTATAAGAGTGACCTCATTCTCTCTTTTTTTTCTTTTAAAGTTTATTAAATTATGATACTTGATTTATTAAAATATGTAATTATTGCTGACATATAAACATGAATAAATAAGACATGTAATAAAGAAATGAATTAGAAATAAAAATAATTTTATTTTTTGTTTCTCACATTACTCATGTAATAATTGTATCAGAGGAAAGTCTTACAATTTTACTAAGTAAGTAAGTATATAACATAATTTTATTAGTTAGAGAAATAAATACTTAGATACAAAAAATACATAAAAGATGTTTATTCAAAATATACAATGTTCATTTTGTGCTCATCCACGCAATCGAACTCAGAATGGCACGTTCAAAACACTCTATAAGCTAGATTTCTTTATTCCAATAGACAAACTGGTGTACGTTGTACCAAATCACAATTTGACAAGCTGTAATATCATTTTACAAACTTTCATTTCACGAAGAGGTACTTCCCGCATTATTTAACAATTTCGTGAGGTCAAAAGTGCCTTTTAAGGCCCAAGGTCCTACCCATAGTACTTAGTAACTTTGTCATTCAGAGCCAGCTCCTTCGACAGTTGTGTAGTCATAGCGTCCCACGGTCCTACTAGTAGGACTTAATGGAAAACCCGCCATTTTGTTTTCAAATTCCGCGCTAAACGAATTTGGCGTGGCTCTAAGTAAGTCTTCTAAGTACTTGGGTCTGAATGAGTATAAAACAATAGTACTACTGGTAGGACTACGGGCCGTAGTGACTACAAGCAACATTTTTCGTTGGGCCTTAGGAGGCTAACCTAACCTACCTTATTTAATAAGCCCATGTTATATTTGTAATATGTAATGGTTTGAATACAAACACGTTTTTGCGAAATGAAAGTTTGTAAAATGATACAGTTTGTCAAATGATGATAAGGTAAAAAGTCAGGATACCAGAAAAAATCTCTCAGTACATAGCGACCTTCTAATTATTCCAGAAACTCATAACTGGGTTCACGTTTACTCTCGGATTTCCTCGACGAGCCAATATGCTGCTCTACCAATTCGCTCCACGCCATTTTCATTCCACATGCATTCCACAACACCCTTTATAAGACTGAACAAAGTTCAAATTGAATTTTCCAGCTGTGTAAGCGTATTTATACTTTTAATCCTACAAGCATTTGAAATGGACCGTGTGTCGTTGGAACATGGGTGAATGTTGGTTGATATGTGCATTCATACTGCGCTTTCGATAGAGGACGGAGAAAGTGCATGAATGTGTCATATTTTATTTGGTTTGCGGCTTTTCAGTTCATTTCACACGACGCGGTGATTCATTTCGAGGATAAAATGCATCTTTTGGCATATTGTGGATGCATTTTTGTAACTTATTTTGGTGTTTACTTCGTTTGATATTTATTTCAAAATATTTTACTAGTAAATGGCAGTATTATTGTTTATTGATCCTTTGCAGGAGAATGTCAAGCTGTGACCATTTTGCATCTTTTATGACTGTTGCTTTTATTATGTCTATTTTGATATATAACTACGTCACAATGTATAATCGTAGACAATTTTTTTTACTTAACACATAGAACACAACACGATTTAATCGTTTTTTAACTATGCTCATTGATGCTTACTATGATAATTATTTCCAGTTCTGAGTTATTTGCTTCTGATTAAGTAAAAGGCCGAATCTTAAGTACCCGGAACCGACGTGCGTGCATGACTCGATGTATGAATGTGGAAGAAGCGAAAGAAAATTGTCAAGATCGTAGCAAGTGGAAACAAGTGCGGGTGCGGTTTGCGGGTGGTAGGACCTTGTGCAGGGTCGGTCAGGGTCACTACCACCCTCTTATCTATTAACCTACCGCCAAACAGCAGTATTCGCATTGTTGTGTTCCGGTTTGGGGATAAGACAGCCGGTGAAATGACTAGCATAGAGGCATTCCATCTTAGTCCTCAGGGTTGGCAACGCATTTGCAGTCTTAGGATTGCTCTGCAGTCTTGTGAATGCGAATGTCTATGGGTCACAGTTTCCACTTACCATCAGGTGGCCTGTGTGCTCGTTTATCATCTCTATGCAATAAAAAAAAAAAGAAAAAAAAAGAAGTGGTCTCTGCCTACCCCTCTGGGAAACAGGCGTGATTTAATGTATGTATGTATGTAATTCTGGAATTTTATGGCTAGCAGTAAAAAATGCAGAAGTTGATTGCTGTCTTACTTTTACTTCGTTCTAAGTTTTAGGAAGTGCCAAGGAGTGGAACGCTCTTCGTGCGTCTTCCCTGAATCATTATAACCTTGGTGTTTAAGCAAGAGTAATTAGGCATTTTCTGGCTAAGCGTGCACTACCTTCAACCTCGTCGTCACTTAAAATCATGTGAGATGTCAAACGCAAACCCATCATTGATAAAAACTGGTTGCCTGTAAAGTCGGTTTTACGGGCGAAGATTTTACGTGACAACGTCTTTTTCTCGGTAGAATATTTATTGATATGAATATAATTAAATTGCACAATAGGAACAAGGAATTGAATGAAAATAAGAATTGCACAAATTTTAACTATAGAAATATATTTTGTTTACTAAAACATTGTACATGTAAACTTAAACTTAACTAATTCCTATTTGAGTGATTTTGTTGAGGATAGGTACTGGAAGTTGAAGGCATTTGCTCGTCCGTTTCCATTGTTTTGAGAGTGGTGATTCCTGTTGAACATTTGAAATTGAATGGATGAATTTTTAATTTTAAAGAATCAATTTGAAAATCAAAACACTTATTCAGATCGAAGGTTCAAATTTTTGCTAAATAAATTTGAAATTAATTAAAATTTGTAATTGTAAATGATGAAGTTGAAAATTAAAACATTTACTTAAATTAGATGTTAAAATTCTTGCTCAACACAGTTTAAATCAAGTTTTCTTATATCTGCCACTTTTTCTTAATATTTGTAATTTTAAAGAATCAATTCGAAAATCAAAACATTTATTCAGATCGAAGGTTCAAATTTTTGCTAAATAAATTTGAAATTAATGAAAATTTGTAAAATAATAATTAATTAATTAATTAATTTTAAACTAATAATTTACTTAACACTATCAACATTTATCAATAGTATGACATAACCTATAAACTCAGTTTCTCAACTTTTGTGTCAATCTAACAATTAATCAATCAATCATAGTTTACGATAATGAAATATCAGTGTACAATTATTTACCTTTATTGTTGTAGTTGTTGTAAATGACGAATCTAAGCACTCCACATTTTCACTACAGACACAGCTGACGATACTTTAACCACACGTGTGAACTTGTATTATGACGCTTTCTTGTTTTTCCAACGCCAAGAACGTTCGAGAAAGACAAAGACAGAGACACAAGCATGCGCCGATTCAATGCGCCTAATTCTCTAGTGCTGCGCGCGCGGCAGACCGATCATAGTTGAGTGGGAGAGAGACGCAAGGCATTCGGCGGGCCTCTCTCTCGTTCGGTGACTCATCGTAACGTTACCGAGCGTTACACTTTTTCATAAGTGACTCCCAGCCGCAACCTAATTTAAGACGTTGTCACGTCAAAAAGTGTTAGAGCAAGAAGCACCATTTTACTGTATTTTTCTAACTTTATAGTGAGAGCTTACTCTCACAGCTGCCAACTTCTGCAATTTTATTTGCCATCTAAACTTTGCTTTAGGTAGCTTGGGTTACTTTGGTTAGACAAACACAAGAGCGTATGCATCATTTCAAGAAATAGTGCACTTTACAGTCAGCAGGGCAGGGCAAAATGATCTACACTCGACTATATCCACCTACTCCACATACTGAGTAAAATATTTTAATTTGACACCTTATCCCTACTAAGGGTGACTGGAAGAGGTCACTTTTCAGCGATAAGACCGCCTGTTGTTTACCTGTGTTATTTTTAATTGTACTGTTTCTCTGTAATGTTTTTGTTTGGGGTACAATAAAATGTTTTGTATTGTATTGTCAAGAGAATACGTCGTGTCTAGATCATTTTGAGCATGTTATGCTGCTTAGCTACTTTTGATGCTGACTGTACTCGACTATTTACAGTCTAAAAAGTAAACTGACGTTATTGGCGTTATGACCTTGTTTTAAAGTGAATATGACGTCGTCAAAATTACCTGAGGGGATAAACGGGGAAATTGTCTAGGAAAAATTAAATATGTCACCAACAAAATATATACACCCTTTATTACGAATTTCAAACTCCCGTTCCCTACATTTAATACATAAACGACTCACCAAATCCCTTTTCCTTATTACATTTCTTTATTAGAAATCTCAATTTAATAATGGAAACGCTTCGATATGAAAGAGGTCCAAACTTGAGGCAACTCTTGAGTTGTTACTCAGCCGATGCGTGAACTCAACTCGATTATCAGCCGAGTTGGAAACAGTTGAATAAAAGCTTTCTAACAGAACGCTGGGAAAACTTGGAGTTGTCAACTGCAGCCTTTTAACCCGCAATGTAAAAAAGGGGGGATGTAGTTCAAAGCCTGTGTTGATCTGTTTTGACACGGTGGAAAGGCAAAACCTCATAACCGATAGTTTTAATTAAAAAATATCAGGTATTTATTTTAAACGTAAGTAATTTGAGAATTTGAGCTAGGTTACATAACGATATGAGGACTCGGATCTCGCTTGGGGTGTTGTAAAAGGCAACTTAATTTTAACAAATGTGTCATGTTGCCATATATAATTTCAGTTTCTATTGAAGCTGTAAAAAAGGGCATGAATATTCATTATTATCTTAAAATTGCATTGTTCTTGTGCAAAAAGATACCACCCCAGAAATTTCGGTCGCTAGTATCTAGAATGACTAGGTTGCGAAATTACCTATTCACAAAATTACCACATCGCTTGTAGCCTACATCTCAATAGGACTTATTTCTTTGCGTCACTAGGTAGGTAAGGTTCATTTGGTTACTTCACATGCCCGATGGGAAAACTACCCAGAAATAGGAGCCCCGCCGTGTGGGGCTCCGTCGACTGTACTTAGACAATGACAAAATGAAAAAACCATTGTGTCCATTTTGCGACTCAGGCAGTTTGAGATATAGGCTACAAACGATATGGTCATTTTGCGAGTCGATCATTTTACGATCCTGTCATTCTACTAGTGACCCACATTTTTCAATACTATAAATTGCGCGCGAAATTTTGGAACCAAACCATAACGGTAGATGTCAATCAAGAATCATCCTCGTGCGTTGAATCATCATACTTAATGACATTTAATAATTCAAGTTGTCAATTAACAAACGTTTCGATTCAGTGTAAATTTAACTCAAATGCAAAACGGAATATTAACTGAATTAACCTAACATTATTACGTCGTGATTCCTTAGTTAACTCCCTAGCGTTCAAAAGCGTTCAGGAATATTAACAATTCATTTCCACTTATTAGTAATCTTATTAACCCCCTGCTGCTTCAAAATTGGATTACTCTAGGGCTCATTAGCTCTCATTACCGGAGCAGTGAGCAGGTTAAGTCAACAGTAGGGTTAAGTTACGTCAGATATAGGGGAAATGCGGGTAGTGCAGTTGTCATTTTTATATAAACTCACGCCTTTGTTTCCAGAGAGGGGCAGGCAGAGCTACAGAATTACCTACAACTTTAAAACTTGTTGATAATTCTATAACCACATACATACATACATAAACTCACACCTTTATTCCCAGAGTGGGGTAGGCAGAGCTAAAGAATTACCAACAACTCTAAAAACTTGTTAATAACTCTGTAACCACATTTTGCACTTTTAGGCTAAGATATTTACCAGTGTATTAGTGACAGGTTGCAAGCCCATCGCCTAAAAGTACTATACGCTTTTATTCCCTTAGCCGTCTCTTACGACATCCACGGGAAAATATGGAGTGGCACTATTCTATAACCACGTTTTGCACAATTACACTAACATGTTTACGGAAAGACGTATATGAAATGGACCCTTGTTTCTTGGAGGTAACCGTGGCCAGATAACTGGTTATCTTTGAAGATTTTTTCCTCCAGTATATCTAGTTATCACCGAGGATTTTACTTTCTTCACAGATAACTTTACTGTTCTTTTTAACAGTTGTGGACACTTTAATGTATTTATGTAAACTCTTTATTGCACATAATTAATTACAAGACATGTTTGCATCAATATAAATAATGTACATAGGCGAACTTATCCCATATGGGATCTCTTCCAGCTAACCTTGGAGTAAAATAAGCAAGAACAATGCAGAAGGATAAACCAATTAACAAAAGTAGTATATACAACAGAGAAACAGAAAAAAAATATCTTTGATTCTTATCTCCTTTAATTGGCCTAATTTAGTATTTCTAAAATATAAAAATGTTACCTGTAATATAAAAATTAAACAGACACAAACAGAAACAGAAATCAATGAAAAAAACAGATAACAGGATAGCGATGTGTAAATAAATAAATAAATAAATAATAAATGTAACAAAGTACAGATAACTGTCAGGAAAATAAAATCCTCGAAAGAATTAGTTATCTCTAAGAAAAAGATTTTCTTAACAAATTACTGTTATTTTTAACAGTTTTTTGTGGGGAAAATTAAATACTCTTAGATAGGTAACTAGTTTTACAAGGGGAAAAAAAGAAAAAATACGTTATTTGGCCACGGTTAACTGCAAGGAACAAGGGGAAATGGGTTACATATAAATACATAAAAAAATATTAAAACACATTTCACATCTTCGGTAGAACAAGGGCCCTTGTTGTCATTATAGTACATTGTGCCCTTGTTCTACTGAAGGTGCGATTTAGTCAGTTACTAGTAGTCATATATTGTACTTAGGAGGCTAGCGGTCCCGGGTTCGAATCCCGGTAAGGGCAGATATTTGAGTGATTAGCCGGAGTATTAGTTCCCGTGTCTTGAATGTTATTTCAATGTTGTTCTAAATGCAACCCTCCCGCGTTCCTTCTAAGAAATTATTCATATTTGGGAGATTGCGCGTGGGCAAGCAAACATTATACGGATGGATGATATTTCCAATTGAATTTCAATCATGTCGACGTCAATTTAGGGTAATAAGTTTAACTATAGCCTAGGATTGTGATTTATAGCTGAGGCGGTATTAAGGAAGAGTTCCACTTGATTGTACAGTCAAGGGCAAAAATATGTATACACTTTAGTACCTTGTCACTTTAACCACTGTGACAGTTCATATATGGCAGTTCAAATATGACGTAAATAGACAAGGTACTAAAGTGTATACATATTTTTGCCCTTGACTGTACACCCATCGACGCATTAGTGCAACGGTGAATAAAATATGATTGACAGGGGCTTTTGTTTATTTATTTTATCTTTATTGCACAAAGTAAGTACAAATGGCGGTCTTAATGCCTAATGGCATTCTCTACCAGTCAACCAAATAATCATCTAGAAACTTACAAAAGTGGGGCACAGACAACGAAAGACATCCAACTTTTGTGGATTGAAAACACTGTATCTGTATACGTAATCATAAACACTGGCTGAATGTCCGTTTGTGTAACGTCACGACACGTAGTGATCTAAAATATTGATGTGACAAGCAAGAGTCAAACAGATTTGTGCTTAAAATTTTAACATATTTCTGTAATATTTTCAAATTACTTTTTTGGTGTATACCATTATCCAATATCATACTCATCCATCCAACTTCGGAACATTTCATATAATTATGTTTTATGTATAGTGCAATGAAGTTAAGAAATAAATCAATTTCCCGTGATATTTTTGTATCGGGACCTTTAATATTATATGATTATTATTACTTGTACATATAATATTTGAAAGTTGTGTTTCATGAGATACAGGCCACTGACAGACAGACGGACGGACAGTGGAGGCTTAGTCAAACGGTCCGCATTATCATCATCACTACATAGTATAAAACAAAGTCGCTTCCCGCTGTCTGTCCCTATGTATGCTTAGATCTTTAAAACTACGCAACGGATTTTGATGCGGTTTTTTTTAAAAGATAGAGGGATTTGTGAGGAAGGTTTATATGTACAATATTTTTTTTTACTGGTGTTACAGAAAACTCTTATAAACCGAAGCGAAGCGAGGGCGGGTCGCTAGTCAGCTATAAAACCAACTCGTGTAATGTGTTTAATTTCACTTATTTTGATATTTTAAATGCGAAAATCTGAATGTTTGTTACTCCATCACGCCAGAATGGCTTAAAGGATCTGAATAAACTTTGGAACAGAGATAGTCTGTAATAGCACATATTCTTTGTATTATATTATTATTGTTTTTGTACTTATGTCTACTCGTTGCCACATTGAACTTTTCTTATTTTCATCAATCACCCTAAGGTTAGCTGGAAGAGATATGTATATTGTAAGTATTGTATTTTTTTTTGTGTTTTGTACAATAAAGAGTTTATATAAATACAAACATACACAAATACTTTTTACCCTCGAAAATTGGAGAGTTCTCGAGAAAAGCGATAAACGGAGCAAAAGCCAGCATTAAATAAAGGGGTCCGTAGCATAATATCGAAAGTCAAATTTCATAAGTACGAAATTCCTAAAAACAAAATTTCGAATATCAAAGTGTATAATGTACGAAATTCCTAAAGATGCATGTCCTATGTTTAATTAGCCTGTTTTAAAATGTCTAAAGTACAATACCACTAGTGCACGAAAAAGCTAACTACATTTCACCTACGCCCGGTTGATCTAAGTTTAAAATGTATAAAGTGCGAAATTTTATTAATTTGGGGTGGAGTTTTAAGGTTTGAATGTATTGATTTTCGAAGAATTGTCACAAAGCTTTTTGTACGTAGTGATTTTGAGCACTAGAAATATGGAGTTTGAAGTTTTGTCATTAGGCATTTTGTACAAAGGAATATTAATTTTCGAAAATGAGATAATTCGATTAAAAGTGCATTAGAACATGCATCTTTAGGAATTTCGTACATTAGACATTTTAATATTCGAAGTTTTGTGTTAGGAATTTCGTACTTATGAAATATGATTTTCGATATTATGCTACGGACCCAAATAAAGTTATCCTCAATGTAAGTTACAGAAACGAAAGTAAAGTCAACCTAATACCTAATTGAGTTCCACCCACCCTTATCAGAACTAAGCCTGTACCTATCCTTTTTATAATGCACCACGGTTGTCCAAAGCCTTTCCATTTATATTCCGAACGTAGAGTTTCTTTTCTAAATGAAACCTGAAGCAATGTGTGCCAAGAACAGAGGTTTCTCTAAAAATATGCTCAAAACGCCGCATTCTCACATTTTATTTCATACTATATTTCAACCGCATAAAGCGAATTTTGTTCCCAAAGTGAGATCACGGGCCGGTGGTACAACCTTACTTTTTGACCTGGAACCCACCGCGTTAAACTCTACCTGCCATGTAACTAGAGTTTAGCAATAAGTAGCTTAAGAAGACTATTTTTGAACAATCTGCAGATAATTTTTATAGTGACCTTTGGGGTCTACATAACATGAATTTAATGTAAATTATTGGAGTAAGTACAGTCTGTGTCAATTGAAATGATCCAAGATGTAAACAAATTAAAACTGATTGACACATAACCTCAATTTTTTATCCAATATTTTTATTTAGAACTCGTTTAATTAATACGTGTATAAATTATAAAAGGAACCTTAAAAAATATTGTATTGCTGTATATTATTATTATTGATTTTAAAAAGGATGTTATAATATAGTTATAATGGTAAATTGGCTCGTTTATCGTAATCGATCGTAATTCAAATAAACAAATTATAAGGCTGGTAATTACAGACCTTTTAACTTATTCACTAACGACTTCAAAGCGGCTGTAACTAATAGGATATGCTCAATTCATTACTTACAGTTATTGTGTGTGTTTTAAAATATCATAACTGCTTTTTTTTTTTTTTTTTTTTTTTTTTTTTTTATGGCATAGAGATGACAAACGAGCACACAGGCCACCTGATGGTAAGTGGAAACTGTGACCCATAGACATTCGCATTCACAAGACTGCAGAGCAATCCTAAGACTGCAAATGCGTTGCCAACCCTGAGGACTAAGATAGAATTCCTCTGCTGTACAGGGTTAGTAAAGGGCGTTAGGTAAATTTGTTTGAAAAATATTGTCATTTTCGTCTGTCGGGAGACGATAACAACTTGTGATCTCCTGATGGCACTTATGCTTTTTTTTTCATTGTACCTACGAATTCGACTATTATTCTCATTTTGCTTGTATTTCGTTAATATTAGGCGTGGTATAATAATCTCTAATTCGTAAAAAAAGTTTAAATTTAATGCGATTTCATCCAATATAAAGATATTTTTAAACAAATCAATACTTTGTGCATACCTATTTAGTAGATTTAACATTTTTAACCTAAGTTATCCCTTAGTTAACCATCAACAGCAGCACCGGGCGCGGTAAAAGCCTCGCTCCGCTCGCCGCGCACAATCAGCTTCTCAGTTCACACGCCGAGTGTTCGCCGACGGAGTGCAGGCGCATGCTGTCCTTGTCTACAGCGTAAACTTATTCATAATGCATTTGTGCAACTTGCGCCATGAAGGTAAACCGAGCTTTTGATACTAAAATGAGTTTGATAACGTTTGATTAAAAGAAGAACTAGGGCTGTATTCTACTCGGTAAAACCATATTGCTTTTGACATGTTATCGTTACGATAGCTCTTATCTATTTAACAATAATGGTGGTCGAGTTAAAAACAATCCGATAACATCTCCTTTATAGGATATTAGCTAGAAGAAAAATAAAACATAGCCTATGTCACTCAGGGTGAATGTAGTTTTCCAATGGTGAAAGAATTTTTGAAACCGGCACAGTAGTTTTTTAGTTTATTCATTACAAACATACACACACAAAAATACAAAAATACAAAATCTTTCCTCTTTATGATATCAGTATAATAGGCTAGAGTCCAGTTGGTTGTTACCTTACCTACGAGGCTAGCGGTCTGGGCTAGTAGTTTATTGTGGTGCGATGTCTTAGATGAACATCTATGTACAAAAAAAAACCTGATAATAAATTCAGTGGTTAAATATTGGTTACCGCTGTTTCGGTTCTCTGAAATTTTCATTTTTCCGAAAAATCAATTTCCCTGAAACCGTTTAACTTTCCATAGATACTGCCTCTATAAACATTTTGAAAAGTTAATGGGTTCAGAGAAAAATGATTTTCTGGAAATGAAAATATCGCATAAACGAAAGAGAGGACAAAAGTTTTTCGAAACATCGATAGGTTATGTTACATTTATAGCGATATCAAGATTTACGATTCCTTTTGTTGTGGTATTCATGGGTAAAGTGATTACTCTTCATAAAGTGACCCGCCGACTCACCAGACTTTTCTATCATTCAATAAAAAATACAATTTTTGTCCGACGTGTTTGAAAAACAGTGACGTTGTAAAAGAAGCCAGCTACCATGTTCTCGGTTTGTATGGACCCGAGGGACTTAGTCTTGTTTATGAACAGACAGCGAGACAATTTCCGTTTTTCTATACTCCCAGCTGGTACGAACAACCAATGAGAAATTGCGCGGGAAAGTAGCTCTTTTCTTTTTAAAAGTTATTAACACGTCAACTTATGTTATCTTACATACATACATACTTTCATGCCTTCATTGCCAGAGTGGGGTAGGCAGAACTACAAAATACCAAAAATCTGTAAAAACTAGTTGTCAATTCTGTAACCACGTTTTACACAAACAGGCTTTATCTCAACAACAATCCAATGTTATCTCAAAAAAACGATCTCAAGACTGCAAATATGCTGCCAACCCTACGGAATACGATAGAATGCCTCTGTGTCCCATAATCGGAACACAACAATGCGAACACGGCACAACTATACTAAAGCAAGTCACTTAATAAAGTTATCTCAAGCCATTTGTATGTATTCCCTGAACTGGAATCCCTACGTGTAATTTCCTTACATAATCTTCTGAACCAGGTGCTACGGCGCTACGGCGTAACCGCTATGTGTGTTATCCGACACGTGCTAAGGCGTAGCGCTATTCTCAAACAATAGAGTGCGGGCGGAGGTGTCCCTTTGTCGCTGTAACTACTTTAAGGATATGATTGGGGATTGTGTACGGTGTGTTTCGTTTGACAAGGTTTCAAGTGTGTTGGGAGATGCAATCTATTTTAGTGCCACTACAAGCAATTTGTGTTGGGTTTTGTTCGTTTATTTATTTTGTTTTACATCAAAATACAGCCATAAATGTGTTCTTGTATATTGATTCAGGAGTAGGCAGAGACCACTATCCACCACCACTATAAAATCCCGAATAAAATAACAAATAAATAATTTTACACTTTTCAGTCTCACCATCATTTTATGTTTTCTTTTATGAATACATGCTAACATACATAGTAATAACTAACTACTTTATTAGATAACACTTTCATTATGAGGCGTGCAAAATAAACAACTGAGTATGAGATTGTTCGATAAAAGGTAAGGAAATTTCTTTTCATTCAGAAATAATATCGTCAAATTTAAAAGAAAAATATATCATAAATATTTTTAAAAACATACACTACCAAGGCTTTTATTACATTTGGTAAAACTATAATACTTTTAATATTTTATCGTATTTTTAAACTTAACTGCCATTGCTGTCAAGTAAATAAGAGCTATCCTAACGTTGACAATACGATAACATGTGAAATGCAATTTGGTTTTACCGAGTATTCTAACCCCAGGAATTGCATCGACAAGATTATTTACTCGTATGAAAAAGCGGTAGGTACCTAATTGCGATGAAACTTTAACATAAAATGTTCCAGTGCACCGACAATGCACATTGCACACGTAAGCTGTTTTTTTTTGAGCCAGCGGCAACGAGAGTTTCGCCGCTCTACAGAGGTAATCCCGACAATATTACCGTGCATTTCACTGAACTGGACATAAAATAGTTGCACTTTGCAAATTTGGTATGAACGTTATCATGTTCATAATAAATAATAATAGCTTACTGATTAAGCTTCTCAAAATGTTGAGTTTTCAACAAGCTACTTAATGGTTTTTATGCCACAAGACATTAAGTAGAAAAAACCGGGCAAGAGCATGTCGGACCATGCTCAGTGTAGATTTTTTATTGCTAGTCTAAACTTCGCTTTACTGTCAAGTAAATAAGAGCTGTCTTAATGTTGATAACATGCCAAAGACAATATAGATTTACTGTGGTGTCGTTAAGTTTAAGAAGTCTTGTCAGAGGGAACAAAACACGTCTTGCCGCGTGCATTTTCAATTTGGCAGCATAGTTTCTGTCGATGAGATCGAGCGTATAAGGCTGCCAAATTGAGAATTCACGCGCTAAAATATGTTGTGTTCACTCTGACGGGACTACTTAAGCTCGCCGCTGAAACATTCACTCGTCGCCTCGCGTATTTAAGAGCTTCACACCCCAGAATAGAGCCCTGGATAATACCACAGCATCCAGTTCCTATTAAAACAAAATGATTCACCGACTTCATGTAAATATTAATCCAGCGGCTTCAGTTAAAATTTATGAGCGAAGCAAAGTTAAATTAATGGGCATACGCTGCCTACGTTTATGCGAAATGTATTTTGTGTGAAAATGGCCGGTACCTTTACCACGACTTACAATTACCGTACTCGCCAGAGAGTCGATTGCTCTGTCCCTCGCAAACATCGCAGTATTCTTATACAGTGCGAGGGACAACACATTCAACTCACTAGCGAGAACGGTAATTGAATCTCATGGTAAGGGTACCTGTCCCTCGCACACTATAAGGCTGCGTTTCCACCAGAGCTGTACGAGGCCGCTAAGCGGTGTGCTTGGAATAAATCACCAATAGGATAGTGAGGTTACTAAAACAAAAGAATCCTATTGGTGGATTTTTCCTCGCAACACCGCCTAGCTACCTTACACAGCTGGAAACGCAGCCTAAGACTACTACGAGGTCTGCAAGGGACAGAGCTTTCGAGTACGTGAATTGTAACTCATGGTAAGGGTACTGAAGGCTTTTGGGCCCGTGCGGGGAAAAGGTGTTTTAAAAGTTTTTAAAACCTGGTCATTTGTTTTAAAAAACAAAAATATGTAAGTAATAAAAGCCGGACAAGAGTGAGTCGGTCCCTCGGTACGATGGTTCCGTGCCACGACTTACATAAATGGCTGATTTTATTATTTCTTGATTTTCGTAAGGGTTAGTACAATAATATTAATAAAAATAAATGTTTCTTCGAGTTTTTTTATTATTTTATTAGCTTTTTGGAAATACATTGTTATAATTAGGGCAAAGATTTAAACAACACACTATTTCAAATACGTCACTATTTCCTAATTCTTATGACAATGTGTACAGTCGGCCAAAAATGTGGTCTATCACCCTGTTCATTTGCATGTCACGAATTCATGATACACCAAAATCGATTTTCCTTTGCAAAAATATTTTGACACTGACAAGTTTTAACCTTAGCGATAGTTAGATTTCACAGAAACTTTCGTCAAAACTGGTGGACCATTTTCTTGGCTGACCGTACCTACATATCACCTTGATTTTGACTTCAGTATGTCGTGTGGTTCCCGGTTTAGAATAGTGCCACTCCATGTTTTCCCGAGCAAGTCGTAAGAGGGACTAAGGGAATAAAAGCTTGTATGTTAGGCGATGGGCTTGCAACCTGTCATTAATATACAGAACTTAAGGGTGCTGGGGTCGAAGAATTTGAGATAAAACCAAAGATGTTAAATAAAGTTCATTTGATTCTGAAATTAAAAGAAAAACAAAGAAAGAAATATACGGTTATTCACTCCACACACAAGACACACAAAATAAAGTATAAACAGAAAACTGCAACAAACAAGTCGCTCATTGAATACAAAACGGAAACATTCCAAAATAATTTGCTGTTCCATTAAAAATCGTATTCCAACAGCTTCTAATTTTAAAATGCAACTCTGACTAATTTTGGATTGTGTACGTTTTGTATTCAATGAACGAAGTAGTGAGTGTGTCTTCGCGGCAGTGAATCGGACACTGGCTGGGTGTTAAATACCTACAGCGCTGATTACCAGCCAGCTCCGAGAGTGACAGACGGACGACAGGGTAAACGAATAAAGTGTAATTAAAATTTAAACAAATACCCTTAGTTAGTGGCAAAATAAATACAAAAATACATGCAAATACCTTACATAAATATATTTAAAGTAGAAATACGAACTTAGCCAGAATACAGCATCGACAATTTGTCACAATTAACAAAAACAAAAGAAAACTTAACAATAATTTACAAAGTGCTGGCTGGTTGGGAAATTACAATATTAATTAAGAGTTAATTCTAAAGAAAGGTGCCTAATAGTTGATGACATGTGTGAAACAAAAGCGGCGGTTGCGGTCTCATTATGCTGCATGGCCTGCATCTGCATCGGTGCAACGTCCGCCTGTTGCTGGAACTGGGGTTCGAGTGGCTAAGCACGTAACACACTGGTAAACATCTTAGCTTGTTTGTGCAAAATGTGGTTACGGAATTAACAACAACTTTTTAGAGTTCTTGGTAATTCTGTAGCTCCGGGTATGGTCATATCAGATACATAGTATAAAATGAAATCGCTTCTGCTGTTTGCTTAGATCTTTTAAACTACTCGACGAATTTTGTACCAGTGCAGCAATAGAAAGAGTGATCAAGAAGACGGTTCATATGTATAGACCCTTATTTAAATACAGGTGTTACAAAAAACAAACATAAACCGAAGCAAAGCGAGTAGGGGTCTCTAGTTTATAATAAAATGACTTCATTTTTAAATTGGTTATCCATAGGGTAGAGTCGCCAGTGGTCAGCCAGAGACCTGTAGTCGGCCTCTGCCAATACTTTGTGTGAGTGAGAAGAGTACAAAAGTTTCCCACTCTTCGCACTCATATAAGGTCGACTACTGGTTTCTGGCTGGTTACTGGTACATCATCATCGTATTATTAGACTGGATGCGAACCCATATTCAATAAATATGGATCAGAAACGAAACCTATTTTTTCAATCAAATCTATCAACCACCACTTGACTACATTTCCATGTCAAATATATTTCGAAAAAATAAAATGTATATGACAGGCTTCAGTCAGTGTCTGTATTTACACGAAATGAAATGAAATTGAAATGAAATGATATTAATTTATTTGCTGTAAATGTGTTACATTAAGATGTCCTATTGTAGCAGATCGCACACTTTGCTGTGTTCAGCATGCAAACATTGTATTATTTAAAACTATCCTTCACTAAAATTTGTATTTTTAATTACAATTAATTACACCTTACATTATATCCGTGCCTGGCGTGAATACGTTGATATGTCTAAAACGGCAATTTTACAGGGCGCCAATTTTAAGGTTTGACATTTTCTGGTAAATCGCTGTTTGATTGTAACTTTGATGTAAAACTTTATTTATCCATAATTTTCTGCATACTTTTGAATGATTAGAAGATTTTTGTGAGATTCCTCTTAGTTTGATTAATATTAGACTTATCAACTTACGTCCCATCGAGTTATCAACGTACTCACCATACAAAGAGGGGAAAATTGACGTTTCGAGGAAGAAAAAAAATCGCGAAAAATCCATTTCATGTTATTATACTTCAGAAAAGTTTTGTTAAATACAACTTTTTATTATCTTTCAAGTGAAAATGAGTGACTTAAAGAATTATGTCTAGTTTTAATAATAATAGACATATCAACTGGTTCACCGACGAGAGCGACGAGTTATCAACAAATTCACAGTATTAGTAAGAAAAAAATTAGAAATAAAACAGCTGTTTTTTTAATATTTTTTTTAATAAAGAAACTAAAATCATCATATAATATAATTTTCGGAGTCATTCCAGGAATTTTACTCTTCTACATCCTCCAAATCTGGGTTTATCTCGTCAATATCCGGGTCAGCTGAGGCACAGTTTACTGTTTTTATTTGCAAATATTGCAATACGTATAATATTTAAAAAAAAATGCTATTACGCACGGTAGGGCGTAATTGTAAAAAAAGGCCCGCGGGTATTATTTTGGATTTACGGTCGATTTTTCTAGCATGTTAGGACACTATTTACGAGCAAGTGTGATGAAAATAATATTAAGTGCCCGCCTATAACACGTCCACTCGTATTAAACTTGGATGTAGGGATAGACACACATATACAGACGACCCAAAGCGAAATACAACATTCGAATCGAACTTTAGATCTAGCTTTGCACTAAACAAAGGTAACTGCTGAGGTGGGACAGTACATTTTATAATTGAGTATTAGATAACAAGCGATAGGAAAACCACTATCAATATGCGTGTTACAGTTACGGTTAACTTATTGAAAATAATAATTAATACACCAACAAACACAAAACAAATAAAGTCGTAAAGAGTGTCTCGTAACCCAAATTCTTAGTCCTTCTGTTAATTTGTAACAAATACGTAATTTGTAATACAAGTACTTTTCAACATCATCAATATATAGTGCCCTCTAGGTTTGCTTTTATACAAAAAAGATGTCGCTGCCTTTACATTATTTTTAACTACTAACGATTAAACTGGTTGTGACATATCTGTCACTGTATGCATTGTAGGGTTAACTCAGAAGCACTAATCAGGCGAACTCCTATAAAACCGAGAAGTTAGATTTATGTTAGTTTCAAGACCACTTCGTGCTTGTTTTCCATATGCTCGATAATTCCTACAGGACCTATGGGAAAGCTTAGTCCAGCTTCAACACTATTCAATTTAATAAAAAGCCGATCTATTTTAATGACAAGATAAATACGTATTTACAATTTATAACTTAGATTTTAACAACTTCATTCTATTTTAAATCTTTTATATCTAGGAAAGGCCTCAAAGATACTGGCAGCATTTACTCGCTGGATGGTTAAACTAATGCGTTGAACGAGGAAACTGCCACCTTCTCAACGCCGAATGAAATGAACATATCTTATTTATATTTAAGGCATTCTCTACTAGTCCACCAACTGGCCAACCACTACATTGGCCAAACCTTTAAGCTTTCATCTAGTTCAGCTGCCGCACCAGCCCTATTAGAGGTCCGGTGAAGATGTGACTGGGCTAGCATGTCTACTCAGGTTGCATCTCACACTAGCACCCGTCCCATATTCTGCACTGAACCAAGGACATTTTGTCAGGTATTTTGCCATCATATCTACAAATGCCGGTCGGGTCTAAAAGGGCCGGCACGTTTATTGAGGCAGGAGACCGGCGGATGATGTCATTTAGTGCGGGGGTTCTTGAAAACAACAGGCGTTACATATCGGTTGCTGTCGCACATAATCTGGTTTTCACAGAATACCAGCATTGCAGCACTAACAAGTTTAATGTCGCAACACAATGCTGAGCGCACCTTTAAATGTTAAGATAAATTAGTGATCAAATTGTTAATAAATTAGTGAAATTATTTTAATATTATGATAATAAACAGAGACAACACTTTTATTGGAATTAGTAATATTGACAACTGTACATATTCTTACTTTGTTTCCCAGATATTACATTATTATCTGAAAATATACAAGTATACTGGTTTGTTCCCTTGATTAAAAACATTGATAACTATACACATCAAGGTTTCAGGTACTGATTTTAATTATTTGTCTGTTAATATCTTAAGATATTCTGGAGAAATAAAATATTTTTAAAACATAAGTTGAGATATCGTATTATTGTGTTGGCTCATAATTCTTTGACGTAAGTTTCCATGTTGAGATATCACATGATGCACTTGTTTGATTTACTCTACGTAAGTTGATAACTTGGTGGCAAGTAGTACAAATTGAGATGTCATATAACGCACTTAGATATATTACCTGTACCTAAATTGATAACTCGGTGGATAGTCGTACACATTGAGATGTGAGACGAGACAAATCGATGGGCAGTAATATAAGTTGAGATATCACATTATGCACTTAGTTTTGGTTACTGTACGAAATTTGATAACTCGATGGAAAGTTGTACAAGTTGAGATGTCACATTACGCACTTCGTTTTAGTTACTGTGCGTTAGTTGATAACTCGATATATTTGATTTGTTTGATTGATATGTCGTTATGTTAAAAAAAGTACGTTATTACTGTAATCGAGAGTAAATTGATAAATTTATTTATAAATCTATACACACAATGTGATGTGTAATATGTCTTTTTATCCACAATAACTTGCCAAAAGTATAGTTATCAATGTATGAACAATGGCGATAAGTCAAAAAGTAATAAAGATAAAAATATGAAAAAAATTACCAATATAGAAAAAAAAATAACGAAGCGTTTAAAGAAATAAAAAAAAAAACGTACATGTCGAGATATCAACGTCTTCACGCCAGCCACGGATATATGTACATATACAACATTGGCACAATCATTAAATTGTATTAATCTCAAAGAAATCCTTAATATTTAGTACAGAAACATGCATCAACCAATCACACATAATTTTGATTAAAAAAAAAAAAAATTCATTAAAAAAATACAAGATTCAATGAAGATTACTACCTCGAAATAAACATGATTAAGTGTATAATTAAATAATACGATAATGCCTTCAAAAGTACGCGAATATGGAGTAATAATGGTAAATTGATTTGTTTATATGAGTGACTGAATGAATAGTAACAGACTTTATATTTATTTGTTTCTTTGTCACAGCGGAGATCTGATATCCTTTGTACCAAAATACATTCAAATTGGTTCAGAGCATTGATCGGATGAATCGTTATAACAATTCTTATTTGCATGAAACAAAATAAGGAGAGACGGAAAGAAGCTCCGGTTGACGCGTTTTTGCTACAATATTGTTTAATTAAAAATAATTAATTCCAAAGACGTGGTCGTGACTGCTCGGTTTTCGCGAAAATTAAACTTATCCAATTATTTACTGACTTCTTAAAACCGCTGGAAGCATGGTCGTGTTCGCGATAATATTAAAAAACCGTCCAAGTGAGATTTGAACTTGCGTGGAGAGGGTTCTGTCAAAAAGTTTTTTTTTTGTTCGATTTTTTTTTGTTTTCCTGTAATTTACAAGAATCAACTATATCGCATTAATGTTCAATTAATGGTAAATTTTCGTCTTCTTTCATGAATAGGTAAAATCAAAACTATTCATTTTACAAGAACAACGAAAATATATTTGAGAGACCTTTCATTTGATTTGTGTGACACATAAAGGTTTGCAAAACTTTTTTTTTATATTTCTAATTACTTCGCTAAAAATTACCCTTATTTTAAAACAATATGTTTGTGTCATCAATTTACATGTGTAGGTACCAAATTTCAACTCAACGCACGAGTGATCCTATAGGGTTCCGTTTTTTTGGACGGAACCCTAAAAAAGATCAAAAATAGTAGAAGAACGTTAGAAATTATTCTTATAAAATATTTAAATGGCGCATTTACCCCTCAGTCGGATTAGCCCCGCCCGGAAAAACAAAGACGAAGCCGCGAGCGAAGACTAGCTAGAAATTAACTCGTGAATCGCTCTAAATTTAAACGGGGACTTTCTCCATAAACACCATAACTCAGGTTAATGGATAATAATTCCATGGCGTAACGAGCGAGCGAGCGAACAAGCGAAACGCTGCGTCACTGCGAGCGCTAAAGGGTTAATTCTGTCGGCACACAAAGTGTTAACGTCATAAGAAGATAAGTAATGTCTTGTACCTTTCACTAGCTAGAAATTAGTATGTCAGTTAAAATCTTGGGCTATATTATACTCGGTAAAATCATTATGCTTTTGACATGTTATCGTAGTGTCAATGCTAAGTAGGATAGCTCTTATAACTTGACAGTAGTGGCGGTTGGTTTGGTAACATATTTAAGGCAATCATTATGCTTTTACCAATAATAATGATACGCTTATTTGTTCTGTATGTACAAAACTGGTCAAGTATGAGACGGACTCGTTCATTAAACGTCGTCTATACAACATTAGATTAACGGCAAAAAACGGAAACGAAATACGTTTGTTATAATGGGAGCCTCACTTTTTTTTTAATCTGTTTCTAGTATTTGTTGTTATATCGGCAACAGAAATAAGTCGTCTGTAAAATAAAAACAACTGTCTAGCTATCACCGTTCATGACTTTTTTATACCACATTTTAAGTAAATAAAGAATATTTGATTGGATTTTGATTTGATGAAATGAAAAAAAAATGAAATGAAATAGTTTTATTCCGGAAAACAGGTTCCATAAAGAGCACAAAAGAAAAGAAAAGAAAAATACAATAATGTCATAAACTAAACTAAAGAAAGTGCTCGCAGCGTGGGCGGCGCCACGGGTCACCCGGATCCCGCGATGACAGGCTTATGGTAGCCCCTCCAACGCTCGTGAAGCGGACTCGCGAGATACAGCCTGGTGATATAGATGGACAGTGGAGTCTTAGTTTTACCCTTTGTGGACGGAACCCTATAAAGTAATAACGGCAGTGCCTCGTAAACCATATCGTCTTTAAACAGTTATAGTATTGTTTATAACTCGGCCGCCATTACTGTCAAGTAAATAAGAGCTATCAAAACGTTAACAATACCAGTTCTAACACGATTATAGTTCTACGGCGTTGAATCTCAGCCCAAAAACTTAATGAGGGGTTATTATGACATACCTATGCAGTTCAGTTTACGCTGAGAGAAAAGGACAGAGCTATATAACTGCTATAGCTCTGTCCTTTACACTCGCCGTAAAATGAACTGTGGGGCTAGACAAGTTGCCATCGTTCCCGAACGCTAGCGTTAGGCGATCACTTTGGTGATCACCCGTCACTTGGCGCTGTCAAAATTAAATAGGCTAGACAATCAGTTTTCAGCGTGTCAGTTGTAACGAGTGATATATCACGTGACTTACGTCATTCCCATACATTTTTCAATGACAACACATGTCGCCAGTGACCACCTAACGCTAGGGTTCGTGAACGATGGCAACTTGTCTAGCCCCACTGCATAGTTATGTCATTATAACCCCCTCTCTCATGAGCAATCTGTTACCCCCTTACTAATAAAACTTGAGTAACGAATGTTTTGTCCTTATCTGTCATTGTGACATTTGAATTTGACAGATAAGGACACATTGTATAGCTATACCACCGCTACTCAACATTTATTAGTAAGGGAGTTAGCATTGATCAGCCTAGTATGGCTGCGTCTTTATCGCGTGTCAACTGTGTATAAAGCATCTGTCACTTTTTGACACATGTACTTATTTACATGTCAGAAGGTGACGGATGCCTTATCCAACATTAATCACGCGATAAACGCAGCCATATAGTAGGTACTAATATCAAATTGAATCCCAACGCCTGTCATAATCCCGTCTCTATCCATTAAACCTGGTATAATTGTTATATCTAGACAGTGATTAATTCCTCAGATTAATTAAACGGTCAACATGGCGGCGCACGCACACATGTCAATACGTGCTCGTAACTACATTGTTTGTTTGTGTTTGTCAGCTGATTGATGGGCGATGACGTCATTGACGGCTTGGGCATTTGATTGTTTTGTTTGTGTTCAGTGTGAAAGCTGATTATTGGAACACTGGAGGTGATAAATTGATAATAATAATAATTGGTAGAATTATTACGGGCTTGTTTTCGACTTTGTATTGCGTTATTCGAAAATAACTATTTTAGAATATATTTTTTTTAACCCTGACGGATGCGAACACTGTAATAAATGGCCAAGACAAGAAGCGTCTTGCTTCTTTGCTAAGTTGGCAATTTTCTATTTATATTGTAGGACTAGCGACCCGCCCTCGCTTCGCTTCGGTTTATGTTAGTATGATATAAATATAGCCTATAGCCTTCCTCAACAAATGGACTATCTAAAACAGAAAGATTTTTCAAATCTAACCAGTAGTTCCTGAAGTTAGGCCGTTCAAGCTAACAAACAAACAAACAAACTCTTCAGCTTTAAAAAAATAGTATAGATTGTAGTAAGCTGATGATAGATCGCGTCATCCACATAGATGTCCACTTTGTGAGTCAATTAACGTCAGACTCGGATAAATTCATGCAAAAGGAAAACTAAAATGGTTGCCTTTGTCAGTGTTACCCTGAAATCACAGAGAACTTCCATCAATTGGTGTCGCGTATGTACATTTAAGGAGAGACATGCGTGGACGATCAGTCAAATAAAAGTGGTTTATAACGCTTTGGTTACTTTCACATCTGTCTGTGTGTTTCGGTTCTGTTCACATGTCATAAAAGTTTATTAGGTTTTATAAGATCTTATTAGATGGGTCTGTCAATTGAAAGCGTTGGTCATCTTACTTTTTGATTGTATGAGAAATGGCATCAAAAATAAGAAATACACTAATTCGGCACATTTAAAAACAATTTCATTTGAAACTTGATAGCTTTTGCTTGCGACTTCGTCCACGAATAAATATCTATCCACTGTTTGTTTGTCTCACGACAGAGTAAAGTTATAATGAAAAAAAATGCTTTAAGTACATCTGTATCAAAATTAGGTCCGCCATTACCTTTTAGTATCTTCTTTGTTTAATATTTACATACATACATACATTAAATCACGCCTGTTTCCCAGAGGGGTTGGCAGTGACCACTTCTTTCCATTTGCTACGATCTTGACAAATTTCTTTCGCTTCTTCCACATTCATACATCGAGTCATGCACGCACGTCGGTTTCGGGTACTTAAGATTCGGCCCTTTTCCAGTAATATAAATATATTGATAATAACTATTCCTATAACAAAACGGTCTATCAAAACTACTGTAATGGGCATTGTACTTATAAAGGGCATTGGGTAAATTTGTTTGAAGCGGCCACAGATGATTTTTACATAGTTATTTAGAGGACCTCGAAATACACATAGATGTATATAAAATATGGCGTTTAATAATATCAAAGCCGAGATATTTAAGATTTAAATGTTCAGTTTTTGGTACAAAAGTACGCCCAGGTAAGAATGTAAAATATCTCGGCTCCGATGCACTTAAGAGTATTACATTACGTAACAAAACATGTTTATTTTGAATTATTCTATCATAATTTATCAATATTACTAATGGCCGTTCACCTTGAAAATGTATGAATTTTACAAATTACAACACTTTTACCCCAACCCCTTTGTTTATACATTTAAGTCAGCACTGTCACTCACAGACACACATACATAAACTCACGCCTTTATTCCCAGAGTGGGGTAGGCAGAGCTACAGAATTTCCAACAACTATAAAAACTTTTTGATAATTCTCTAAACAAGTATACACGATTTTGTTTCGGCCAGTACATTATTGTACACCGAGTGACCGCAGCGCCGTAAGACCGATTAATTAGTGGAATAACCGGCGCGGGCGACGGCAGACGAAATTAATTGTCGAGAGAATTAGTGCCGTCACAATCAGAAATATTACTAGCTTGTTTTCCCTGACTTTATTTGCGTTATTTGTTCGTAAACATATTTGGAACGGTTTAACCCTTTATAGGGCAAAAATAAAAATAGACCTGAATTCTAGCCTCATTAGATTCCTCCTATTCGAACAAAATCCTTTCAATAAAAAATACAAAAAGTATTAGTTGTAACTGGTAATTTTTAGTACCAGGTTTTAAAATTGCCCTTTAAAGGGTTAAGGCCCGTATTAATAAACTCATCTTGGCTGAGATGCCCATCACAAGACACGCCAAAGTAAACGTCAAACCATAGAGCACTGTCATTTTTGACGCCTCTCGAGACGAGCATTAGAATTGAGATTAGTTTATTAATACGGGCCTAAGTGTCAGGCGGTAATATAAAGGATAAGAAAGCCCTTTCCTTACTGGTCTAGAATATAGTTTTACATGTAGGTTTTAATGAACTCTACCTTGAGGTACACCATTGCCTCCCTTGGCTAAAAATAGCTATAATTTTTGATCCAGAAACTTGATCACACTTGATTTGACAGACGGACAGACAGACAGACAGGCACTGATTGATGAACAGACGGACGGACTAATAGTAAACGTTTTTATGCATAACGATGATGAGATATAGGCACTTATGCAACGTGTGACACTGTTTACTTATGCAAAGACTCCTGTTTTTATGTATTTCAATAAAAATATTATGTTTAAACACGTTTTCTTTTACCTCAAGGTTAATTGGGGTAAAATATACCTTTACAAAAATAATGAAAGGAAGCAGCTCAAACATTTGTAGATTACCAAACGCAACCCGCAATAAAATTTTTCATTATTGCTCGAGGGTTAAACTATCAAACAATATCTATCCACGACAGAAGAACCTCTGGTTTATCGTGAAAACGTTTTCAACGTCCGAATATTTTAGCCCAGTTTTCTCATTAAACCGTATGATTAGTGGGCAGTTTTTTCCCCCCCTCGCAACGAATTTGTTTGTCAAAGCTTTTAAGGGAACATAATTACGTTCTTATTTCTTTGAGATTTAATGTTTAAGGTTTTAATTATAATGCGGATTTAACAAAATCTGTGGTTAATTGTGCGAAGGTAAGCGGGGAAATGGGTTTATTATAAATGTTATTTTTTTGACAAAGGAACGTAAAATGGTTTTTGTATACTTTTGTCTTACCTGTAAATGTTGGGGTAAAAACGGGACCCTATTACTAAGACTTCACTGTTCGTCTATCTGTCTGTCACCAGGCTGAATCTCCTGAACCGTGATAGCTAGACAGTAGAGTTTTTTACAGATGATGTATTTCTGTTGCCGCTATGACAACAAAATTAAATAATGAAAACAGAATAAAATTAATATTTAACGGGGCTCCCATACAACAAACGTTTTTGCCGTTTTTTGCTCAATATTAATAACGACAACAGGTAGACGCTTGAAATGTTTCGTTATATATTCACTTTAAAAATAAATAATTTTTAAATAAAATAAATACTTATGAAACAAATTATTTTTTAAAAGCGAAATTTTTGTTTTTTTTTCTGTTTTATAGCTAAATAGCGATCAATTTCAGACAACTTTAAAACAGGTAATTGACCTCGATAACATTATCATTTATTTTTCAAAAAAAAGTCCCGTGATAAGATCCGCTCTTAATTCATTAAATTTTAAAATTGATTGTTTCCTTAGCAAAATACTTATTAAAACAAAATAGTATGCCTTTGTTATTTTAAGTAATTACTCGTAATTGTCAATCTATCCAAGCAATTAAAACGAAGGTTATCAGCCTCAAACCGAGGCGAAGTTCAGTGAGCTTCCTCCTTACACAAATAACGTATTTGAAAAGGCCTGAAACGTAATTTTGTGATCCCGTTTAAATTGTCTATTTGTTCACTTCATTTAAACATATTTTTGATTGTGTTTGATTTTCAGTATAAAGGGGTTTGGGTAAAAGTGTTGTCATTTGTAAAAGTCATACATTTTCAAGGTAAGTGGCCATTGGTAAAAGTGGTAAATTATGATAGAATAATTCAAAATAAACATGTTTTGCTATGTAATGTAATATTCTTACCTAGGCGTACTTTTAGTACTAAAAACTGAACACTTAAATCTTATATATCTCTGCTCGAATATAATGCAATGCCATAAATTATATAATATATCTAATAGATATATTATAATAGTTTATGGCATTGCATTTATTTAGAGGACCTCGAAATACACATAGTATGTGTATTTCGAGGTCCTCTAAATAACTATGTAAAAATGATCCGTGGCCGCTGAAAAAAAAAAAAATCTTCAAACTAATTTACCCAATGCCCTTTAGTAAGGCGGCTGATTAAACAGTTTTTTTTATGCAATGGAGAAGGTAAACACGCAGGCCACCTGCCCTCAATTTCACCATCCTGAGAATGACAGGTGACAGGTGTAATTTCAGTGTACATGGCGCAGCTGATATGAATCCCACTGATGAGAAAGCTTGTTAATTTTACAATGTATACCGAATTGTCACCTGTCGCCTGTCTTTGTCACGATGGTGATCAAGGGAGCTGATTGTAATTGGGACCTGGTTACCCATTGACATTTATACTTACAAAGCTAAAATCTAACAATTACAATACTAAGGGCCACTTGCACAGAAAATTTAACTTGTTACGACACTAACTCGAGTTAGTAAACGTCAGATTCATACGAAAACTGTTATTTTAACTCGAGTTAGTGTCTTAAACACATACCTATAAGTGTTATATTTTCTGATAAACTATAATTGCTCTAGGGTAATAAATCAGGGTGTGCAAATATGTAGACGAAAACGTTAGTACGAAGAAACTACCTCCCGTATTTCCTCTGAAGCCAATGTTAGCTTTATGCTCGAATTGGTCGAGTGCGCGGTTGGAGCGTTCAGAATGAAGTTGTATTTACAAAAACACTCAATTTCCCAAGGTAACTTTGCTACCGAGTATTCGTATAGATTTTTGAGTAGAGTAAAAAAGGCACAGGTAAGGAAAAATCTCGAAGTCTCAAAGCGGTGATCCAAAGGACACATTTAATATATACATACATATATACATACTTGAAAAAAGAGACTCAAATGCTTGATTCTACTCGGTTAAATAATTTAACTTTTGATATCCTAACACAAAATATCCTATTGTCAACCTGATAAAAGAGCTCAACCTTATGATTGCGATATTGAAGTAATTACAGGCTTAACCAAAGCAGAATAAAGGCCCTGTACTCACGTTTGTGGTTCCGTGGCGTAACTATAGATGTCGGTAGTGTCGACGCAGCCGGCGCGGCCGCAGTCCAATTAGGGCTCGCTTGACGGCCATGATTAATTGCTTGTTATTGTGTCGACGCGACGCTTGCAAATGTCGGACGATCACGTTTAAAGTATGTCACATAAACATGACATCTTAAACGTCCCTTTGAATCGGGTGTGTAATGATCGTTATAAAAATAATTAATATAATTTCATTTAATATAATAACATTTGATATAATTTTAAAGGATATAATCACTCATTTTATATAATAAACGATTGGTATATTATCAAAATATCTATTTTTATTTACTATAATTATCATTTGGTATATCGTTTATTTATTATAAACATCATTTGGTATAATCATCATTTTGTATAAAAATCATATTGTATAACTATCAAGTGGTATATTATTTTTTATTGTTTGGAGTAAAAAAAATATATATAAATAGATATATTAATGTGCAAATTGCGTTTTATTTACCTAACCTAAACTACTTTTCTGGTAGTTGTTAAGTATATTTCTTTGGAATAACTTTTTTTGTCGCATGTTTTTTTGGTACAACGCTGACAGTGAGGCAAAGTCGACGGAGCTCCGCTTTGCGGAGCTCCTATTCCGCGTAGTTATGGCGCTTCGCGCCTTGACACAATTCTAACCTAACCTAACCTATACAGGGTGTTTTTTTGGTCAACAACTTCGACAATAGGGGTTACTATATTTTTTTATACCAACTGTACTTTATATGAAATTAGCTTTATATCATAAGTTAATTATAGTAAATATGCATTATACTTAATGCATGTTATATAAAATATTTTTAGAACAAGTGATCGTTATATAAAATGATAATTATATCATATTTAAATATATTAAATGTTGTTATATGATTTAATTATTATATCAAATGAGCGTTATATCGACTGATATTATAGAAAATATTTTTATATCGATCGTTACGCACCCCTTTGAATCACCGAGACACATTTGTTCGAATGTGAATGTAGTGTCATCGATACCAAATTTCTACTGAAACATAATTGTATGTTTGTATGTATGTATGTAAACTCTTTATTACACAAAAAAAAACGATAAGAAGTGATTCGTACATTAACTTAAGATAAACATGTAAAGAAAGAAAGAAAGAAAGAAGGAAAGAAAGAAAATAAATTTATTCAGAGAGAACGCACACAGAGCGAAAGTAACAATGTTTTACAGCACAATTATATTACAGTTTACACCTAACCTGACCATGAGTGAGGAAACTGTACGAGGATAGGCAAGATTACAAGGATTGTTATAAAGTTATCTTAAGCATGTGTTACGTAGATTAGGTCTAAACCTATGACCAGCAAAAAATTAAAACTCTCTGAACATGTAAATGCATGTCGATGAACATACTATGAAATGAGTTTCGGTGATTCAAGGGTAAACCATCTTAAACAAGTAGGTACTTAACTAAAATTTATATATTTTTCAATATTTCGCCATCGTTCGCTTTATTTATTAATTTTGTACACTTAATCTTTACGTGGTTTGTTGTGTATGTATGCTTAGATCTTTCAAACTACGCAACTGATTTTAATGCGGTTTTCATCAATAGAGTGATTTAAGAGGAAGGTTCTTATGTACACTAAATTCTAGATTATGTACGGGTATTACAGAACTCACATAAACCGAAGCAAAACGAGGGCGGGTCGCTAGTCTACACTAATCTACACTAACATTATAAACAGGAAAGATTTGATTGTTTGTTTGTTTGCATTGAACTCCGAAACTACTGGAGCGATTTGAAAAATTCTTTCACCATTAGAATCCTACATTATTCCTGATGAACTATATTATAGGCTGAAATTTATTTTCCGAGAGTCGCGGGTAATGTCTAGTTTATTATAAGATACTTTTAGATGCTTAAAAATGATCATAAATAACCCCCCCGTGCGGTAGCCGGATTACAATAGTGCCACTCCGTATCTTTCCGTGGATATCGTAAAAGCCGACTAAGGTAATAAAGGCGTGTAGTACTGTTAGGCGATGGGCCTGCAACCTGTCACTAATACACTGGGAAACATCTTCACCTAAGTGTGCAAAATGTGGTTACAGAATTATCAAAAAGTTTTTATAGTTGTTGGAAATTCTGTAGCTCTGCCTACCCCGCTCTGGGAATAAAGGCGTGAGTTTATGTATGTATGTATGTTAATAATATATTTTCATTAAAGAATGAAAAGTGACAGTGACATAAAACAGACGGATTAAACAAATAACCTTTGATATAAAAAGGTCCCAGCTCAGTATGTTGCTGGTAAAACCAATAATAGCATAGACAAAAAATAATAACGTTACTTTTCTATGATAACTCAGCAAACCGTTTGATATTCATGTCTTTAATAAAAGTAAAGATTAATGGTGCCCGGGTACCACAGCACCGCTTCATGAACAAGGCCAAGCGGAGAACGCCCCATACTTACCACGAAGCTACAAAATTCCGCGTAAGTAACAAATTCTATAACTTGCAAAATGTACTTTATTGACTTGCGTGCTAAGGTGTATTTTGCATCTTATTAAATTTGTTAGTTACGCGGTATTGCGGCATCACCGACGAAATACGGGACCCCTTTCTCACCCATTGTACCGAATTTCAAAAGCCAGAAATTAATTTCCATACTTTGTATGCTCATTAGTATCGATAGTCATAAAAATTGGAAAGCAAAAAAGGGGCATATTTTTACTCGTACATTGCGTTGCTGCAATACTTTTCAGCGCAACAATGTTAAAGCAACTCGTCAATGGATATCTACAATTATTTGGTCAATGGATATTAAGACGCTTAATAAATTGTAACGTTAATGATCAGTAATGTTCACGTTCGTTATGTTCGATCAGTAATGTTCATGTTAACGTTCGAAGGTGTTGATATTTTATTCATAAATATTTATGGGGAATAATTATTTTTATTTGATTTCTGAGATTGTCCTTTGATATTTATTTATTTAATACCCTTGACTCTATGTTATGGGTTGGTAAGCTTTTGAGTCGGAAGAGTCAAACACTACAATTTACAAAATCTCATTACAAACAAAAAAAAAACACAATCTTGCCAACAATAAATAGTACTTAGTAAAATAAATAATATTTGCGCATGTAGCTAGCGAGCCGCAGGTTGCCGACCCCTGCCCTATGTCAGTATCGGCTTACAATACTGTTGAGTTTCTTGAAGCACCTCCTCAATAGTGGTCCTTTTTAAAGCGCTGGACAGACTTGCGAAAGTGCCTGCAGAACAACGGTTATAACCAAACCATCGAAGCATGCCCTTTTTAATCTTCATCACTACATCTTCTTTTAAGCCACATTTCTCTCTTATCTTTTCATTCCTTACTCTATCAATCAATTTAACACCACACACTACGCCAAGAGAGCATTTCAACTGCATTTATTTATACGTCTTTTATGCTTGTCCTGCCACACCCAACATTCACTACCACACATCAGAGTAGGGGCAACACTTTACTGTGCCTAATTCATTCCGTAACCTATATTGCTTTGCTTGCTGTGTTTGCATTTCCATAGACTAATCTTTTCTTTTCTGTTTCTCAAGTGTTGCCAACCTTAACAGGGTGTAATTTTTATGGTCGTTCGAGGTAAACTCGAACAAATGATTTAAATTTTGATCCTTGATGTTTTTCAATTTATGTTACTTTGTGTTAAGTGTGTCATTTTCCGTCTCTTCACCAAGCGGTTCCAACGGAAGACCAGTGCTGGCTTTACGGCTAGCGAATGCTGAGTTGGGACCGTTTCGCAACTGTTTCTGTTGGAGTACTGGCTACTCATCATAATCGAATTTATGTTTTCTGTTCTGTTTATATTTTGATTATGACTTTTCTGTACATAGTTACTCACTTGAAAAATAAACATTACTTGGAGACACAACGTTTGCTCTTTTAATAAATAATATCACAACAAATACTAGTAAAATTTCAACAGGACAAGGTGTGTTTACTGAAGAAATCGCTATATGGCCTTAAACAGGCACCACGAGCTTGGAACAAAAAGTTAAATGAGATACTTTTAAAAATAGGTTTTAAAGAAACTCCTTCTGAGCCCTGTGTGTATACTAAACTTTTTGGTCAAGAACTCGTCATAATTGGAATTTTTGTCGATGACATAATAGTGTTCTTCCAGTCAGATTTGACATTTGACATTGTAAAGAAAGATTTGTCGCAATATTTTTCTCTGAAAGATCTCGGAATATTAAAATCATATCTAGGATTGCAAATCGACTGCGATACTGAGAGTATCAAAGTGAATCAGTCAAATTACATTAAATTTTTGTTGGGTAAGTTTAATATGACGGAGTGTAAAACTAGAAATACTCCTCTAGCTCAAAATAAACTGGAAAAGAAAAATGTTGACCAGGTTTGTGACTCTTATCCCTATCAAAATTTAATAGGATGTCTGATGTATTTGACGGTAAATTCACGACCCGATATTGCATACGCAACGAGCTACTTGAGTCAGTTTAATACATGTTATGGAAAAGAGCATTGGAATGCGGCAAAAAGGGTTCTGCAATATCTAAAGGGTACCATAAATTATTCGCTGGTTTACAGAAGAACCGGAGAACCTTTAAAAGGCGCCTGTGATGCAGATTGGGCGAACTGTGCCATAGACAGAAAGTCGTACACGGGCTACATTTTTAAGTTAAGTGGAGCACCAGTATCTTGGGAGTCAAAGAAGCAGCCCACGGTAGCTCTCTCATCCACGGAAGCAGAATATATGGCACTTGCGTCTGCCACAAAAGAAGCGTGTTACTTACGTCGATTTATGTATGAAATAACAGGTAAGTTATCATCAGTTAGCTTAGCTTCTGACAGCCAAAGTGCCATCAGTCTCGTTCGCAACCCTATACACCATAGCAGGACGAAGCATATAGATACCAGATATCATTTCATTAGGGAGAAGGTATCTGCTAATATTGTTACTTTAGAATATTTACAAAGTTCTGATATGCCTGCAGACGTTTTAACAAAGTCTCTCGGGCCTGTTGCACATAAGATATGTACAGTCAGTCTAGGTTTAATGACCTAACTTGTTCAGAATAACCTCGATTAAGGGTGGGTGTTGGAGTACTGGCTACTCATCATAATCGAATTTATGTTTTCTGTTCTGTTTATATTTTGATTATGACTTTTCTGTACATAGTTACTCACTTGAAAAATAAACATTACTTGGAGACACAACGTTTGCTCTTTTAATAAATAATATCACAACAAATACTAGTAAAATTTCAACAGTTTCTGTGTCTGATTTTTTGTATCTATGTAGGTACCTAATGTTGTTTTGTATTGTTTCGAATAAATGTCTCTTTATCTCTGTCTTTATCTTTAAAAAAACCTTTACGCTGTGTTGTTAGGACAGGCGCCTATACTTATGCTGTAATTTTTCTGTGACGAGGCTATACTTACCAAACATGAGATCAATAACGACTTGTCATATGAAGTCGACGTGATTATATTACTTTGCTTGTTTCCTATGATATAGTGATACCTTTGACACTGTACACCCGAAATAGTATTGTAACCCTGAATAAACTATTCAGCCTATCTACAGGGTGACCCCTAAGTGGTGAACAAAATGATCACCTCTGTGTTCTACTCACGAATATGAACAACTTTCACTATTGGACCAACTCTGAAACACTTAAAAAAAAATCAGCTGTTTCATAGAAAAGTTCAATACGTACTCGACCAAAATGTATGAAGCAGCTGATATTTTTTTTGTGATTCCAGAGTTGGTCCCACAGTGAAAGTTGTTCATATTCTTGGGTAGAACACAGAGGTGATCATTTTGTTCACCACTTAGGAGGGCATTTTCACTTAAAAGTGTACCCCCCGTTTTGATGATGTCCCTCAAGTTTAACAATTTGTTACTGCTTTAAATATTGGTTTTTAATTATTTAAAAGATGCAGACATATAGTAAGCTTTTGTAACAATGATTTGGCAAAAATGGCACGTTAAAAATACGCATTGTGTAATTATATTAAAATTTTAAAGCAGCGAGGGTAGCAGTTTTTGACGTGTCCCACGGTAAAATCAAATTTTTATAAGTTGCAACATTGAAAATATTTACTAAGGAACGTTGTAATTTGATGGAGTCAACTAATCTAGACTAGTTTGCACGTCACATAAACGAATTTTATAAATTATAGCTTATCACTATCGTATTAAAGTTTTAATTTAAATAATGATACTTAAAACTGATGCCGCCTGACATGTCAGGTTTGTAACGGTCGAAACTACATAAAAAAATCTACCAATTCATGTTATATTTCTGGAAATGGCAACATTGAGTATCACGTGATCAACCGGCCACCAATAGGACGTCCAGTGTGTGAAAGTGCGGCGTGAAGCAAGGTTGTGTCAGTGAACTGGTCAACGTGCACATTTCTTCAGTCAGGTTTGTGAGATAATTTATATATAACAGTAGCTATTTCGTAACTTCCAAATATTTTGGAAGGAAAAAGACGGTCTCAAATGTATTTTTTCATAAAAACCATAGTGAAATACTGTAAAATGAATTGAGAGTCATTTTTCAATTAGAATTTGGTAGACAAATGTGACGTCAGTTTTGTGACATATCGCCCCGTCACGTATAGGCTGACCGCCAAAGTCACAAAACCGACCACGTTAGGGTGGTGTTACATGGGCGTTATAAAAAAACACCTTTACTACTTAGCACTCCCGATTATATAAAAAAATGCGTTTGTTTCTAGGTGTGTTTTTTTCATAAATCCTACTTATTTACTTAGATTCTTTAAGCTTTCAAATAAAAGTGAATCAAACTATTTTCTGATCGTCACATTTTTGTATTATACATAGGTACTTGTCACTTGTCACCCTGTATAGTAAAGTACACTACAAATAGATGTATCGATTTTTCATCTGTTTGTAGTTATTTGGAATACAGTTATGATTTAAAACTAAACTTGTAAAAAAAATACACGATCGTCCAGTTCGAATCTAATTTTTGCAATATACAGGATAAGTGTAAGTTAAATGATGAAATATGAAAAATCTATGAGTAAAGAACTACGATGAGCGAAGCGAGCCGAGGAGATATCTGTCAAAGAAAATTAGTTTTTTTTCTTAACACTCTTTTATTCATAAATTTAAATGTGCACTAAACATGTGATCTACCCTTACTCTTATACAAAATCAACCCATTACAATATCCACGGGAACAGTGTTACAAAAATCTTATCTATAATTAATAAAACATAGAATATTTATTAACAATCGTAGACAGCAGTACCTATCTACAAACTACAATGACTATTTTAATACATACATACATACATTAAATCACGGCTGTGTCCTAGAGGGGTAGGCAGAGACCACTTCTTTCCACTTGCTACGATCCTGACAAATGAATAATTGGGATTGTTCATATTTTTTACAATTAATCTAATTTGAAAACCATTTCAAGGAATAGGGTTGTAAAACCGTTCTGCATTATTAAGTTTTTGAAATATTTATCTATTTCGGATATTTCGACAAAAGTATATTTAACCTTAGTTTGACTTTCGTTTTCGGCTTGAAGCCCTTCTAGATGTATCTTACGGGTTAGTCGAAACCCACTTGAAATAGTATGTTTTAATTTAATACACGATTACAATTACTTTTTATCATTAGACATCGTTTAGATGTTATAATTTGCTAGAAAAAACCATCCCAAATTTAAAATAATAATGTCATCCATAAAATGTCTGCTAAATAAATGAAGACATTTAAACAAAACTATCGGGTCAAATACAAAATAACCGAAATTGGTCTCTTGAAATTGCTTATTCTTTCGAATTAGAATGTAAAAACTGTGAGTTTTTTTTTTGGTCTATCCCAACTATGTCTCTAGAATGTCCACAGCACCCTAAAAGCACTCTCCCTTGTGGATCAGCTCCTCGACCAGCTTCAGACACTGCGCGCGGCTGAGTTTGCCGTTGTGTGTGCGCGGGAGTGCCGACACGAAGGCTATGCCGCCGCGCAGGCGCTTCTGGTCGCTCAACATGGCTGGAACAATAGAGTATCATCAAACCCGAAACTTGGGTCGTATTAATAAACTAATCTCAAGTCTAATGCTCGTCTCGAGATGCGTCAAAAATGACAGTGTTCTATGGTTTGACGTTTACTTTGACGTATCTCGTGACGGGCGTCTCAGCCAAGATGTGTTTATTAATACGGGCCTTAGTCATTAATAATTTGTACAAATGTAAAAGTTGTATCTTTTGTCTAGGAGACACCGTACTGCCGTGATATATCTATAATGCCGTTATCTGACATCTGGTATTTTTTTTACTTATAATGCTATATTAATGAGAAAAAAGTCACTATCAATCTGTGTTTGCGATTTTTAAAACATAAATTTGGTAGATAACGGCATTATAGATATATCACGGCAGCGTAGATGTAAGTAGGAAAATATATTGAAACTTTTTTGTGGTTGTCTTGTTTTCATTTTTCTTCCTCTATGTCTCTCGTAATATTTCTGGCAAGTTCTCCTGCTGAATTACAGATAATATTTGATGTCACATTTTATTTAATATAATAGTTTTATATAATGCTAGACTAAAGTCGAGTCCAGAATTAGGCGAACTAACTTGACAGTTCATTGTACACTAATGTTGCCATAGTTGGGCTAGTGCGTAAATATCGATAGCTAATCGAACACATAACGGATTTGGAATTATCATCGACGGTATATAGCGTCTGTCTCTGTCGCACTTTCATATTTGCCAGAAAGAAAGGGATGAATGCTATATGTATGGTACATGAAAGTACTAGCCCGAGAAGCCATCTTAAAGGATCACAATTATATCGACATATTTGTGTCGACATAAACCTATCACTATTTATATTTTCCTATGCCTGGCAACATATTCGGCTGTCAAGTTCGTTCGCCTAATTCTGGACTCGACTTTAAGTGCTCTTATAATCATTGTAATATGAAATACAATTATGTTTATAAAACGACTGACTGCTGAGTTCATTTTCAGCACTGGTCTCCTCTTGGCAAGCGCTGGTAGAGTTTTGAAGTGTGAAAGTTCCCGTGCGGCCTACTTACTGAATAAATGTCTTTCAGCATTCATCACTAAACTTCAGCCCACGTCCACCTATTTGCAGGGTAAAGGCATCTTCATTTTCACGCCACATTGCGCGGACTCGTGTTGACGCTAACAACAGAGTACCTATGCTTTGTCTTATTTCTAATGGGATATTTAGTATGGTTTAATGAGCTCACGATATTCAACGTAGTTCATGCGTTAATATAAATAATTAACGTACTCTTAAAGTTAATGTAAGTACGTGACTAAAAAGACTTTAAAATATTGTAATGTTCTTGAAGTGTGATATTAAGACTGCGCCGAGCAAACGACGAGCGTCCAGTGGCCACCTTTTCCCGTTAAGCTGACTACTCAAATTGTAATTGTGATTAAAGTTTGTTACGTATTGCATAAATTGTGTTTTTAGTTGCACTAAAAAAACACATCGTCTGATTTCAAGGATTTTTTTTAGTTCATTAGAAAACACAATAATAGTAATGAGGGCGCCACTAGACGCTCGGCGTTTGCTCGGCGCAGTCTTAAAACGTTGATTTGGTACATGAGTATAGTAACACGAGTTGGATTGTCCAAACATTAACTACTACTGCAAAAATGAACAATATATTGTGCAGTGAGTAACATTAGCTATCGTGCATTTATTTCCCAACAAAATTTGATACAAAATTTTGTTTTTCTGATGTTATATCAGCGTTTACTGCATAAATGAAAACTGCAAAACTGCCAAATTTTGGGTTGGTAGCTTACCTCTTCAACACGTTGAAATTTATATTTCTGGTCGCCTGGTAGATTACATTTTCAAAGTACAGCTTTCTCTTACTTTACGAATCGGCTTTACCATGATACATGGCTAGCACATCATCTGCTATTACCATCTCATGTTTCTGCACTCCTAGTAGCCACTTACAATTAATAGTCTGATGTATCCTCTCTCTAGTGACATCGCACCCAGGCTGCAATAGAATGGCCGTCGCTGGCCCGGAGTCTGTCCCAACCACCACGCTTTGCTGCACTCCTGGTATCGATCCGATTGCGATTTCAATCTCTTCTGGGTATATCTAGATTAAAAATGACATGTTAGTTTTGTCTTTATTACCAAGGAATGTCTATTTTCCTACTTAAGTATTTAAGCAGAGCATTTTATACTCGTAAGCAAAACTAATAACTTTTGATTTGCTCGGGTGGCTTAATCTTTTAATATTGACGCATTTAAGTCCCTTGATAAAGAAACTATAAATAAATTCACAAAGACTCGCCGCTATTAATAGTTTTACGCAATCTTTCAAAACGTTCAACGTTGAGTGTTAGGACAAAGAGGATTGGGTAATTTTTTTGAAGAATATTGTCAATTTTTCAGCGGCCACGGATGATTTATTCATAGTTATTTAGAGGACCTCGAAACACATTATAGATATATATAATTTAAGGCGTTTAATAATATCGAAGCCGAAATATTAAAAATTTAAGTGTTCAGTTTTTGGTACTAAAAGTACGCCTAGGTAAGAATATTAAATATCTCGGCTTCGATGCACTTAAGAGTACCTAGTTATGATAGAGTTTATTTTGAATAATTCTATTATAACTTACCACTTTTGAAAATGTATGACTTTTACAAATGACCCCACTTTTACTCAACCCCCTTTAATTAACTGACTTAGATAATTTACACAATGATTATTGAAACTCGAACAGTACTCGTAAACTTACATGATGATTTAAGTACTTGAAACCGAGCTTGGTCCTGTTGGCAAAGTACAACTGATCCTCCTCATCTCTGTAGAACACATCTCCGGTCTTCAACCAACCGTCTGCTGTCACACAACCAGTGTAGGCTGCTTTATTGTTCACGTATCCCTTAAGATATTAAATACGTTACGAAAAACCGAAGGAAGATCACGATAAAATTGTACAAAACACAGAATGTTGAAAAAGGCCGACAATTCAATCAATATTCATACCGTGAAAATAAAAAGGCTAGATAAAAAGTGTCTAACAGAAAATTCAATGTTCGTGGTCGCATGATATTGCATGAGATTGCAAGGCAATATGCACAGATGCATGCAATCGTGGGCTTGGTGCAGGCCTTAATCAAAAGAATAAATTAATCAAACAACAACGCATCTACCTTTATGATGCAATCGCTTCTTATATACAACTCTCCTCGTTTATTAGCTCCCAGTACTTCTTCGCCATCATCATTGACTAACTGAAATAAAAAGGATATAATGCATACATTCATAGCGGAATTGAAAAAATGATAGACACCAAAGCGCTAATTTCCTAAAAAGTGGGATTTAAAGTGTTAATAATAGAAGTTTGCAGAAATTTTAAAATTAGGTAAGTATACATTGCTCAACCTTGTCAAAACCATCAGGTTTTTCGATAACAATTAACAAGCTTAAAATCTGAAAAAGAAAAAAAATGCAGCTATAGTTTCTTTTTGTATACTTATGTATACAAAACGAAACGAAACGAAACGAAGTTGATAATGTTATCAACTTTTATTTGTTCTAATTTCTCAATTGACCAACGTTTAACTGGAACAGATCGGGTAAAGGGATAAGTTTACTTTTTATATTCTAGCTTTATATTTATTACAGTATTTTTTATATTATTTTGTTTGTACAATAAAATGTTTACAAACATACATGATTTGCTACGTTTAAGTTTAGGTATGCACCTATAGTCTCTACTTTTAGGTATTTAAAAAATGTAAACAAAACTACCACATGATATAGTTCGTCAGCCAATAGAAACAGATCACTGATATGTCAAAGTGCAATAAAACAGTTTTGATTGGCTGTTTAACAATATCACGTGGTTTGGAAGTTTACATTTTTTTAAATACCTAATAGTATAGACGATAGTAATAAATATATATTAAATCGATATTGTCTTACTTTATATTTCATGAAGTTGGCAACCTTCCCTACGGTGGCTAGAGAAGTCGAGCGGTCGCCCGACGCTACAATGCCTTGGGCCTCAGTGGATCCGTACACGTTAGCCAGAAACCCGGTGTTAGACATCTTAGCCTGCGTAATAAATTAATGTTAAATTTTAATAATAGAAACTGTATGACTAATATATGTCTGTATGTAGGTCTGTATGTGTGGAGTTAGAATGATAGATAGAGTAAGAAATAGCGAGATCCGAGAACGATGTGGATTGAAAGAAGATGTAGTGACTAAAATCGAAAAGGGTATGCTAAGGTGGTTTGGTCATTTAGAAAGGATGGATGAAAAAAGAGTTACGAAAGAGATATGGCGAGCGAGAATGAGCGGAGATGTCCGTAAGGGACGTCCTAGACGGATCTACAGTGATCAGATTCGCGATGTACTGAATAAGGGCCAAATCAAAGGCACCCGAAACCGCCGTCCGTGCATGAAGAGATTGATGAATGCAGAGGAAGCGAAAATTGTGTGTTTAGATCGGTGCACCTGGCGTTCCATAATCTCTGCCTACCCCATTGGAAGACAGGCGTGAAGGTATGTATGTATGTATAGGTATATATGTATGTATAGGTATATATGTATGTATAGGTATATATGTATGTGTAATAATTAGTCTTTAAAAAAAAAGATCACACTATCCAACGGAATGGGAGATAAGTAATACGTCCGAGCATCGATAGCAGCTTGTTTATTTGTCACAAGACGGCGCGGCGGTGGACGCAGCCATCCTACAGCTATACTTGCCTACCTATACGACATATGTAGCAATTAGGTACATGGAAAATACTAAGTTAGTTTAACATTTTATCGGTAAAAGTGCTACCAAAGAAAATAAGTGCATTATTTTACTTTACTTATAAAGTATTTCATTTTTAGTTCTAATTGAATTTGTTACGAGTATTTACGCTGTCTTAAACTATCACCAACGCAGGTTTCACTTAGTCCATATACTTTGTTAAACACCTGATTAATAAAGCTACTTAAAAAAAAACTAGATTATTATTACTGGCAGAAAAACTCACCGATAATTCTGTCATACTTTTAGGTGTAAACGGGGAACCTCCGATGCATATCGATTCAAAACACGACAGTTGCTTGGGGGTCGCTAAACTGCCGATAGATGTCGCCAGCGTCGGCCCGACGAAGGACCACGTGGGCTGAAAAAAGTGTTACTTTTATAGGGTAAAGTCACCAGTGGTCAGCCAGAGACCAGTAGTCGACCTTATATGAGTGCGAAAAGTATGAAGTATATCTTTCGTACTCTTCCCACTCATACACAGTATAGGCAGAAGCCAACTAAAGGTCTCTGGCTAACCGCTGGTGCCTTTACCCTATGTCTGAAAGTGAATCACTAAATACCTAGCTCGTTAGAGTCACTGAATCTTCACAAATGTCACGTGGTCGCTTCATTTGGTGAAGTAATTTTCAAAATAAACTTAGTAAGTAGGTACATGGAGCGTTTAAATTTCAAAAATGTAAAAGGTACATAAACACTCGTATGTGGGGCCCGAGCATCGGACAGCTGCTCTTTAAGACTGCACCGAGCAAACGCCGAGCGTCCAGTGGCGCCCTCATTACTATTATTGTGTTTTCTAATTAACTAAAGAATTTCCTTGCAATCAAACGATACGTTTTTGTAGCGCAAGTAAAAACACAATTTATGGAATACGTAACAAACTTTAATAACCTACCCTTTGAGTAGTCAGCTTAAAGGGAAAGGGTGGCCACTTGTTTCGGTTAAGTTGATAACTCGAAGGTGAATTGTTATTAAACTATGTGATATACTCTATAAGTTGTGTTTTTATTTGTAGTACAAAAAACTACCGACTAATTTTAAGAAAATACTTTAGTTTATTAGAAAAAACAATAATAGTAATGAGGGTGCGTACATCCGGCGTACGCTCGGCGCAGTCTTAAGCAACTACAAATTATGAATCTGCCCTCAATTTCTGTATGAGGTCTGTTTGCTTGTCAAAAGTAATATAAGCATGTTTACTCAATACTCCCTCGATAAGGAAAACGTCAAGATGGATATAATCTCTTCTTACCAACGCACAATTCGGCTTTTCTTTAGAAAGAACATCTTGTTTATTGCTTTAAAGGTTTTACCTCCTATTTAGCACATGATCTGAAAAAAACTGACTTTCCGAAATATAAAGTAAAACTGTATAAATGGTGTCAAAGGTTAAAAAACCCACATTATTTATGCATAGGGTAAAGTCACCAGTAGTCAGTCAGAGACCAGTAGTCGACCTTATATGAGTGCGAAGAGTGCGAAATGTATACTCATCCCACTCATACAAAGTATAGGCAGAGGCTGACTACTGGTCTAATAAAGATTTATATTATATTCTAGTCTTAAAACTGTTAGAATCAGAATCAAAATCGTTTTTATTTATTGCTACATACCTATTTATCACCTTCAGTACAAAAAATGTATCGGACATGTTAAACAGAAATAAGTTGACTCATCAAAGGTACAAACGACACTTTTTTCTGTTAAGTTGATAACTTGAAGGTGAATTGTTATCAAACTATGTGATATACCCTATAAGTTGTGTTTTCATTTGTAGTACAAAAACCAACCGACCAATTTCAAGAAAATACTTTAGTTTATTAGAAAATACAATAATAGTAATGAGGGCGCCACTGTACATCCGGCGAACGCTTGGCGCAGTCTTAAAAATTAAGTAAATTGACAGTGAAATTCATATTAATCAAACAAATTATTGAATATTAGTCCGTGAACATTGACAATTCCAAAGCCACTCTATGAATATCGCCGGCAGGCATGAATGGTTTAATGACTGTATAGGCTTGAATATTTTTAGACGGTCGGCCGCCTGATCGGGCTCGGTACTGGCAGGCAAACTGTTTGTCAATGACGCCGGGCTTTTGGTTGGATGGAGCTCAATTTGCATAAAACCGTTTAGCATACTAGTTTCATTTAACTACATTCGAAAAGCATAGCAAACGTTTCGCTTAAAATAATACAATTTTATCAAGCAAACGGTCAAATAACGTTCTTAACCAGAATTTATCATAATAATCATAATAAGATAAGATAATAAGATAAAAAAAATTGCATTGCATCGCATTTCGTTGTTATAAATATTATATATTATATTATTTAGTAATTTTGTTTTTATAATCTATTAATAAAGCTCCAAGATTCGTTTACATTATACAAATCGAAATTATGCAATATGTTTTATGCTAAATGAAAGTTATTACAATAGTTTTAATGCAAATCATAACACAGTAATGAGCATGTATCACTCTCGACCTCGTCGTCAACATCAGGTGATACTGAGATCAAAAACAAACATTTTTTATAAAAAAAGAACATTTCCCTTTTTGTTACCTTGGTTTTAATGCCTTTTTTAGCTGTATCTCACATGAAATAATCTAAAATGAGAGCTGGCGGTTTCCTCGCTCAACGTATAAGTTTAACCATCCAGCGAGGAAATGCTGCCAGCATCTTTGGTACAATGCCGCAGGGGCCATTCTTAGATTTAATGTTCTAGTTAATTTATATATTTAGAGTTAGTTTTATTTAATTTTAGTTTTCTTTTTCAGGTTGTTGTGTTATGGTTGTTGTATTATTTTATGTGGTTTTTCATTAATTAAGCCCTTATTTTATTTTTACTAACATTTTAAACGATAGCTGCTTACTTTAACATGTGAAAACATCAAGATTTCGTCGGTGATACTGCCCAATCGCTTAACTAACAAATTTATAATAGCGCAAAATAAACCCTACTGTCTTTTTAAAAAGGTGCATTTTGCTCCTTATTTAAAATGTTAATTACGCGGTTGTATGCCTTCGTCGTTCCCTACAGCGACTGCTTTAATAAGTTAATTACCCCCCCCCCCCCGTGACCTTTCACGGCAAGGTCAACTTTCTTTCAACTCTGATGAATATCCCCGGGGGCCCTTCATTAAGTTGCAAAGTGTACGTGCTTACACTCGTTTGAATTTTTAGAAGCGGTCTCACACAGAATAACTTAGCTGAGTAAATTTTCGGAGATAGGGAAAGCATGTTCGGGCTTGTGAATTAATATGGAAAAGAAAAAGGAGATTATACCGGGTGTCCCAGAAACCGACGTCAACCCATTAAGGGCTGATAGGCCTCACACATCTACCAACGAGAATATCACATTTTAGGTTAAGTAAAAATACCTTAGTTTTCGAGATATCGATCATTTTAATCGGAAAAAAATGGCATGTAGCTTTAAAAAAATCCTCATTTCACAGTGATTCTAATCATGCAAGAAAAAACCATTTTTTTTAATTAATACATTATAGGGGTTTCTCGTATCACGGACAAGGAAAAATGACAAAAAACCCGATTAAAATGATCAATATATCGGAAACTAATAACAATTGCTGAACATACATGGTGGTTAAATCGATAGCTTACACCCTGTATAGTATACATACATACATAAACTCACGCCTTTATTCCCAGAGTGGGGTAGGCAGAGCTACAGAATTTCCAACAACTATAAAAACTTTTTGATAATTCTGTAACCACATTTTGCACACTTAGGCGAAACACATAATTAGGTGTTATAGTATAACACGAAGATATCTGCGATTTTGCCGCGTGGAAATATTTTCTCGCCACTACCGCTACGCCTTTCTACCTGTTGGGATTCGATTATCTAAAACCCTATTTTAGCGCACCCCTAGGGTACTCAATTCCTCCACATTCCAAACGTATAGGTTTAGCAGTTTAGATTGTGCGTTATCCTGTCAGTCAGTCAGTTATTCACAGAAGAGTTTTATTTGTGTATAGACAAACAAGTACCAGGGGACAATGACGAATGAATTTGACGACGCGCTGGCCTAGTGGGTAGTGACACTGCCTACGAAGCTAGCGGTCCTGGGTTCGAATCCCGGTAAGGGCAGATATTTGTGTGATGAGCGCGAATATTTGTTCCTGAGTCATGGATGTTTTCTAATGTATTTAAGTATATATTTCTCTATATAAGTATTTATATCGTTGTCTAGTACCCATAGTACAAGCCTAGAGCTTAGTTTGGGACTAGGTCAATTGGTGTGAGATTGTCCCCTTAGGTATATTAAAAAAAAAAAATGAAATAAAAAAGTTTATTTCTAAAAAATTTACAAGTTCACATAAATTGCACTAGTATCAAACTAAGCCCTAGGCTTATACTACCTATATATAACTGCCTCCATAAGCCAATAAGTAGTATCTTAAATTCAATCACCAAAGCAGATTTAATTCTATGTCGTTAGTAATAAGGTTGATATTACTACAGGAGGTTTATCGCAGTTATTGCGTTTTGGCTTAGGACGGCAGAGATACACAAAACACAACAAATTTCTAGAGTAAATGATACGCTCTGACTATTATTTAAAAAAAAACCCAAAGTAACTCTTGCGGTTATCACACAAGTATTGGCCATTATAACCAAGAACTGAACTCGGCGGGGCCGCCCGCTAATTTCATGGAGTGACCACCAACTAGGCTAACCATTTTTTCCAAGACGCTTAAATATTGATGAATATTGTGAATCAATTGCACATAAATAGCTGAAATATAATGGTGGAATGGTGGATATTCATATATTATATTTTTTTCTGCATTTTCCACTCTAAAACCATACATACATTAAATCACGCCTGTTTCCCAGAGGGGTAGGCGTAGGCAGAGACCACTTCTTTCCACTTGCTACGATCTTGACCAATTTCTTTCGCTTCTTCCGCATTCATACATCGAGTCATGCACGCACGTCGGTTTCGGGTACTTAAAATTCGGCCCTTTTCGAGTATTTCTACGATTTGACTCGAAAAAGTACGCCTAGGGCGGCCCCTTCCGACCCGTCCACTCATTTTCGATCCGTATAAAACCATACGCATATTAAAATGTTTTATGTCGAAAAGGGCAAAAATTAGTTCTTTTTTTAGTAAGCAGAGTAATAATAAAATTACGGCAAACATTTCATGCAAATGTCTGTATTTTGTATCTCGTCGTTTAAATGTTGGAATTTGTTTGGCAATCTCGTATGAGTAATCTGTCAAACTTTGTGGAGTTACGAGGAAACTCATAATTCTCATATCATTTAGACAAATGAGTTGTTGGGAGCCAAGACATGACGTCATTACAAAACCAGCAGGGTAAATTGGGCTTTATGTTAAAGGGCTCGTAATAATTTGTTCTTTTGCCTGTTATATTTTTTCTATTGTGTCCGCGTCGATTTTGGTAGCGTTATTCACGCGGGAACTTTTTAATCTTTTGGGATAAAAAGTAGCCTATAATATGTTAATTCAGTTTACAAGGTGTCCCAGAAACCGACGTCAACCCATTAAGGGCTGATAGGCCTGCTAATTACCAACCAGAATAACACATTTTAGGTTCAGTAAAAATACCTTAGTTTTCGAGATATTGATCATTTTAATTGGAATTTTTGTCCTTTTTCCTTATATCCGTGATACGAAAATCCCCTAAATTAATTCAATAATAAAAAAAACAGTGGTTTCTTGCATGATTAGAATCAATATTATATAAGGAAGTTTTTAACGCTACATGCTAGTTTTTTTTTCATTACAACTTTTTGAGTAAACGCAAAGAGTTACTTTCTCCATACTAAGGGAACCCCGCATTTGTTTTTCACCAAGTATGGAAAAACAAACTTTGTGCGCTTACTCAAAAAGTTGTATTGAAAAAAAATGGCATGTAGCTTTTAAAAACTTCCTTATTTCACAGTGATTCTAATCTTGCAAGAAAGCACTGAAAAAAAGAAGTATAAATACATGAATTTAGGGGTCTCTCGTATGACTGACATAAGGAAAAATCACAAAAAATCCGATTAAAATGATCAATATCTCGGAAATTAATAACAATTGCTGAATATACATGGGGATTAAATCGATAGCTTATGAGCTGCTCTATCAGCCCTAGGCGGGTTGACGTCGGTTTTTGGGACACCCTGTATAAGCCATCTCCATTCCAAATTTCATCCAAATAAGTCTTGCAGTTGCAGCGTGAAGGAGTAACAAACTAACACACACACAAACTTTCACATTTATAATAATAGTAGGATTTATAATATTTTTCTGCTATTTCCCTCATTCGGTTGCGTTATGGGATAAAAAAAAACTTAATATTTTGTGGCTCGTTTGTGCGTGACCTGTCAATCAGTTAGTAACTGTGGGGTTAAAGCCGAACCTTTTACTCAAACCACGGGCAGATAGGCTTACTTCGGGTTAAAATTTGACACATTTTGTAATGGAAAATGACAAATTTTAACTCAAAGTAAGCCTTATCTATCCGTTGTTTGAGGATAGGGTTCAGCCGTTAGCCAAGTGCCGAGAAAAATTATCCCACGTGGCGGGTAAAATGGGGTTGTGTTAGAAAAGTCACCATTTAATCATATCTAGTTATCTAAATCACCAGAAATACATAATCACGTATAAAACCAAAGACTGATATTCATAGTCCACATACCCGATATTTCTCCATCATTTCCACCACCAGTTCTGGTGTGATCTTCATCGAGGTGAGCAGCACTGGCACCTCGTAGACCAGAAAGCTGGTCATCACGATGGTATGCGTCATCCATTGGCCAGTTGACAGGAGAAGACACAGGCGAGTAGGTTTAGGGAACTGAGTGTAATATAACCTGGGGAAGCAGAAAAGTATAGTCTATTAATATGCAGCGAGTTACACTTATTTTCCTGCCTATCCAACTTTTGTGTATAACTGAGGGGTTACCGTGACATTTTAAAGCAGTTCAGTTTAAGTTGACAGAATGAGACAAAGCTGTATAACTGCTATACCTTTGTCCCTTTCTCTCAACCTAAACTGAACTGATCGTTGTCCTTGTCATACTGTGTATGGAATCATAATACCCTCACTGCTAAGGAACGCGACCACGGGTTAAGTTATGCCAAGCTATACGATTATACGGCTGCCTTCTTGCTAACGTTATAACATCTTGGCAGTGGTCTGCCGTTTTTCTACGGTACCTAACGAGTAACTATAGTATAGCAGCTTCTGCAGACATGCAGAAAGTCTCTGCGCTTCATGGGTCCCCAAATTTTAACATGATTCTGGTCCAAACAACAAAAAAGAGCTCTTCGTCTTTAATTGTTTCAAAAATAATATATAAAAGTAAGGTTTCTTACCACGGGCATGGCAGCTGTGTAATAAGGCCTCGGTGAGTCAGTATGGCAGCTTTGGGCAGTCCTGTAGAGCCGCTGGTGGGCAGCAGGACGGCTGATGATTCAGGAGTAACGTTGGGCAGCCTGCGTTTAATTATGATAAGATATAGATATACATACATACATAGATTTAATCATGCCTGTTTCCCAGAGGGGTAGGCAGAGACCACTTCTTTCCACTGGCTACGATTTTGACAAATCTGATATAGATATAAGGAAATATAATGGGATGCAAGCAGCGCAAGACCGGACCGATTGGTGTTTTTAGCCGGTGCGACTAATTGGGCCCTCCATTCTTAGGTCTCCGGTAGGGATTTTCACCTCTGCCCTTTTTCTTAAAGTATTTCAAGTTAAAAGCAAACAAAAGCAAGGACTTTTGTCTTTGGCCCTTCAGGTGATAACCAAAAACCTAACAATTGAATACAGCGAGGATCTACCACTTCATAACACTTACTCAAAACTGTTAATGTCATTGCTTTGTCCCCCAGCAAATTTGTCCAAAGATGGCCCGTCAGCTACCACCACGTCAGGAGAAAGAGGAGACTGGCGGACTACGTTGATGACTTCGTCACGACGGTCCGGTTCGCAGAATACCAGTCGAGGTGATATCAGCTCCAGGAAGTGCTGGAGCTCATCTAGTAAGGCGTTTAGAGGTATAAATTAGTATGTTCAGTGGAATGCGTTTTACGACGCGCCAGATATCAGTCAGTTTTCTACTTGTTGGTAAAAGATAGGTTACAAAGGCTCAAAATAATGTCTAGTTTTTAAACGACTTTACATGAGTGATGTTTTGAGTGTGTTTGTGTATGCATGTGTGTGCACGTGTGTGTGCGTGTATGTGATTGTATTGTAATACTCCATCACACTGAAGCTACTGAACGGATTTAAATAAAATTGGGAAATGTACCATAAAGAAACAAAGTAACTTTTATTCCAATTAAAAATATAGTTCCTGTAGGATGGTCAACCGAAGTAGGAGGTTCATTGAATTACTAATTATATGAGGAGAAAGTCGCGCTGCCGTGATATATTTATAATGCCGTTATTTGACATCTGGTATTTATTTTACTCATAATGTTGTATTAATAATAAAACATTCTCTATAAATCCGTGTTTGCGATTTTTAAAACAGGAATTTGGTAGATAACGGCATTATAGATATATCACGGCAGCGCGGGCTGACGCTAGTTATATATTTTTTGTTTTATTTATAAAACGTGGTCTTATTTAAGTACCAGTAATTTATACCCTGAAGATAATTACGACATTAAAAAGCCCGAAAAGATAAAAACGCAATATTTAAAACTCACTTCATACAAAATGACAGCTTGTTTATTTCAAGATTATTTATGCATAAAACCTGAAGAAACCCATTAAAAAGTTTCTTTTAGCGAACTTCCGAAGCATGCTTCTGCGAATTTTAGCTGTGTCGCAATCTATTGTATGCAAATTCCTGCAAACAAGCGAAATTAAGATCTAACTCAGCTAGTAAAAGTTTAAATTCACTTACATTCAGTAGAGCTAGGTTCCATCATGAATGGAACTGCTCCTGCCAGCAACATGGCGTAGTACAATGAGGACATGTGTTCGTGGTTCCGCAACATCATAATTACAGTCATTTCTGTCTTTTCAATCGCCTTCATAGCTCGAGCGAGTGGGATAGCGCGATTTAGAATTTGCTCGTTAGTGTAAGACTTGCCCGTAGCGGCGTTAATCTGGAATACAGTTTTAATTAAAATTGTAAACTTGGTTTTAGACTGGGAAGGAAAAGGGTTCAAGATACCATAATATAATATGAATCCGGTCGAGGACAGAAAATTGAAATAATAAAAAAAAAACTTACAGACTTCAGGAAAGGAGGAGATCCTCAACTCGTCTGTTTTTGTTTTCGTTTTTGTGTGTGTGTGTGCTTGATGTTAATTACTTTTATTCATAAGTATAATGACTAGAGTGATCTTTTCATATCTTAGTTTTAGAAATAAAATCAACGTAGCAATTTATTTCGGAATACCAAAACGAAATAGTGAATAAATCAACTTAAGCCGAATTTATATACATATTTTTTTACTTTCTACCAAAAAAATTACATATTACACAGTAAACGACAACGACTACTTGAGCGACAACAAATAAGTTGTCGTCTGAGCATATAGGGTAAAGTCACCAATAGTCAGTCAGAGACCAGGTCGTTGAGCTTATATCAGTGGGAAGAGTGGGAAATATATCTTTCAGACTCTTCCCACTCATACATTTTATAGGCAGAGGCCGACGACAGGTTTCTGGCTGACCACGTGTGACTGTACCCTATCTGCATTTACAATTTGTATGCTTGTTTATCTTTTTCTTTGAAAACTAATAACTACCAAATGATTTTCATGAGACCTGAGAACCACCCCGATTAAACTACAATACATACAAAATACGCTATATTGAACACAACACAAAGGAAAATTTATAAACAAGGAAAGACAAAAACGTGAACTACGAGTATCTTAATAAAAAAAATCTTTAACGTATAACACCCCTGTTTTGTCGGGGGTTAAATGGGAGAGGCTTTTACTTCAACGTTTAAATTTCCTAAAACTAATTAATCTTCTTACATACATACATAAACTCACGCCTTTATTCCCAGAGTGGGGTAGGCAGAGCTACAGAATTTCCAACAACTGTAAAAACTTTTTGATAATTCTGTAACCACATTTTGCACACTTAGGCGAAGATGTTTACCAGTGTATTAGTGACAGGTTGCAAGCCCATCGCCTAACAGTACTACACGCCTTTATTACCTTAGTCGGCTTTTACGACATCCACGGAAAGATACGGAGTGGCACTATTCTAATCCGGCTACCATACGGGGATTAATCTTCTTTCGATCGTGTAGTATAGAATTAAGGAGTGACCATACAGCTGCTCAAAATACGGTGACGGTACGGAATCGCAGTGACGTGCCGTAAACGTCACGACTTTACCGCATGCTCTCCACGCCGCTGCTCAAATACGGTAACGGTACGCAATCGCAGTGATATGGTCGCTCCTTTACTACAATCACTCACCACGCGTACTGCATTAGGGTTGTTTTTCAGACAATGGAGGGTGATTTCTGCCAAGTTGACTTGTGTTCGGTCAACGACGCCGGGGCGAACTACGCCATTTTTAAGTAGGTCATCGATAACCCTGTCGAGATACAGCTGAGCGTCGGCTGGCTTGCCTCTCACCACCGTGAACGACATCTAAAACAAAAAGTTTGGCTAGTACCGAGTCAAATTTGCGCACTAAGGATTCCTTATTAAGAATACCCACAGGTAGGTAACCTATTAAACGCTCAATGGAATGCTCCAAGTTTGTAGTTTATTTTGTATGGATCCTGGTATTTGCAAAAATTCACATTCGTTTTTGAACTGCTGAGTACAGTGGATGTACAGTGGCGCCCTCAGTACTATTATTGTGTTTTCTAATATACTAAAGTATTTTCTTAAAATTGGTTGGTATTATTTTGTACTGTAAATGAAAACACAACTTCTAGGGTATATCACATAGTTTAATAACAATTCACCTTCGAGTTATCAACTTAACGGAAAATAGTGGCCACCTTTTCCCGTTAAGCTGACTACTCAAAGGTTAATAGTTATTAAAGTTTGTTATGTATCCCATAAATAGTATTTTTACTTGCGCTACAAAAAAATATCGTCTGATTGTAAGGAAATTATTTAGTTAATTAGAAAACACAATAATAGTAAAATGACCCTAGTAGCCACTGGACACTCGTCGTTTGCTCGGTGCAGTCTTAAGACCCTAATTTACAACAATCATAAAAATGTTAACCAGTAAGATGTGGAAATGCCACTCCGTATCTTTCCGTGGATGTCGTAAAAGCCGACTAAGGTAATAAAGGCGTGTAGTACTGTTAGGCGATGGGCTTGCAACCTGTCACTAATACACTGGTAAACATCTTCGCCTAAGTGTGCAAAATGTGGTTACAGGATTGTCAAAAAGTTTTTATAGTTGTTGGAAATTCTGTAGCTCTGCCTACCCCACTCTGGGAATAAAGGCGTGAGTTTATGTATGCATGTAAGATGTTGAAATAGTTGTGCTAAACAACTCCTATTATGTCATACAGATAGATCAAGGCTGAAGTCTCGCCGTAAAGGATCCCTTTTAGCATTCTGATTTCAAATTTTATTCGTCTGTCCATCTGTCCGGCGCTGTCCTATAGGCGGACAGCCAGACAGAGACTATAAATAAATAAATAAATATCAGGGGACAATGTCACACCAATTGGGATTGACCAAAAAAAAGAACTCACGGTGTTTACTTTCTCATTCGAAAGAATAGGAAATTTTAAGACTCCAATTTCATTAATTTTGTATTTGACCCAATAGTTTAGTTTTAATAATATCTTTATTTATTTAGCAGACATTTTATGGATGACATGATTATTTTTAATTTGGGATGGCATTTTCTAATAAATTACAACAATTAAATGATATCTAATGAAAAAAAGTGATTGTAATAGTGTATTAAAACATACTATTTCAAGCTGTTTTCGCCTAACCCGTAAGATACACCTAGGAGGGCTTCAAGCCGAAAACGAAAGGTTAAATATAGGTACTTTTGCCGAAATATCCGAAATAAATAAATATTTCAAGAAATAATGCAGAATGGCATTAAAACCCTATTCCTCGAAATGGTTTTCGAATTGGAGTAATTGTAAAAATATGAACAATCCCAATTAAACTAGTCCCAAACTAAGCTCAAGGCTTGTGTATTATGGGTACTAGACAACGATATAAATACTTATATAGAGAAATATATACTTAAATATATAGAAAACATCCATGACTCAGGAACAAATATTTGCGCTCATCACACTAATATCTGCCCTTACCGGGATTTGAACCCAGGACCGCTAGCTTCGTAGGCAGGGTCACTACCAACTAGGCCAGCGCGTCGTCACAAGGACAAGTAAGATACTTGGTAATTCAAAGTAATTCGGTACAGTTATACATTTTTTCAGAGGTATCATGAGATAGCTTAGGGCATCTTGTATTGGCACTCGTTTTCTGACATTATGAGACTGACATTATGTCAGTATTTAAAAAACATTCATACATAAACTGTCACAAACCTTATCACCTAACTTAGTATGATATAACAGACATAAATTATGTATTATTATCATCAGTTAACATAATTTATGTCTGTTATATTATCTGTAACGCGTTTTATTCACTCTGCATTTGTTTATTGCTCTCTTTTCTCTCGTTAACCTTTTGAATGACAGTAAATAAAGTGATTTGCAACAAGTAGCGCGTATTAAAGTAAACAGCGTATAATACGTAAGCCCACAGAAGTTGTGTTACATGTTTGTAACAAAATAAATAAATTAATTATATGGCTTGGAGAAAGTAAAAAACATACCCCGAACAAACGGGCACCAGGGTTTCTATTCAACATGGTAAAACAATATTTGACAACTCTTATTATTACTTGACAGTGATGGCGGCCGAGTTTTTTTTTTAATTATTTTTTTGTTTTTTTTTATGGCGTAGAGAAGACAAACGAGCACACAGGCCACCTGATGGTAAGTGGAAACTGTGACCCATAGACATTCGCATTCACAAGACTGCAATGCAATCCTAAGACTGCAAATGCGTTGCCAACCCTGAGGACTAAGATGGAATGCCTCTATGCTAGTGATTTCACCGGCTGTCTTATCCCCAAACCGGAACACAACAGTGTGAACACTGCTGTTTGGCGGTAGGTTAATGGATAAGATGGTGGTAGCGATCCGGACGGACCCTGCACGAGGTCCTACCACCCGCAAAACAATACTTTAACACGACCAAAGCAATATCGTTTAACGTCATAGAATAGAGGCCCTCATGGTAAGAAAACTCTAAAGTAATACAGAACATTTAAATCTCAAGATTGCAATCTTAAAAATAAATTCTCAAGGCTGCAAATGCCAACCCAAGCCCCCCACTTATAAACGTAGAATAAGCTTGGAATAGTTTATGCCATGCTTTGTCCTTATCTGTAATTGTGACATTTGCATCTGACAGAAAGTGACAAAGCACGGCATAAACTATTCCAAGCTTATTCTACGTTTATAAGTAAGGGGGTTAGAGTTTAGTCTTAGTCAATTCACCCGATTCCCCGAACCGGAACACAACAGTGCAAGTACTGCTGTTTGGCGGCAGGTTAGGGGTAAGAGGTGTCAGTGGACTTTTTACAAGGTCCTTTCAACATTACATTAATCTACATAGTCCGAAACCAAAAACCCACCATTTTATAGGATTTTGATTCATCCATTATGTCATTTCACCGAAAACTATTTTCTGCTGAAATCATGATGTTTTCAGGACCATTAAACTTTAAACATTGATTACTTAGGTGAGACGTGAATAACAAAAAATAATTAACTAATTCAGTGGGAAACTCCTTTTAATCAAATGAAAAAATTCTGCGAAATAATACGTTCGATATTACGTATTTCAATAAATTAATAATTACCAAATCAAATCAATGGGGCCCTGTACTCCTTTGTGAGCAGACAGGGCATTTCACAAAAAGCCCGACTGGCTGTTCACAATGGAGTGCTGGCCCCTACCCTGATGTATGGTAGTGAATGTTGGGTGTGGCAGGACAAGCATAAAAGTCGTGTAAATGCCGTTGAAATGCGCTCTTTGCGTAGTATGTGTGGTGTGAAACTGATTGATAGAGTAAGGAATGAAAAAGTCAGAGAGAAATGTGGAATAAAAGAAGATGTATTGACTAAGATTGAAAAGGGCATGCTTCGATGGTTCGGTCATTTGGAAAGGATGGATGAAAGAAGATTGACGAAAGAGATATACACATCGATAGTGAGTGGACGGGTCGGAAGGGGCCGCCCTAGGCGTACTTTTTCGAGTCAAATCGGTGAAATACTGGAAAAGGGCCGAATCTTAAGTACCCGAAACCGACGTGCGTGCATGACTCGATGTATGAATGTGGAAGAAGCGAAAGAAATTTGTCAAGATCGTAGCAAGTGGAAAGAAGTGGTCTCTGCCTACCCCTCTGGGAAACAGGCGTGATTTAATGTATGTATGTATGTATGTAATAATTACCCGTCATTTACAATTGATTTAAACTTCAATAAGTATGTTTACCAACCCTGAGGACTAAGATAAGAAACCACTTCGCTAGATATTTATAGTCATTTAAAACAACTGATTATAATAAACGACAAGCAAATCACTTAATTCATTAGCCGTTAAAGTACCTACCTAACATTACCGAACGGCCGGCAGTTTAACTTTAACAAAATGAAATATAAAACATTTATTTCTCTCAAGTCATTAGCAGTCAATTAAAGTAATGTTCCAGAAACGGTCCGTAAAGTTATTTAAAGTGCCGTAAAATTAATGAAGAAAATCGTTAGATATGCCATGATTTAAATTAACGAAGCGACAATAAAGCGCTTTTGGGAGCTTTTTCGCCACCAAATGGAGGGCTTTTCGGTAAACCGGCATAAATGCTGGGATTAAATTCATTTTGGATGCTGTAGACGTTCAAAACGTATTTTTAACTCATTAAGAGTATAAAAAAATATAAAATATTGTTCTTATTGTTTTAAACTTTATTTTTTGTATTTTTTGGTACCTACATACATTACACATACATACATAAAATCACGCCTTAATTACCAGAGTGGGGTGGGGCAGGGCTACAGAATCACCATTAACTTTAAAAACTTCTTGACCATTCTGTAACCACATTTTGCACAATCAGGCTAAGATGTTTACCAGTGTATATTATTTAATTAACCTTAATTGCACAAAAACAAGTACAAATGGCGAACTTAATGCCTAATGGCATTCTCTACCAGTCAACTACATAATCACAGTCATAAATTTAATGACAGGTTGCAAGCCCATCGCCTAAGAGTACTACAAGCCTATATTCCCATATTCGCCTCTTACGACATCCACGGGAAGACATTGAGTTGCACTATTCTAACCTTCAACCACACGGCCATAAACATTATATTATTAAATAAACAAAAAATACGTATGTTTTATTTTTGTGTATTATTATAAGCTCGACATTATTTTATTTTACAACCTGATATATCTTCAAATAAGAATTACTTTTACTATAATACCTTCGTGATGGGGTTACCCGACTCTGTCACAGATTTCAAAAACTTTTTTTACTATAGAAACTCCACTATCAGGTAAACGTTTAAATTTATTGATTAGAGGCGATCACTCTGGATGAGTTCGCGACATGCACTGAGCACTAGACTGAATGCATTTAATTTATCTTTCACAGTGCAGTGTGTGTTTAGGACGGTATTGCAAGTTTGTAATTTTAAAAATATGAGTGTGATATTTTTACGTTTAGATAAATAAAACATCATTTTACTAACTACTTAACAACTTTATTGGGAAGGAATTATTTAGATAATCTTCTTTTATGTTTACAAAGTTAGACTAAAATCACCCTACGTGATATAAAAATAAACAATTCTAAAATGTTAAAGCTAATTTAAATTGTCACTTTCAGGCTTTTTTGTGAGCAATGAAATTTAACTCACGTGGCTGACGAGTGACGATTGTGAAATGAACTTCAAAATGTATGCATATAAATCAATAGATTTATAACTTAAACGACCTTTTAATATGTAAGATCAAGTTTTTTTTTTTATTTATTCGTTTTCTGTAGGTTGTACGTATCTATCGCTCCCGTCGTCCCTCAGAATGTAATACAATGTGCATGTTTTTCTATTTCATATGTTTTTGCTTCTTTTTTTTGTATGTACTTATGTTAAATAAATCTATCTTTATCTTTTTTATTTTTTAGTTGTTGGTATATTGAGTAAGTAACGTATCGTCAATGAAAAAATGTGTATGACGATTGATATCAGCGCCCTCTAGTATTTAAATTTAAAAGCGGACTTTTGTAACGTCAAGTAGTACAAATAAAATATTAATGCGAAAAATAGTGTGTGAAAACATGAGTTCATTTCAGGGATTCGAGCTTTAAGTAGGTCTTGCAGAATACATACATACAAACATGAAATCACGCCTGTTTCTCAAAGGGGTAGGCAAAGACCACTTCTTTCCAACTGCTATGATCCTGACAAATCTCCTCCACTTCTTCCACATTCATACATGCACGTCGATTTCGGGTTCTTAAAATTCAGCCTTAAGATTCAGAATAAATTTTCCAATAGTAAAGTCGATTCAACAACGTGACGAATAATTGAAATGTTCGTGCTCAAGCAACTGTTCCTTATTATTTTCTTACTGTGTTTCTTCTGTTCACTGCGCCTATATCAATGTCATGACATTAATAAATAGATAATTATTTGACCACGTTATCTTTAACGACAGTTAACGATTTAATGTAAGCGTTTATTGTTCATTAACTTCTCTAAATTGGTTGTCTACGGAACAGGCTACGCCTAGTTAAGTGTAGTTAATAATTATATACATCATCATCAGCCCGGGGGCGTCCACTGCTGGACAAAGGCCTCCCCCAAAGAGCGCCACAAATCACGGTCTTGAGCCGCTCGCATCCAGCGGCTCCCCGCGATCCTAACCAGGTCGTCAGACCACCGGGTGGGAGGCCGTCCAACACTCCGTCCACCGGTGCGGGGCCGCCACTCGAGAACTTTTCTTCCCCAACGGTTATCAGTTCTCCGAGCTATGTGGCCTGCCCATTGCCACTTCAGCATGCTAACTCTCTGAGCTATGTCGGTGACCTTGGTTCTCTGGCGTATTACCGTATTACGGATCATATCGCGCAAAGAAACTCCGAGCATAGCTCTTTCCATTGCACGCTGAGTGACCCTGAGTTTATTTATGAGGCCCACATTTAGCGGCCAAGTCTCTGATCCATAAGTAATTATATACACGGTGATTTTTTTTGGTGATAAGGAACCAATTTTTCTAATTCAGTTATTAATGGCGATCACGTTTAAGTCGCAGTAACATGAAACAAAAGTATTTTTTTTTATGTAAAAATATATTTTGAAACTAATTTTTAATTGAAATTTTATGTCACCCTACTAATTGTTTAGTCTATGAGTTAACAACACTTAACTGGTAAGTTTATTGACGTAATATCTGTCAAATTTCCCGCTAAAGCGATGCCACTTGACGGATCTACTTCACTTCAATAATTAATGTAGGATGTCCATGTATCCAGTGGTGATTGGTTTTAACAATATCATTAACTTAAATAAATTAAACACTGAGTTAATTGTTTGAGACATCAACCATTCAATTCCATTTTTGTTGCTTATTAATAATTTTCAACTCCTGATCACCGATAAAAAATCACCGTGTATATTTAATGTTTTAATTATAGTCGGCTAAGAAAGTCATTAACCACTTTATACTTTATTCGTGAAAGCTCAGTGTAATAATACTTTTGTTGAAAGGTGAAAGGTTTGCAGAAAACTGAAACATAGCCTATGTCACTCAGGGTGAATGTAGCTTTCCAATGGTGAAATAATTTTTGAAATCAGCACAGTATTTTTTGAGTTTATTCGTTACAAACATACACACACTTTATAATATTAGTGTAGAATTACCCTTCTTTTTCAATTAAGTTAAACTTCTATTGAACTTGCCAACCCTGAGGACCAAGATAGTTAAATACAACAGATTATTATAAACGAAAATCAAATTTACTTAATTAATTAGCCGCCAGTCGGTGCATATATGCAAGTAATTTCAACGATTATCTTATCCCCATACGGAAACCAACAATGCGAACACTGTTACTTGACAGGTTAAAGGGTAAGATATTGATAGCGATCTACTATTAACATTTAAAAACTTTAATATTCCTATTCCAAAAAGACCAGGTAGCTATACATATATGTAGGGTTTTTTTTTTATGGTATTGAGAAGACAAACGAGCACACAGGCCACCTGATGGTAAGTGGAAACTGTGACCCATAGACATTCGCATTCACAAGACTGCAATGCAATCCTAAGACTGCAAATGCGTTGCCAACCCTGAGGACTAAGATGGAATGCCTCTATGCTTGTCATTTCACCGGCTGTCTTATCCCCAAACCGGAACACAACAATGCGAACACTGCTGTTTGGCGGTAGGTTAGTGGATAAGATGGTGGTAGCGATCCGGACGGACCCTGCACAAGGTCCTACCACCCGCAAACTATTATGTTTAATTATAGCTGTGTTCATTAATTATTCATACCAGTTACTTGATGGAGTAATCATAGCGAGCACGCGACATGTGTACTAATGCAACGGGAGATAAATAATGTTTGTCGTGTTTCACGTTGATATAGTTTTCAATCGGTTCAAAGAAGTCATCATCATCATTATCATCATTATCATCATCATCATCATCATCATCATCATCATCATCATCATCATCATGATCATCATCATCAACATCATCATAATCACCGTCATCATAGATAGCCAAGCTTAACGATGTTAAACAACTCTTTAGATCTTCTCTTTATGTGAAATCATTAATTTGTCAATTCTTAAAAGTGCAATTTATGTAGTTGTATTAGTAAAATCTGTTCCTATGCAGAATGCCAATGACAATAACAAGTACATCTGGCTGTAATTGTCTTTAGATAGAGGATGAAACAGTCATGACAATAGTGTTACCTCTAATTAGTTTATTAAAAAGGTTGAATATACATTATAGAATATTCAAATCTCATCTAGGATATTTAAATTCAGCCTTAATTTGCAAGCCTTAGTTCAACAGTTTACACAATGAGGAAGAGTGGGTGCTGTTGTTGGACCTTAAAATAAATCGCGCTCCGCCGGGGCTGGGTCAAGTTTGCCAAATTGGCCGGCGCCGTGCAAATACAGGCCGCACAGGAAAACACTAGCAGTAGAGTAACTGTTATTAAGTTTGAAAATGCATTTTTTTAAACAATGTCTCTTACCGTACATACATTTTTTGGCTTTCCAACGAGGTAGGCAGAGAATATGGAACGCCAGGTGCATTGGTCTAGACATACATCTTTCTTTTTCGATTTTAGGCGCTTTTAATCTGGCCTTTATCCAGTATCTACATTGTGAATTTAGTCATTGTATGTAAGTTAGCCCTAACCAAACTTTCCTATCACTTTTGTTCGCTAAACTTCTTTCATCTATCCTTAATTTTTCGGAATTTCAGCTTAATCAATTTCTTGTTTAGATTGAGAGTACTCGTATTTTGTATGTGTAAAATTATCTTGATATGCTTCATATTAATAATTAAGTCAGCGTATATTATACCCTCTCTGGTTGTCATTTAATTCGATTGTAACAGACTGAATAAAACGTTATCTCTCTGACCTGCTACCGTGCTACCCTGCAGAAAGGTACAGTCAACTACCACAACACTTTTGGACCTTATTACAATGCAATAACGTGGAAAATTGGATACATCTCTTTGTAGTCAACACTAACTTGTATTTTGATCTCCAGAGGGCACAATAAATATCATGTAGGGTCTTAGTGTATATCCATTATTATTTGGGTATAAATAAAATTGTAATGAAAAATATGTAATCAATCTCACACACAGCACAATCAAAAACTTAATCTCATTATTATTAAAGTAACATTATCTTTTAGAATGATACCAATTGTGTCTATGGTTATTAATAATTTAAGAAAAAAACCGAATTACCTATTAAACACGTGCTCTACGCGTATAGCGCTTTATAGCTATGTAAACAAGAATTGTTTTGTTTCCTAACAATTTTGTATGTTTTGCTGGGAAAAAGCCTCCCTACATCTTCATCTACTTTTCCCTTCCTTCCTATCCATATGCTGACCAATTAATCTAAAATGAGTCTAGATAGATAATTACCTCATGTTCTGTCTGTTTCATGAATGCCAATCGTTAGTCGTTTTGCCCCCTCATAAACATACACACATACATTAAATCACGCCTGTTTCCCAGAGGGGTAGGCAGAGACCACTTCTTTCCATTTGCTACGATCTTGACAAATTTCTTTCGCTTCTTCCACAATCATACATCGAGTCATGCACGCACGTCGGTTTCGGGTACTTAAGATTCGGCCCTTTCCCAGAATTTATCCATAAACATGTGGGATAAATTCACCTATACATTTAAAAACATGACGTCTTGTATTTTTTATAGGCAACAAGCATTTCATAAATAAAAACAAGAACTTAATTATTATAATAATACAAAATAATATACGTCTCGCTACTGCCCCATTTTGATTGTGGCACAGAATAGAAAATATTTACACTAGACGCCAACCTGATAAAATATTCTGGGGCTCGCCGCACGGTACAGCCAGTAACCCAAGCTGATACTTCTATACACCCTATTACATTGGCATTAAGGTTTCAAATCAACGTGGTATCGTTGCTAACTGTACTATGAGCCTGTACGAAACCGCTTAGACGTAATTAAAAGCAGTCAGAAGGTTAATGATGGGCGATGGAGGAGTACAGTCAACGTCAAAAGTAAAGGTACTCGTAAGTGATCAAAATCAACATTTCTAAACATGTTCTAGCATGAAGCCCCAGATGTAACAGATTATACCAGTGTTATTTTCAACTGAATAATTAATTAGTCAAAAGAAAATTATCATAAACGAAGTCATAACTGTCTCATTACATGAAATTTCCATAAAGAATGCCAAGTGTCAAGTAAGGATTTATTTAAAATGTTGCAAAACAAACAAAACGAAGTAATACGAACTTATTTCAACCCTTGGCGGAAACGAGAGGTTTTATAGTTGTTTCGCGCGTTTGTCTAACGAATATAATCGACATTAACCGAACGTCTGACTTGTATTCCGAGGAGGTCTTAAGAGATCATGAAATCCCAAAAATTCATATTCACTTTCATATGATAGTTTGGTATTACTGACTATTGCTATGAGAGAATCAGTTTAATTTGAAACACTCAGTAATGACTTTAACTGTTTGAATGGCATGTCACTTACTTATGGCACATTACGAGTTAATTTACTTATGCTAAACTACAATAGTCTATGATATCTGACTTAATTTATTGTGTATACTATTTTGAGACCCTATTTCATCAGTTTCTTTTGCTGTTGACTGTACCAAAGGTCTCGTGAAGGTAGATATTAGTATTGATTGGTGCTTAATGAATACATGAAGTCCATTAGACTTTGAGGATATTGTTGGTAAAGTACCAGGAGAACATAGACATTACGGGGATAAAGAATATCTAGTTTGTCTGCCCCGATGAAAATTATTTTCCCGCAATTGTTTCTTCCCATTTGGGGTTGATTTTCAGAAAATACTTTCTTAAAGCTCACTTACATCATGAAATGAACCCCTGTACCAAATTTTAAGTTTCTAGGTACAATAGTTTCAGCTGTCCTTTGATGTATAAGTCAGTGAGTCAGGTTTGACGACTGGTGAGTCTATTCGGCTCTCCTTAGAGAAAAGGGCGCATGTGTCGTTATAACCGCGTATGTATAAGTGACCTTATTTCTTATGATACGAGGTTAAAATTACTATGTTAATGCTCGTCACAAAATGTTTGTCCTTACGGGGAATCAAACACGGCACCGCTAGGTCGCTAAGCATAGTAGGCAGACTACAAGGTTGCCTACCAAGTAATAAATAAAAATTACCCTTAAGACTCTACTGTATTTTTTATATCAATGTCGATTATAATGTTAAAACAATAAAGAGCATAAAATCCTCTATTTTGATTTTTGAAGAATTTTATTTAGCTGTCAAGGCGAATCTTATGACGTATCAATTATCAAAACCGTGTTGAGTAGTTACGAGTGGACATAGAAATGGACATACACGGGTAAAACGGGTCTATATCGAATGGCATACAATTATTAGTCCTATCGTTGTGTCGCATAACGTCTTTTGTCCTAATAACGTGAACACTTTGTTCCGCATTTCGAAATTGTTGCTCCTATTATCGTTTGTCCTAAATATTATTTGTCCTATTTGCTTCGCTCGTCGTCGTACCTAACCTAACCGAAATCTGACCTGCCTGAAGGTAGAATACGTAACGATTCTGACTTCACGCCTACCACAGTTTAGTTTAGGTGGTGTAATTGTAGCCAGTTTAATAATAGGCAAAATAATTATTAGGACAATTCATGTTAGGAATATTATGCTTTAGGTAATTAGACTTTAGAGTTATCAATATTAGGACAAACTTGCTTTAGGATGTTAAATGAGTATGCGCAAAAATTATTAGGACAAACGAGTAGTATGCCATTCAACAGTATGCCAAACATTCTCGGCCAAACATTCTCGGCCAAACATTTTTAGGACAAAAAACGTTATGCGATACGACAGGCGCCCAGGTAAAACACATAACTGTTTTGGACTTCGCTGCAGTCGGGTAGAAAATAAAGATTTCGAACAATTTTTACAACATCTCACTTTGAATGGAACGTATATAATATTGGTAAAGTTATTTATTTTTTATTCCATACTAGCGACCAGTCCTTGCTTCGCTTCGGTTTATGTCAATTTCACTATAACACCCGTACATAATCCAGAATTTATTATACATAAGAACCTTCCTCTTGAATCACTCTATCTATTGATAAATCATTAAAATCCGTTACGTAGTTTGAAAGATAAGATCTAAGCGTACAGACGGCGGGAAGTGACTTGTTTCATACTATGTAAAGAAAAGATATTAAACAGAAAACAGAATAACACCTACGCCGAAGTAACATGCGGAAACATTATAAAGTAGATGATCGTGATATTTTAACCACATTTCGGATAATTTCATCGGTGTTAACTGTCGAATATTAATTCCAGGTCAGTGAGCGTTCATTCTTTACGTATTAAATCACGTTTTAAAGATTTAATAATATTCGTTGCATATTAAGTTAATTACACGACTCAATGAATTCAGTGTCAGGAACCCGGTTCTGTCCATTTTTGTTTACATTTGAAAGCTCTGGTTCAATATGTACTTCATTTAATATGATAATTTTAACGTTTGATCATTCTGTATGCGATCCGATAAAATCATCATCTGTATTATTAGATCGTACTTTATTTATTATGTATAATAACTGTGTTCATTAATAATTCATAGCAGTTACTTGATGGAGTGATCATAGCGAGCACGCGACATGTGTACTAAAGCAACGGAAGATGAATAGTGTTTGTCGTATTTCGCGTTGGTATAGTTTTCAATCGGTTCAAAGAAGTCATCATCATCATCATTATCATTATCATCATCATCATCATAATCATCGTCATCATACATACCCAAGCTTAGCGATGTTAAACATGAGTTTTTAGATCTTCTCTTTATGAGAAATCATTCATAATATCATACATGTAAGTGCAATTTACAAGCCTAGAGCTTTTAAAACTAGGTTTATTATCGTAAAACTCCCTAATATGTATAGTATATATGTACGTAAATATTACATTGTGCGCAATGAACTAAATGATAAATAAGTAAACAAGATAGAAATTATCGTGTCAAATGTATATTATATATATACATACATACACTCACGCCTTCATTCGCAGAGTGGTATAGAATTACCAACAAGTTTAAAACTTGTTGAGAACTCTGTAACCACATTTTGCACAATCAGGCTAAGATGTTTACTACGTGTATATTAGTGACAGGTTGCAAGCCCATCGCCTAGCAATACAACAAGCCTTCATTCCCTTATTAGTCACCTCTTACGACTTCCACGGGAAATGTATCTCTTAATGGAATATTTTTCAGCAAACCTTCACTATTGATTTTTAATTCAGTAAGAGTTAAGACTACGCCGAGCGTACGCCGGATGTACAGTGGCGCCCTCATTACTTTTATTGTGTTTTCTAATAAACTAAAGTATTTTCTTGAAATTGGACGAAATGTTTTTGTACTACAAATGAAAACACAACTTATAGGGTATATCATATAGTTTAATAACAATTCACCTTCGAGTTATTAACTTAACGAAAAAAAGTGGCCACCTTTTCCCGTTAAGCTGACTACTCAAGGGGTAATTGTTATTAAAGTTTGTTACGTATCCCATAAATTGTGTTTATACTTGTGCTACAAACAAATTTTGTTTGGTTCCAAGGAAATTCTTTAGTTAATTAGAAAACCCAATAATAGTAATGAGGGCGCCACTGGACGCTCGGCGTTTGCTCGGCGCAGTCTTAAGTAAAAGATCCGTTTTCTAAACAGAGGCCTTAGACAAGAGGCATTCGGCATTCATAGCACTGAAAGTTTCGGGAATCTAATACTTAGAAACATATTTTTGACACATATCATACCTTTTTATAATCTCTAGATTTTCATTATTTTAACACACTGGCCACATAGAAAAAAAAAGCGATGGTTCGGTTTCAATTGTTTTTTGAAGTCGTCGAGTCGCTGCTGAAAATGGAATTGTCCCGTGAAAATTTAAGAGCTATGATTTATTACGACTTTAAAAGTGGATTATCACAAAAACAATGTGGAGACCGGATGATTGTTGCTTTTAGTAATGAAGCACCTTCAAAGACGACAATATACAGGTGGTATGCAGAATTTCAACGTGGCCGTCTATCCCTCACGGACGACGTGCGTGAAGGTCGACCAAAATCGGTAGTCACGCAAGAAAACGTCGATGCTGTGCGTCAGCTGATAAAGGAAGACCGACATGTGTCATATCGGGAGATTCAAGAGTGTTTGGGCATTGGAATTAATCAGATACAAATCATTTTACAAGAACAATTAAGTAGGCGTGCGAAAGTTGTTTTCCCGTTGGATCCCTCACTTATTGTCTGAGGAGCAGGAAACGACTCGTGTCAATTGGTGCCTCAGAACTTTGAATAGATTCAACGGAGGAAGCTCAAATGCAATTTTTAGCATTGTATCTGGTGACTAGTGTTGGATATATGCATATGAGCCTGAAAATAAAAACCAATCTCGAGTATGGGTCTACGAAGATGAGCTCAAGCCGACAAAAGTTATTCGTTCTCGCAGCACGGCCAAAAAGATGGTGGCTACGTTTGTCTCCAAATCGGGTCACGTGGCTACTATTCCTCTTGAAGATCGTAGAACGGTCAATGCCGATTGGTACACCACTATTTGTTTGCCGAGTATCTTTGCTGAACTCCGAAAAAAAAAACCCTAGTCGCCGCATTATCCTTCACCATGGCAATGCCAGCCCTCACAGCGCTCGGAAAACAACTGAGTACCTGGACGGTGAAAAAGTCGAATTACTGGACCATCCTCCATACAGCCCCGACTTAAGCCCCAATGACTTTTTCACATTCCCCAAAATTAAGGATAAGTTGCGTGGTCAGCGGTTTCAGACGCCGGAAGCAGCAGTGGAGGCTTTTAAAATGGGCATTTTGTCGACCCCTACTTCAGACTTCAATAAGTGCTTTAATGACTGGTTTGATCGCATGGAAAAGTGCATAAAATATAAAGGAGAATACTTTGAAAAACAATAAAAATACTTTTATTCAATTTAACTGCATATTTTTTTCTATTCCCGAAACTTTCAGTTTGACCCTCGTAATCGTTATCTAAAATGTAAAGGATTGTCGTAATCGCGTTGTGCGCCTACGTTAATTCCATACATTTGGTCAGTTTTTGAAAATCGTATTCGATAGGTTAACCCACAGCCCTTTTTTTCAATGACATTGAGGAAGCAAACAAAGCCTTTAAATTAAACTCCATAACGATTCCACAATCAAATAAAGCAATAAAATGTTTACAAACAGAACTGTGTCAATTAACAAACAAATTTAGCATCCCCGAACAAACAAACTTGAAGTATTAAAACAACGCGAGAATTAATTTCACTCCTCATTAGACATAACGACTGCGTCAACGATCCCGGCTCTTAATTAACTTTATGTGTGTGCTTTGTATGATAAATGGTGATTTTGGTGTTACGTACCGGATCTGCGGGCTTTTGCACAGTTTTTTCTCGGATCCCTTTGACTGCCATACATATCGTTGGTCATAATGTATTGTTAGTCTTTTTTTTTTGTCATAACTTATTTCAGGGTGAAGTTACAGTTTTTAATAAACGTTTATCGTGTAGATTAGTTAGGTTAGGTTAGGTTAGTTTTATAAAAATCGTGAAAAAATAACCGTGTCCTGAGAAAAATGCATTATGACTTGCGAAAATTATGACTTGAAACAGATTATTACTAAAAATAATTATGGCAGTCAATAGAGACCCGTTTTTTCTGGGTTGCTACAGTTATTTTATTCGGAAATATGATGCAAGTCACGAGGGTTCGCTTTGGGGACCCTGACAAGGTGCATCCAGCGAATGTTAACGATTACCGAAATGAAAAAATGTTGAAGTAAGGCACTGGATGGTCGCGTCGGATGCTTATGTCAATTCCATACACTTTTACAGTACTCGAATATTCAACTCTAGTAGAATGCAGCTTATCTAGCTGTTATATACCGTGACGGGATTAGTTTTTTTACTGAAATTAAAAAAAAAACGGTTCAAAGAAACTTTACTGTTCTAAAGAAATTACAAATTTCACTTACAAGATAACTTATTTAAATACTTAACGTATTATAAATCAATGTAATGTTAATTTTATTTTTATTTTTTAGTCACAAGAAATTCATAAAACATGTGTTTTATTTGGACAATATTAAACTTAGCCTCAAAGTTCAACCGAGAATGGTTCCCTGTGGCACTCCGAAAGATAACACAGAGAATACCTTATTGGTAAGTCACTTAACAACAAAAGGACCTTTGATCTCACAGAGTTTGACAGGCGCCCTTTATTGCGACAAGCCTATTCAATCCTTGACATTCCTTTTGCTTAGAAATTTGCAATCACACCAAGTGACTGCCTCAAAGAGAATACTAAAGATATTTAAATTATGATTTCCAAATAACTCTTCATTTTGACTTGTAATACTTCGTTAGATTAAAATTGTCAGTTGAAATGTAACTTTAAAACAAAAGAGCAGTGAGTAATAAGTCGGAAGTGGAAAATATATTATGCAATGAGCCAATGTATTTGAATACATACATACATTATTATATACATTAAATCACGCCTGTTTCCCAGAAGGGTAGGCAGAGACCACTTCTTTCCACTTGCTACGATCTTAATAAGTACCCGAAACCGACGTGCGTGTATTGGAATTTCCTATAAAAAACGTTTTAATTACAACGTAGACATCTTATCCTTTAACCAACCGCCAAATAGCAGTGTTCACATATATGTATAGTCCACTATACATTTATCAGATGTTAATTAAATGAACCTAGTTGTTAACTACCGTTATTGCTTGTACCTTTTATTAAATATAAATAATAAGTATGTAACTAATTATAGAGCTTATGACATTATAATCCTAGTATTTGCCCTTTCCGGGAATCAAATTCGCAACCGCGTGCTTCGTAAGGCGTTAAAAAGCAAAGTTTATATTTTCACGATTATCGCTATAGAATCTTTATAACTCCCAAAATACCTGTATTTTGAACTCAAACCAAATCGTCTAATCCACCTTAAACTAGATTACACTGGCTCCACGACCGCTTTGATTAACTTTCGACGCATTAGCGCCAACATGGCCTGTCCAAACACCAACACTCCTCGTTCAATTTGGCAAAATATTGGACCAACGTTGACCAACATGTCCATATTTAATTTTTGATGGTAAGTTTGATTTGAGACCATAATATATTTTGAATCGCAAGATTGTGATGTCAAGGCCGCAAAAGTATTGTCAACTGAAATAACTAAGATGGAATGCCTCTATGCTAGTAATTTTCACCGATTGTCTTATCTCTACACCGTAATGAAATGAAATGAAATGAAATGAATGTTTATTTGCTAGAATGCGATACATAGGTCTCAGATAATTAGTTAGAACAGGCATTCAGTCGATAAAACGACATGCAAATTTAGGTTAGGTACTTAAAGTCAACTTAAAATCTATCCAATTATTGATGTCCACATAACAATTTACAAATTACAATATCAGGCTACAATTATTAATTTAATATCAAAATATAACACATAATGAAATACATATTGGAGGTTATAAGATAGTTAATTACGATTAATATACTCATTCATTTTGTAGAAACAATTGCCAAGGAGCTATCTCAGTAACTCAGTCTTCGTAAAATAACAATACGAAAATAATAATACAATGAAAATTACAAAAAAAATGTGCAAAGGCGAAATTATCCCTTTAAGGGATCTCTTCCAGCCAAACCTTGTAAAATTGAATCAAAGAAAACTACTGCTACTACTTAGTAGGGTAAAAAGATGCGTAGAGTCCAATTCGCACTTCACCGATTTTCACAATGTCACATTCACAAAGGTCTTTGATAGAACATTGGTTCTACATTAACCAACATTTGGCAATAATATGTTCAAATATTGGTGCCATCGTGATCTTAAGCTAATCCGCATAGGTTATCGTGATAAATGAGGCAAGTTGGTTGATTCGAGGCTACAGCGGGCCGTGATGACCCGACTACGCGGTAACTCGTTTAATCGCCGTTGACAGCAGGCTGTGGCTTCAACACGAGCGATATTAGCCATTGTTTTATCTCATAGAACTGTCCAATTAAAGAATTTAGACATACTCTTCCTCTGTAACTTTCAAGTCAATCTGGGCCTCTATTCATATTAGTAAAAGTCTTTGACGTATTATGGTATTGGTCTTAACTCGGCTGCCTTTACTCTCAAGTAAATTAGAGCTATCAAAACGTTGATAATACAGTGTATCCACACAAAGTGGTAAAAATATGTACACATACACCTTCTTGCGTTAGTAATAAGGTTTGTGTACATATTTTCGATACTTTGTGGTGTATACATATTGGTGACCTTGACTGTTCGTAGAGTTAGAGTACCGCCTTAACGATAACACCTTAAGTAGTAAATACTAACAAACGCACACATGCATCGTTAACTATTTTAGGCTTATACAGTCAGTTTTTATAGCCTATTTGTTCATGCACACACGCACAAAAACACACTCACGCACACACACACACACACACACACACACACACACACACACACACACACACACACACACTATTATGTCAATGAGTTCTTTATCAGACTTACCCGAGCGATCTTTTCACATTTCAGAATTCTGAATAACTCTGGTACACTGAAAATAGTAATGTAAAATTATTTTGCTTTTATATTCGGTAGCACTAGTACCTATTTGAAGGTTTCAGTAGTTGTAGCAAATAGTATTGGCTGCTGTAGGTACTGAAAATATTTTCAAATAAGTTGAAAGATATTCGTGAGGGTTGCCCTTTGCAATGTCACCTGTAGACGTTCTTGATACGTTAAAGTTTATAGTACAGAGTTCGTGTAGTATGTATTTTTTAATAAAAAATTATTGTTACCGCTTAAACATTTTTTGATCAACGTAGATAAGAACATTTCTTATGTTTCAATTTTACAAATTGTAAAAAGATTTACTAATAAAATGCAATGCAAATCATGCTTTTAAAACAAAAGGCACGAACTTTTTAGTCATTTTTAAACAATCGAAATATTTCACACATTATTTCAAGTGTTTTTAGGTTCATAAGTTAATTTCTGTGATAAAAAAAATCCAAACGGATATATTTAAGAATAAAATGTAAGCTTATTACTCAAGGAATAAAACATAGGAAAATATCGAGTTTGTGAATCTCGCTTTTGCAAGCAAAATTATTTCAAATGTGAAGTAAACCAATCCGATTTGTCAAGCATACCACAGAAAAGAAAACTTATATGGAATGATATAATTCAATGTCATTAATTTCATTGTATACTCAAAGTGACTATTTAGTTTTAAAACATAAGATTTCGTTATCTTACCCTTTTTTCGTAAATGAAATATAACATTTTATTTTTTGTAACAAAAGAAGTAAAATTTTCTTTTCTTCTTTCTTCTTTAAAAATAAAGGCAATTTATCTTAACAAAATTACTTTTAAAACCTTACAAAAACATTAACTTAAGTATGGCTGGCAGGGCTTGAAACGTCAGACCCTTATCTTAAATGAATACACGCGGTAAAGTCTATTAGAAAAACATTTAAATTTACTTGGTTCCGTTTTTGACCCTTTGTCATTTTAAATCTTAGCTTACACTTGTATTATTTTGCTTTAATTTTTAATAAATCAACCATTTCATGTAATAACATTTTTATTTGAAATCACGGGTACCCGCTCTTTTCACAAAAGCGTAGCCTTATCCAAACTGCCCCCTCATTAATATGAAGTTTAGTAACTAAGCCATCAATGCACGGAAATTCATATTACCTGTCACGAACAAATTTAATTTAACTGAATTTACATATTTGTTCAGGCTTTAATGAACATTATTGGGGACTGTAGCTTAACTATTATACGCCAATTTCACACAATATTTGGTGCCGTAATCCTGGTCACGGCACCAACTATAACTACAGGTCGTATTTCAATGCGACTTCCGTTATATTTGATTTAAAAGTCATTCATTCATGTTTCTATGCTATGATTTTTCTCCAGTAGATGTGGTTCTTTTTGTACCCTAGCACTCGGCTACAGGTGCTTACGGGCTTAGGGGCTTAAGTGTTTCTGAGGTTCGGCAAAGGTCCTGAGTTCAAACTGGATTATAGTAATTAAAAATAATTTCAAAGAATATCAGTCTTTTTACTTTAAGCACTGTCGAATTTAAGCAAATGACTTTAATCGATTATTCAATGCAGAAGACTAAAATGAAAGTCAAAAAATTACAATACATGTTTTTAAGTACCTAGTGGTTGGAAAAGATGTAACCAAGGATTTAAAGTGGTAACACACAAACAGGTCACCTATAACGCAGCAATATTCTTGTCGTAATTTTCACGTGTTTTTTTAACAACACAAAGTCATGAATGCCACACCGTCAAAACCAAATAGATTGACAATGGCGACTAGAAACCGATATGCAAATATTGAGTTTGAAAACAAATAAAGCGAGTGAATTGGCAGGCTAGCAAATGTGATGCATATATCGCCGGGTCAGAACCAGAGAGGCCAAAGTCAATATGATATCCGTCGTAACTTTAAATCATAAATTGTGGAGTTAAGATAGATTTATGCAAAGCAAGTATATTATGGTTGCGGTAGTAAAATAAATTTTGTGGTATGAGTGGTTATGTGGTGGTGGAACAGATATATTGCAACAGGATCGTATTGTCAGTGGAAACAGAGGTTTATCATTGAATATTGGAATCGAAAAGCACAACCACTATTATTAAATTTTGAGCCAGAATGAGGTTTTTCCTTTGACACATTATAAATTCGTCTGGTTAGTTTTTGAAAATATATTTTAGTACAGGTATTTCATATTGTTTAATTAAACCTTTGCAGATCTCATTGTTAAAATATTTTGCCCGGTTTGGTTTCTAAATTCATTCGGTTTTTTTTATTCCGGGCAAATATTTACCACTGCTTTAAGGAATTAAATACAGTGTATCTTCTATTCGAACATTTACCCTTGATAATAAAGCGTAAATATTTTTTTAAAGTTTTCTTGTAGCATTGTACGTAATGCAAAGTTTTATTTGACACTTCTGAGAACTTTGTTTCATTACAATTTAAATGTTTACCTTATTTGGAATGTTTTAAAAAGTGTACCTCGTTAAGGACTACAATTTAGAAACGGCAACTTTAGTCAGGTGAGTCTCGAAAATAACTATACTGCTATAAGACAAATAGTAATATCTCAGACAAAGCTCCTGTAGGAAGTGCGACCATATTACTGACTGGTGAGGATTGAATCTGCTTCGTTTATTGAATTTGATATACCGCCTATCGGCGTATGACGGTACTATTGTAAATGTATGCCTGATTTTTGTAACTCACCAGATTAAAGTTACCGTTTCTTAATTTTGATCCTTAACTAGGTACGGTCACGAGCGTTAATTTGGGACCCATTTCAAGAAAAATATGCTTGAATTCGTCAGTGTCATTAGAAACGTCAAGTCATTTGTAACTTTTAGGAAACTCAACCTTATTGTTGTAGAATATCAGATTGACTTTGGACCATAGCTGGGTACCAAATTAAATCTCGTGACTGTACATCTTTTTGGAAACGTTTCATTTATTGATATCTGCGGCCCTAGTATGGCTGCGTCTATATCGCGTGTCAAATGTGGATAAAGCATCCGTCACTCTCGTACTTATCTACGTATCAGAAGGTGACGGATGCCTTATCCATACTTTGTCACGCGATAAGCGCAGTCATATTAGGCTCCCAGTTGGTAAGTTGTTACCGATACATTACATGCCGAATTAATTTGTAAAAAAAATGGTGAAGTTTTTAACAAAATGTAAATCATATTACTCGTATGTTCATTTGGACTTCTTCTCGTACTTTCAGCCTTTAAAATATATGTTCGTATGGAAGATTCACATTCACACTATAATTATTTTCCTGGGAACGTAATACACCTATTAGGAATTAGTGATACATAATAATTATAGTTACGTATTAGAAATAATATGTTATTTTCGTGCTAGTTACATGTTACAAAAGGACTCTATTTAAAATAAATAAATAAATATAAGGTGAGGGGACAATCTTACACCAATTGACCTAGTCCCAAACTAAGCTCTAGGCTTGTACTATGGGTACTAGACAACGATATAAATACTTATATAGAGAAATATATACTGAAATACATTAGAAAACATCCATGACTCAGGAACAAAATTAAATATTCGCGCTCATCACACAAATATCTGCCCATACCGGGATTCGAACCCAGGACCGCTAGCTTCGTAGGCAGGGTCACTACCCACTAGGCCAGCGCGTCGTCAAATTTCAGATTCACATTCACAGTATATTATTTACCTGGGAAAGTAATACACCTATTAGGAATTTGTGATACATAATTATACTTACGTATTAGAAATAATATGTTATTTTCGTGCTAGTTACATGTTACAAAAGGACCCTATTTAAATGTTTCTAATTCCATTATCAGTAACGTATTTAGTCCACAAATTTAACTCAAAGGAAACATGGATAAAGACCAATAATAAATGTATACATATCTCTTTCTACTTCATTATTGAATCATACTCCAGGATTTAATTAAACCAAACAAATATTACATTTCAATTTACCTGAAATTCCTTTGAAAGAAAATTTATTTCAGTGAATAAAATATATCAGACGGACGTCAATTAGTGCCGTCGGCATAAAGCCCAGAATATTAATAGAGGCTGCTGCGGACCCTCGTCATAGTTTATCTATTTCAGTAATAATAATCTATTAAATAGGACTTTGTTTAGCTGGCTAGATCTAGGTAGTCTCTCTAGAGATATATAATAATAATGATCTGGCAATTAACTTATAACTAAGTTAAGAAAACCGGTCGTATTATCTTCAACATAAGTTTGTTGATTGACTTTTTTTTTTGTGATGTCTTAGAAATAAACAGTCTCTATTATTTCCTCTTGCTTTTTATGCTTGTTTCCTCACTTACCCATAGCTTAAATGAAAGAAATCGCCTTTGTACTACTTCTATTTCTGTTATTTTAAAATTTGTGTAATTTAATTGTTTAAGTACCATTAAGCGTTTACTTACATACATACATAATATAAAAAAAAATGTAATTAAAAACAAAATCAGCTTGATTTCACTATCGTGTTGTTATTGTTATGATAGCTCTTATAAACTTGGCAATAGAGGCGGCCGACGGTCCATTCCTACTACTTCTATTATCCGTAGCATAAAACTCTAGTTAATGTTTAGTTTAAATAATAGGAACTAGTAAGAATACACCCAACCGTTATCAATACGTTTGTAATAGGCGCAGTTTTGGGAGACCGCAAGCTAGATGGTCGGACGATATTCTTCTTCTTCTTCTTAGCGTGTCGACGGCATGTCATATATGAGCTTACCAATATTCCGACGATATTAAGAAGACGGCAGGGCCGACCTGGACTAGAACTGCCGCATTAAAATCTACATGAAAATCTATGAAAGAGGCATTATAAAGAAGAAGGGGTATACAAAGTAGGATCGTATTTGAGTGTACGAGCTAAACGTCAAACATCTTCAATTATACGTTTCTCAAAAGTGGTTTTGTTAGGTAAGCAGACTATGCTGTACATGGGACGCTATAGTTAGCTTCGAGAAATAGAATCTGATGGTCTTGTCCGAAGCGCTAGTAGATTCACTTTATTACCGACGTGTAATAGAGCCCTCATGTGGCCAACTTACTGAATAACTATTTTGGATTTTGTTTTTTTTTTTAATTTAGAGTCATCTTTTAGTATATACTATAATATATTTTTTTATTTTTTTTTGGGATTAGAATCCCGCTCGCTTTGTAGTTTGTAGGCAGGGTCACTACTAAATTCCCACTGTAGTTAAGATAGAATCACAGAGTTATATTGTTCTATATAATAATAAAAAACGCAAAAAAGTAAAGTATCAATGTAATTTTTGACAGACTCGCTATCATTATCTGTACGTAATGAGTGAGACTTTTTAATTGGTTTAAAGTGTGTTAAAAATAACAAAGGGATCAGCAATAAGCCATCAATTACAAAACTGAGATAAGCCCGGGAGTGCAGAGCCGAGTGATTTACATTAGCAAGCTGTAAGCCAAGTTCTCTAGTAATTAGCTGCACGGTGAAAGCATACGGATAGAGCGGTTGGACGTTACCTCCTAAACCAAAAATAAAAAAAAATTAAGAAACCATTAAAAAAAACTTTTATTCATTACACGATCCTACCACAACTACTACCTATACCCCCATCATACCCCATTCCACCCACTATCACCCCCCATTATTCATTATCATCATCATCATGATGATTCATTATTTTATCGAATTTCACTTCATCGACTATATCATTTAATCGAATTTCACTTCATCGACTATATCATTTAATCGAATTTCACTTCATCGACTATATCATTTCATCGAATTTCACTTCATCGACTATATCATTTCATAGAATTTCACTTCATCGACTATATCATATCATCGAATTAAATTTTGTCGAACGCTATTTTCTACTGAAACCGTGATGTATTCAGGATATCTTAAAAAATAATTACGTAGGTTAGATTAGATTAAACTTGTGACTACAATAAAAATATAACTCATGCAGCGGGAAATCCGTTTCGATGTAATGAAAATTATTTCGACAAAATAAAAGGTACCCACTTATTATGCATAAAATAAATGTAAAAGCTGGGGATGGACCACTTTGCCAATCCTGTGGACTAAGATCAAATGCCTCTATGCTATTAATTTCACCAGTTGTCTTATTTTCACATCGAAACACAATAATGTAAACCGGATCCCTTTGACTGCCATACATATCGTTGGTCATAATGTATAGTCATACTTTTATTTGTCATAACTTATTTCAGGCTGAAGTTACAGTTTTTAATAAACTTTTACCGTGTAGATTAGGTAGGTTAGGTTAGGTTTGTATTATAAAGATCCTGAAAAAATAACCGTGGCCTGAGAAAAATGCATTATGACTTGCGAAAATTATGACTTAAAACACAATATGACCAAAAATAATTATGGCAGTCAATAGAGACCCAATGTAAACACTGCTGCTGGTTACTGGTGGTTAAAGGATAATCTGGTGGTAGCGATCCAGACAAGATCCTACCATCTTATCTTACCTTATCTTACAGATGGGCCCTTTCGGATACACTTCGATACCTTTAGTATCTTTTGTTTGATACAATTACCCTCTTACCAGCTGTTCAATCGTACATGTTTCCTCACGATGTTTTTCTTTCACCGTAAGAGCATCGGGTAAACAAAAATCATGAACATCAATTATTACATAACCCACAAGAAATTATAAAAACACAGAAAATAAAAAAATTGGTTAGAAATAAAAGGATTTGTTTTTATACCTTTCTTTTACTTACGCTTTTAATAATAAATTATATAATAGCCAACATTTCCTTATTTCAAAAGCACTCGTTTCACAATCTGTTTCACTATTGCCAAAAGGCATTTATTAATTCACGAAAGGAAATGCTAAGAACAAGAGACCGGACGGACAGAATACATTACGGTAATTATGTACATTATTCATTCGAAAGAGGAGCATTTTAACACCTAAAAATACAACCGGCTTTATGGTTCTTAGGCCGTTTGTATTAAATACTGTCGGAATTGCGTGCATCTTTATCGTTATACAGATCGAAAGTGATTGGATGGGTCGGAAGGGGCCAAATCGGAGAAATACTGGAAAAGGGCCGAATCTTAAGTACCCGAAACCGACGTGCGTGCATGACTCGATGTATGAATGTGGAAGAAGCGAAAGAAATTTGTCAAGATCGTAGCAAGTGGAAAGAAGTGGTCTCTGCCTACCCCTCTGGGAAACCGGCGTGATTTAATGTATGTATGTATGTTGTAACGAAAATGCAGAATGGCTAAAGCATATGTAAACTCAAAATAGTAATTGAAATGCTCCATCGTAATTTTTTAATAATTGAAATTGTTAGTTCTTGTGTCACTTGTAACTATTACTGTTGTAATTGTCATTATCATTATCATATTTACGTAACACCTGGCCATAATGTGAGTTTTATCGCACGCTGCGCGCACGGTAAAACTCGCATTGTGGCCAGGTGAAGACGTAAAATTGTGTACTCATCATGGGCAGTAAAAAAGAAAGCCCTCTATCGCATATTTACAACCCTCGCCTACGGCTCGGGTCTCAAATACCTGCGATTTCGGGCTTTCTTTCTTTTACAGCCCTTGTTAAGTAATGTACTATTAAGTTGAGTTATTTGCGGCGTTTCTTTTTAGCAGTGGAAACCACTTTTGAGAAGTGTTCGTAGATTTTCGACGTGTAAAACGACCCGTGCGACCTAAGTATTGAAAAAACATCTTTAAATATTACCTTTTTAATTGTTTTTTCTTCCATTCAAATTAAACAATGTTTTGTTTTATCTGTGGCCACGGACCGAAGCTTCCCTCGTGTATTTCCTATTTCATGTGAAACCAAAGACGGATTCCGCAGATTGGTCTTAAACCCCGATACCTGAGTGCTGTGCTGCCGCAACACTCGTGCTTTAATTACAAAATTGCTAGATCGCTTCAGCTTTGTGTTTGCCTTTGTGTGAATGTACAGCAATTATAATACATTTCAACAATGGGCTCGAAAATATCAGAGGGACCAGGTTATTCCAATTAACCTAGTCTCAAGCTCTAGTATGGGTACTAGTCAACGATATAAATACTTATATATAGAAACTAGTGACCTGCCCTCGCTTGGCGTCGATTTATTTGAGTATGATATATATCTCTACAGCCTTCCTCGATAAATGTGCTATCTAACACTGAAACAATTTTTCAAATCGGACCAGTAGGTCCCGAGATTAGCGCGTTCAAGCAAACAAACAAACAAACCAACTCTTCAGCTTTATGATATTAGTATAGATAGTACCTATAGATAAATAGAAAACATCCCGATGACTCAGGAAAAAACGTTCGCGGCCATCATTCAAATATCTGCCCTTACCGGGATTTGAACCCAGGGTAGGCAGGGTCACTACCGACTAGGCCAATGCGTCGTCAATATTTCACACGTTTCTATTATTAGAAGTATAAAAACGTGTAATATAGCTGGGCCTGTATTATGGTTGCCTTAATCACTGTGGACAAATGAGAACAAAGCATCCGTCACTTTCGCACTTAAATACTAGTTAGAAAGTGACAGATGCTTTATCCAAGGTTATCTACATCGATAAACACGACCGTAATACAGGTGATATCAGCGGTAAGTAGGTATGGCAACCATAGTTAGTCTTACTAACACAGTAAATAAGTATAGCAACAATAGCGCGACGCAAAGGACAATACGACAGACTTCGTCTCGAATTTAAGTTGTATTTGTCTACATAGTCAGTTTATCTGATATTTCGTTAAGTTAAGGTACACTTTACATGCCAAAAGTGAAAAAAAGAAACCCGAAAAGTAAACGTTTCGAAACAAAGTTGCATTATAGGAGCTTTAACTATTAATCAGTTATAAACCAAGCTTTTCCATCGTGTTACGTGCCAACTAAACTTTACCCGTAACTAATATTCAAATGCTTAGCACCGAATTGCAATATGCCAACCGCACAAAGCAAATTTGCCATTATAACACGATTCTGGCGCCAAAAACAGCAATTATCAAGGAAGGAGCCGCGAGGAATACCAACGGGCTGCGCTCGAGTCGCTGGCTCTTGTTAATTATGTGCACTCGTGTGGACGCCGATGTAATTATACTAGACGCTGTCACACCGTGCTGTAATGATACCTAAAATACAACTGTTGTTAAATTAGTAGTTTATGTGACTAATGCATAATAAGAGTGTGGTTATAAAGGCGAGTTTCATAATAATATTACACGAGTATTTTACTGCATAATTATGTCTAAAGTCGCATAATTAACTTTATCTATATGCATAATATCATACATTTTCTACAATATGTGACAAACCTGTATATGTGGTTGCCCTGTATCTTAATGCACATTAAGATCCAATAACCCCAGTAACATCAATAACCGATACTTTAATGACATGCAATACTTTAATGTTAACATTAAAATGCAACCACGTGTTTGTACCATGGGTACTATTTTAACGATAAAAATACCTACTTATCAAGATAAATAAATACTCACACACATAGAAAACGTCACAAAAAATTTTACCAATACTTTGAATTGATCCTAGGACCTCTTTCTTCATAGCCAGTGTCACAACCAACTAAGTCAAACGTGTTTTTGAATTGAATTCCCAAGTTCCTATTTGCATTTTTTTTTTTTTTTTATGGCATAGAGAAGACAAACGGGCACACAGGCCACCTGATGGTAAGTGGAAACTGTGACCCATAGACATTTGCATGCAGCCTAAAGCACCTGTTTCCAGCAAACTATTCAGATGTTAAAGGCAACAATGTAAAGAGCTGAGTGCGAGTAAATTGGCCGCAAAGTTGGTAATAACGTGGCCACTTGTTACGACACGAATGTAATTAAGAAGACTGCCGTTACACCGAAGTGCTTACTAATTATCTTTTGTTTGACCCTAACGCTAAAATAGTAGGTGGTTTAAGTTTTACGTTTGAATTAAATTTGTTTCTGTATCTGTCATTTGTGTCAGTGCTGTGCATCTGTGTGTCTGTGTATCTGTTTTCAACTTTGTGGAATTTGTGAGGGTTGTTAAAGAGTTATCAGCTTTGCGGGCCTATTATGCTCGTATTTAAAGATGTGGATAGGCGAGGAATAGCAACTGTCACTTTCTGACTAGTATGCAAGTGCGAGAGTGACGGATGCTTTAGGGTGAGTTTCCAGCAGAACTATGCGAGAACGTTAAGCGATGTGTGAGGAAAAATCCACCACTAAGATAGTGGAGGCTGATACAACAAAATAATCGTATTGATAGATTTTTCCTCCCGATACCTCTTAGCTGCATCGCACAGCTCTAGTGGAAACACAGCTTTAGCCTCCGCAATAAAGGTGGCCATAATACGGGCCCCGAACTTGACGGTCGTTAGAATATCGGATGTTTTTATTACGGTACTAAAGTACAAAAAAAAGTTATAAGGTGTTATTTTAATTTATATCTGTTTAGCCATTAAGTGAGGATAATTCTTATGATTGTAAATATCTTAACTAAAAGTCAAGGAACAGTAAAAATAAAAATAACAATATTTCACTACGGATAATATAAAGTAAGAAAGAGCGAATTCATATTAAAACATTCTACATCGATGATTACATTTTAAAAGCACGTAACTAACCATTACACTTCGGTGTAACAGGCGGAATATGCTGTTGAATATTGAGGTCGTTTATTTTAATTTATAAGGTGTTCCTTTGAAGGAATATTAACATCGACCGAGGCGCAGAATAATACAAAGACGACTTTTAAAACGTGCAAGGTTAAATTTAAAGCTTCCTAGAAAATGAAGAAGTCAAAGACGCTTTTTGAAATAAATTAAACATCTATACTTCTAAAATTCTGTTCCGTGACTGGCTGACTTAATTAGTACCTATAGACATACAATGCACAATATAAACCACTTATAATAGGGTCTTAAAAGGACCTTGGGCAACTTTGGATGAAGTCTGGACCCAGAACCAACAGAATTTACGATTTTTCTATTACGAACACCTAATTTTCATTGCAGAAAAAACCATGTGGTATGTGCATAAGACGTATTTCATGACATTAGTATCTGCTCAATTGGTTTTGTGCCCATTTTAATGCAGCCTTTGGATATTCCTTGAGTGCACTCAGAAACGATTCTTTGGAAATTTAACCGATAGAGGAGTAAGAAAATAATTCTACGCATACAAAGTCATTTGCATCCACAAGTCTCATATTAAAGTATAAATATTTTCTGAAGTGAAGTAAAACAATACATTTATGAAAATTCCAATTAAAAAGTTTTAATTGTGTTGTCAGAAACTTTGTATGGCTTCCTGTCTTCTCCTGGAATGTCATTTGCATTGCTAAGATGCAGTAGTGAATTGTTTTTTTGTCTGTTCCTCTTTCGTGATTTTATATTAGCATAAGGGAATAAAGGCTTGTAGTTGTGTTAGGCGATAGGCTTGCAACCTGTCACTAACACGCTTGTAAACATCTTAGCCTATTTGTGCAAAATGTGGTTACAGAATTATCAACAAGTTTTTAGAGTTGTTGGTGATTATGTAGCTCTAACTACCCCATGAATAGGTCGCGGTCAGTTTACCAACACCGCAAATACGTTTTCGGTAGGTGTAAACGTTTAAACAGTTTGTAACTCAAGAACCAATGAGGTATAATTAATCGTGATAGTTTTCCTATTAAATTCATTATAATGTGCTTACATTTAAGATATTATTTGTTGTTTTGGCTAAAACGTGTTGCTCGAAGCCGAAGTCAGGGTAGCAGGTGTTAATTCAGCGCCTCTCGCCACGATTATACCACTAGGATTATGACGAATTATATTATTATGTATAATTAAATTACGGTTCACAGACTTTACGTTTAATAATGTATTTATTTAGGACCATCGTTTGTATAGGAATTTTGTAAAGTTAAAGTAAGTATGAAGTTTTTTTCTGTTTTTAGCGTATCTACAAAACCTATAGGTTTTTTTGTTTTATATCGGAAACTTTTTTTTACCGTTTATGCCATTATTTAGGTAATTTGTAGTTCTCTTTCAATAGTTCATAAACCACGTTTGCGACGACTTGTGCAGGGTCCGCCCGGATCGCTACCACCATCTTATCCATTAACCTACCGCCAAACAGCAGTGTTCGCATTGTTGTGTTCCGGTTCGGGGATAAGACAGTCGGTGAAATGACTAGCATAGAGGCATTCCATCTTAGTCCTCAGGTTTGGCAACGCATTTGCAGTCTTAGGATTGCATTGCAGTCTTGTGAATGCGAAAGTCTATGGGTCACAGTTTCCACTTACCATCAGGTGGCCTGTGTGCTCGTTTGTCTTCACTATGCCATATATTTTTTTTTTATATATTTTAGGTACATAAAAAGATCTTCCTCTTGAATCACTCTACCTAGATGAAAACAGCATTAAGATCCGTTGCGCAGTTTCGATTTAAGAGAACAGACGGCGGAAGCGACTTTGTTATATAGTATGTAAAAAAAAAAAGATGGCAATTGGAACTAACATTCAATGTCACATAAGCTCTGGAACGTGTGCGCGTTAATTTTGCTCTGAATTTCACAGAATCAACAACAAATAACAAATCAGAAATTTACACAGAAAAAGAAGAAAAACAGAGATGAGAAGTAAAAACTTAAAACAAGCCTATTTATGGCTTATCTTATCTTATCTTATCTTACAGATGGCCCTGTATCCCACACTTCGATCCTCTAGGATCTTTAGTGCAATTACACTCTTACACACTCAGCTGTTCGAATGTGCAGGTTTCCTCACGATGTTTTTCTTCACCGTAAGAGCATCGGATAATGCACTTAAGTTAGAAAAACTCATTGGTACATGGTGACCGCGGAGATTCGAACTCGGTACCTTACAATCACGAGTCAAAAGCCACTAAACCACTACGCCACCGACACTCTTCTTTTACAAATACCGAATCCCTAAACTAGTTTATAAATACCATAACAATAAAGTCTATTTCCCACGCAATTTTAATAAACAATAAGGTTCGTTAAGTAACCACACACGGAATTACAAACAATAATTATCAGGACCCTGGATTATCGCGCTCACCGCATACTACCTCTTAATTGCCATTCTAACCCAGCTTAGCCTTAACAACATTCCATACCGATAACTCCACTTCGAGCCCATTGTATATGCAGATTTAAGTCACTGGCCTTGAATGTATTTCAGCCCTCACATACGCTATCTTGTTCTTACGTATTAGCTTAGACAGAGACATGCTTGTTGATGTGTTAAAACACAATCGAAAGCAATTTTACGCGACGCTGTGGCAACTTAGTGGGGTTTTGTGGTCGTTTAGTGAAATAGGTTTTTGATCAACGTGAATAAATGTTAATTACTCTTGTAATCTGACTATGCTTAAAGGGTCGTTTTCAAAAGTATTTTATATAATTAAAGGTTTATTCAAAACAAAATGACGATTGCATGCTTTGTGTAATGAAAGTTAGTCCTAAAAATTTGACAGCTGTTCCTGTCATAGAAAAGTGTTGTAAATATTTCGATGTTATTAATATTAATAGTGTCGTACTATACGTCGGTGTGGTGTCACGTACGGGACAGTCCCAACAGCATCCTGCAGCTGGTCTGGGCTTCGCCTGCCAGCGGTTTCCTAGCCCATTGGGACTCCATTCATATGGAGTCCAGAGCTAATATATATAGGATTTTTTAAATATTTACATTGTGTTTACTAACGTAGCTTTATAAGGCTTTTATAACTAATCCTCTATGGAAAGATGTCTGAAATAAAAAATTGAATTGAATTGAATAAAATATCTATATATCGATATCGAGAAATAAAAAATAAGTCTCAGAACCAGAACAGATTTTATTCATTACTATGATTGCGATGCAGCGACCTTCGACTGGAGCTCGAAAAATGAATAAAATTTTTAGGGATATTTCAAAGCATATAATATTTGGGCATTTTCAGTCTAAGGGGGCTGATGTTAGTAATAATAATTTGTTAGAAAAAAAACATCGCGTTTTATATTTTAAGTTGTGTCCTTTAACAGCAAATTGCCACTTTGATCCCTCCCAGCAGGGAAGAAAAATCCCCTTTCCGTTGGAAAATATAAGTCACAATGAACCACTTATTTTGGCAATTGAGAAATGTCATCTCCCGGAGCTTTTGTACGATTTTTTTTAACAGCTACGTGATTAATCCTCCGTTCACAACCCTCGTAAGGTTACTATTATAAAAAAACAGTCCAATATTTTTGCAAATTATAAATAATTTCGTACAACTATTCCAATAATTTAACGAAATCCAAATCAATGGAATCCTTATCACAAAAGTAAAACAATCCTCAGAAATCTAACACGTTAATCACAACAATGCTTCTAAATAAATTCTACGCTTTGTTCTCTCAAAAACGCTATCGCAGTCACTATAAAGACTGTTAAAACATTAAACCGTGCAAAGGGCATTGGGTAAATTTGTTTGAAGAATATTGTCATATTTTTTTTCAGCGGCCGCGGATGATTTTACATAGTTATTTAGAGGACCTAGAAATACACATAGATATATATAATTTATGGCGATTAATAATATCGGAGCCGAGATATTTAAGATTTAAGTGTTCAGTTTTTGGTACTAAAAGTACGCCCAGGTAAGAATATTAAATTATCTCGGCTCCGATGCACTTAAGAGTATAACATAACAAAACATGTTCTTTTTTAATTACTTTATCATAATTTACCACTTCTACTAATGGCTCACCTTGAAAATATATGATTTTTACAAATAATTATTTATATATTTATTTATTAAATAACTTAAATCTATCATTACAGGCTGTTACCTAATGCGATAGACAAGTGAGCAATAAGGATAAGAATCAACACTAGGTGCAGCGGCCATTGAAAATGTCGAGCATCCGCTCAAAAACAACAACACAAACAACACAACATAATGACAACACTTTTACCCAAACCCCTTTGTTTGTCAATAAAATTGACTAATAAAGTTCGAATCGTATAAGTTGAGTGATTGGCTCTCATTTTGAATGAACATTGAATAATTTATTTCATCGAAGTCGAACCGAAGTGTAAATATTATCGGCCGGAAAGTCACGGGATCCTCTTATAAAAAACCGAGGTTTATTTTCTCTTTTCTTCTGTGACGGGTTTTTTATTGTAACACAATCCAAGGCCTTTTAAAAGCTTTTGTGGTTTTTAATGCCAGTTGGTTTGTGTAACGAATGCTTTGAAAATAATTAAAAATATATCAACCTTCATGCTGTTGTCTGCGCTAAAAATACTTGTAAAGATTGGACCTTTTTAGAGGTGTAGGTTATGATTTGCATAAAAAACGAATGTATCCATTTTCATTTAGCAAAACATTATAGGTGAATAGCAAAATTTCAATCTGTTTACTAAACCATTGATATAATTATTAGTTTACAAAGTAATGAAATCATAATGTACATAAATAATAAGGGAGTATATCTGAAATAAATGGTTTTTAATTTATTTTTTATTTATAAATTAGATTTTTTTTTTCCATATATCTTCCCGTGGATGTCGTAAGAGACGGCTAAGGGAATAAAGGCGTATAGTACTGTTAGGCGATGGGCTTGCAACCTGTCACTAATACACTGGTAAACATCTTAGCCTAAAAGTGCAAAATGTGGTTACAGAATTATTAACAAGTTTTTAGAGTTGTTGGTAATTCTGTAGCTCTGCCTACCCCACTCTGGGAATAAAGGCGTGAGTTTATGTATGTATGTATGTATAAATTAGACATTTCTATTATTGTCTCTGATTAGGGACTACGGCTGTAGTCACAGTTGTAACCTAACCTAACCTTACTTAAAATGCCTGTTATGATGAATGTTAGGTAAAGTTATTTTATTTGATCGTATGCATGATACAATTAATAATTAATAACAAAACGCGGGGCTACAGGAGATGCGCCATGGGCTGTGGTGAAGCGCTGCAGCTGCTGTGGTCCTCGGTGGTGTAACCCCACATATTTACTCGGCGTCTACCGACCGGAGCGCGCAGCCTGTTGAGTGACACACTTTACTAAATATTTAAAAATAGCACCAGTATTCTATTTAATCTGTGTGAATGAAAGTATCTATCTTGCAAAAGGTCGGATGTACACAATTTTTTGGACATTTTTATAAAATTTTCTTACTATTATTAAGTGCAAGGTCCTTCCGGATCGCTACCACCAACTTAAAACTACCGCCAAGCAGCAATGTTGTGTTCCGGTGTGGGGATAAGACAACCGGTGAACTTACTAGCGTATAGACATTCCTTCTAGTTCCAGCGTTGGCAACACTTTTGCAGTCTTAGCATTGCAGTCTTAGGGTGCGACCACACTGATTCCTAAAATACAGTGTCGTTGCGTAAACTAAAGACGGGGCTTAGTTACAATATGGCGCCGTTTTTCGATGCACCGTTAAGCTCCGATGTGGTCCCATCACATTTACCATAAATATTATGAAATGTAGTATCAGCCCACCATAGAATCAGGGGTCTAACGGGCAAATTAACAGACAGGTAGATGTTGCTTAAATGTTCGTAAAATTAAGAAACAGAGAGCCTAGATAAAATGCACTACGCTAGCTAGCGTTTCTCTTCGCTTAGTTTTTAAACCAATCGCGTCACTGGTAGATGACGTGATACGAAAAGTCACGTGATGTGCCAGTGACGCGATTGGTTTAAAAACTAAACGAAAAAATAAATAATAAATAAAATAAATAAACATTAGGGGGACAGTGTCACCAATTGTCTAGTCCCAAACTAAGCTCTTGGCTTGAACTATGGGTACTAGACAACGATATAAATACTTATATATAGAAATATATACTTAAATACATAGAAAACATCCATGAGTCAGGGACAAATTTAATATTCGCGCTCATCACACAAATATCTGCCCATACCAGGATTTGAACCCAGAACCGCTAGCTTCGTAGGCAGGGTCACTAACAACTAGACCAGCAGCGCGTCGTCAAATAGAAACGATAGTTAGCGTAATGCATCTTGTCTGAGCCCTCTGGGAGCCATTTTGCGGGAAACTGGTTAAATCTGGCTTTATTGCATGACACAAACTTTCAACCGTATACAGGTAATTAATACCAAATTTTCCGCCAAGTGGGCACTCAGCTCCTGTCAGTTGCTCCAACTTGTCAAACCACTGTCCACCAACTCTTAGATAAAAAGGATGCAAGCGCAATTTGATAGCCAAAGCAAATTGAACCCTGTAACTTAAGAATTAAGGTCACTAATACATTCGCAATTTTATGAGACATACGCCCTTATTTTTTAAAATGAAAGTAGAACTTTCGTCCCCACCGTCCGTTTTGCCACGTAGTCTTTTTGCCCCAACTTCGCTAATGCGAGCTTCACTGCGTTTTAATATGTGGTTAACTGAATATGTAAATGTATGGAGTTTCGCATTCTGTTCAACTTGGGAAGTTGACTTAATGCCCAAAGTTAAATTCTGTGTAAGACATTTAAGACGCCATGTTGGATTTGGTTTCGGAGCTGAATTATGATTTAAGTGTTATATAATGAACTTGTCAAACTGTTAAGTGACGTTGTTTTATATAAATTTAACGCATTTTTGTCGTATTACATTTGGAGAACAAAGCTAAATAACTTTGTTTTTTTTTCGAGGAACTTTTATAAAATACTATCTGCCCGCCCGCGGCTTCGCCCGCTGCAAATTTCCGACCTTCCCGTTGGGTTTTTAATTTTTTTTCTTACGTATAAACCTATATCCTGGAAATAACAAACGCAACAAAAAAGTAAAGTCGGTTCCGCCGTTCTCGAGTTTTGCGCTTAGCAACAAAATTTTTGTAATTCACTTTTATTTATAGAGATTAAGTTACTTGGCGTTCGTTGAAAGTTATTTTAAATTATATTTTGATTCATTTAAACGGTAAAAAAATGTGATATTGTTTGTGTTACATGGTGACGGCACCAATGATGGAACTTTTAGCTGACAGGCACCAGTAATGGACACTTTACTCTTAATTCATATTTCATACGGTCCTAAATTGATTGTTGAAAAACAAATGAATAACTCTTATCTTGTGTAAGATAAGAGTCAATACCATCATTGAGTTCTTGTCCGTTTCCGTCATCCCTGAGTGGGTAGAATTACCTATTTATTATTAATTATTGTTTGTGTAATTAGTGTTCAAACCAAATGACGAGAATATTATTTTCTTATTAAAAATACTTAATGCCTTTACGATCTCTCAAACTTCATACACGTACAATTAATTTTGCACTTCTCTCCCTATTTTTCGGGTACCCATGGAATAATCTCTCGAATTACGTGTGTGAGTTGTCTATCAGATAGACACGAAAGTTACTAAAAAATCACAGGTTCAGTTCGTCATAAATGGGCCGTCTATGCAGACGAAGTCACGGGTGGAAGCTAGTGTACATAAATTGTTTGTAGTACAGAGACGAGCATACAGTACCTAAATAAATAAATACATGAATATCAGGGGACCATGTCACACCAATTGTCTAGTACCCATAATAAAAGCCTAGGGCTTAGTTTGGAGCCCTAGGCTTATATTATGGGTACTAGACAACCATATAAATACTTACATAGAGAAACTCTACTTTACATCATCACACAAATATCACCCCTTACCGAGATTTGAACCCTGGACTGCTAGCTTCGCAGGCAAGGTCACTACCAGCTAGGCTAGATCGTCGTCTTTATATACGTATTAAAAAAAAGGTGAGTATTTGTGTATATATTTAGAATCTGTCTATGGCATTGTAGCTCCCAAATGAATTAACGGATTTGTAATGTTTTTTTTACATGAACCTAATTTAATCGGAAGAGTTAGCTAGGTTTTTATCATAATAAAATAAGCTGTTCAAGAGATATTAGTTCCATAAGTTGGAGTCGCCAATATCGAGGGAAAATAATACCGAAAGGAATAACGAATGATTTCAAGCAAACGGAATGTCAAGCCAAATCTAGTTCAATTATAAAATGTCCCCCCAACTTGTCTAACCCAGGCTAAATGCGTTTAAGGTCACCGCGCACAAGGCAGTGGGCACTTCTGCTAATTGACTCTCGGCAAATTGCGGCGTGGCTAGTGAGCGAGCAGCTTTATGGAGGCAGAAAATAGAAGGTTCTAGAGTGAAAGTTATGATGTTGGACGTGCTTGTGCAAGTGTTTGATTGGAAGGTTGCGGCCTTTATCTGAAGTCGCCTTAAGCCTATTTAACTATCCTCCTACTCTTACTAATCTTATCATCCATACTAATATTATAAGTGCAAATGTGTGTCTGTCTGGTCTGTGTGTTACCTCTGTACGCTTAAGCCGCTGAACCGATTTAGGTGAAATTTGGTGTAAAGAAAGTTTGAATCCTGGGAAAGGACATAGGCTAGTTTTTTCCCGAAAATCGTTGTTTTAAATGGATAAAACCTGTAGATATATTGCCAATCCCTACTTTAAGCGCTTATAATTCTTAAACAGTCCCACTGACTTTTATCAACACATACACAACATAACATAAACTCACGCCTTTATTCCCAGAGTGGGGTAGGCAGAGCTACAGAATTACCAACAATTCTAAAAACTTGTTGATAATTCTGTAACCACATTTTGCACACTTAGGCTAAGATATTTACCAGCGTGTTAGTGACAGGTTGCAAGCCCATCGCCTAACAGTACTATACGCCTTTATTCCCTTAGCCGTCTCTTACGACATCCACGGGAAGATTATGGAGTGGCACTATTCTAACCCGGCAACCACACGGAATAAACTTTACTTTTATCATACTTATATAAAAGCAACCCTTGTGAAATAATATTTACAGTCTAAATCCGTCCCTCCGTCACACATACAGACACGCACCTACCACGCGCACATACACAAAAACACACAAGAAACATGTATGATTTTTCAAATCACATTTCTCTACAAAACATGAGAAAAACCGTTAAAGAGATCACCAAAAGTAAAATTAAAATTAAAATCGACTAAGAAATATATACGGGTGACACAAGCAAACAACTTGTAATTACACAGCGATTAGACAAAGAGATCCGATATAATAATAATATAATAATCATTTATTTCAGATAGCAAAGATCCATAATTGGTGCACACAACAGTAAATTAATCCACAATAATAATAATGTAACAAGCACAAAAATACCTTAAGAATGTCACAATAAAATGAAATAAAATAAAAATAAACAGAGTCACAGGATAGCAATACCATAAAATCTATACAAATTAAAAAAGATGTCAATACTAAATTTAATAAAAATAATAATTACAAATTTTTATTCCAAGTAATTGCACTCATAATAATATCATTTCAAATAATTGCCTATAAAATAAAATAGAATAAAATAAAACTATATACATCATGCTAGTCATCAAATACATTCAATTAAACTGCGTGTCGTTTGACGTGCCTGTCGCAGCAGTGACGTATGCAATGGCAGTCCACTCTGTCGGCCACCATGGCTAGGACGGTGTTGGGGCTGGCGCGCACCCTGCGCACAACACACAATATGCACTGTGACGTCATGTCCATCGTCCATATAAATTCCATGTTAAATTTGGTTTTGTTAGAAAGAGATAAGTACAAATCTTCGTTGGCCTATACAAATATCTTGGCAATTATTCTCAACAATTTGTTACATAAATCAGTTTTTACTGAAACTGTGAAAAAAAGTCATGAATATTCCCTTTTACACACGTAAAACTTATAACGCTCATCTTTCATAGTCGGGGGCTTAAAAATGTTTTCATATAAGGCCCTGCTTGTTTTTGACCTTTGTAAGCCAAATTAATGTATTTCAACAAAAATGTAAAGCTCCAAGTAAAGGTCAGCCGCAATCAACTTTGAAAAGTTTTTTGTTTGAAAATATTCGGAAAACAAATATGGCCCTCTTATTAAAGGCTTCTAAATTAAGAACTGAACTTTACCTGAGAGAAATAATATTTTTTACGTATAAAATTCCTTGCTTTACTCTTTCCTTTGTCATTTATTGAGTTTCATTTTTTGAGTGTTTTACCTTTGTCTTATTCAATAACAGTCTTTTAGTATTTTGACAAATTGAGTTTTATTATAATTACTTTTAAAAATACTTTTATTCTAGGGAAGGCAAACAAGACAGCTTTGTATAAAGACATCACAAATTTGCTGCGGAAATTTAAGAAAAGAGATCTGATCGTCTCGTCTCAAGGAGTTGCCAACAAATTTAAAATATTTGAAAAAAATAAAGTTTTGATTTGAAGTTCTCGTTGGTGTAACTAATAGAGTTAGCTAACAAAATGTTCAAGAAAAAAAAAACCTAAGGCACAATGTTTTATTGACGAGTTCATAAAGTTCAAAGCTGAACCATTTAATATTACACTTTATACTTTCAGATAATATAGCCTTGTTGGTAGTGACCCTGGCTACGAAGCTAGCGGTCCTGGGTTCGAATCCCAGCAAAGGCAGATATTTGCGTGGTGATCGCGACTACTCCTCCTTGAGTCTTGGATGTTTTCCAATGTATGTATTTCTCTATATAAGTAAGTATATACATTATACTCCGTGGATGAATATATGAAACTGTAAATTGTAAATTTATTTTATTATTGTGTTGACTTTATTAATTCTTATACCTACATTATATTGACATCGGACGAGTGACCATTTCATTAGATGTGTAATTGTTGTTGTTATAATTATTATTTATTTTTGTATTCTTTGATTATTAATATTTGTTTGACGATCTCAATGTAACTTCGTATTTTTTGACATGCAATGCAATTAATATTGTAATGTTACATTGATGAATAAATAAACTAAACTAAACTATCTTTATCTTGTACCCGTAGTACACACCTACAGCTTAGATTGGGACGAAAGTCAGTTTGTGAGAGATTGTTTCAAATATTTATTTATTTATTCATTACCTATCTCTATATAATTACGTACTTATGAGCTGTATAAATGTGTTTCATTAAATTTTTCTTTTCTCACTTAAGTCAAACAAGGTTATTATACTATTTATTAATTCATTTATTTATACAGACCACCAGATGGAATATCGTCATCGTAAATGTTTAACGGAACCCACCAATAAATCGCCCCAAAATTACCAAGTTCCATTAAATCACGTGACCATCTCCACTGAACCCTAAAATCAGACGACACATTAAGTGCTAACCCGCCGAATCAGCTGGATCACAACCGAATTAAAACTAAACCTAACAACAGTAGTCATAGAACTCAATTCAGATTGTAACATATCCCAATGTATAAAAAGCGCGGCTTTGTAAAGACGACTTATGTTTAAGGACAGGAGTTTTCATAGTAAGGTAAGAATAAAGAGAGATTTACCCTCTTATTCATAAATATGCATTAGTTAAAGTGTGCTTAAAAATTATACTTCTACATATATTTGACAGAAAGCAACAATGGATACTGTATAACCAATTTACTGTGCGTTGAGAAATACGAGAATTTTTTTTATGGCATGAAGGAGGTGAACGATCACACAGGTCACGTCGTGTGATAATAAGTGCGACCTGTTACCCATCGACATTTGCATTCTCAAGACTACAATCTTAAGATTGCAATGTTTAAAACTCAACTACATTGCTAACCCGTAGTACTACAGATCCTGGTCACGGCACCAAATTTAAATGCTACCGGTTGTCTTATCTCCACGCCGGAAAACAATGCAAAAATTATGCTGCTACTACGGCGTTAGGTAGGTATTCTGTTTTCATAATTAATTTAACGTTTTCTTTTAGAGAAACTGTATAATTTTCTTCCCGCGACCTCGCACCCACATCATGAGATACTTAAAAAATAATTTTCATTATAAAGCTGACTGTACCAAGCAACACTTCAGATGTCATTTGTCAGTCTCTGTCAACTCGCAACTCTATTGTTAAAACACCAACTTACGACCCCACTTCCCTTCACCCTTAACACGATTACTAAAGGCTCAAAGTCGCGTGCTATAACACAAAAAATAAAGTAGCAAATCAATTTTATGCGTGCGGTTTTAAAGGCTGTATTACAATAGGTTTAAGGTTGAAAGTGTGTGGAAGAGTGGTAGGTGTAACTTGGTGTTAGGCGTCATAAGTACGGTGACAATGTCTCAAACAATAGGGCTGCCCTTAATGTCGTGCGTGCTCTACGAGTTCTAAGAAAAGGTTTACATGGAGAACTAAAAAGGATTTTTTTGTGAAATTGTGATATATATGTAGAATTTGAATTGATTGTGATGCAATTCATTACGGTCACACGAATGTAATTAGAAAAACCTAAAACGAAGTATAAAAAATATGTTCAATGTAATATAAATCATTTCTATTAGGGTTCGTTGAGTATATTTGCTTTCACATAAAACTAACAAATATTAATTATTTTAAATTAATATTAATGTGCTACGATAAAACAGGATAGTATTTGAAAATATAGCAAATTCACCAAAATATAAAACAACTATAATGAAATTATGAAAATTCGCAGTGACAATAATAAATTCTACAATAACTTAATGCCACGGCGTATCCGAGGAACGTCGTAGGGACGTACTCAAAGAGTCACTCACTATATCGGTACATAAATTACTATTAAAATATGGATCATTGGTCTGAAATAAAATATATTATTATTATTATTATTATAAATTAAAAAGAAAACCATAACCGAAACTAGTATAAAGGCCTACGCCGTTTATAATATTATTTGCTGTCCCGTGTGGTAACCGGTTTAGGATAGTGCTACTCCATCTCTTTCCGTGAAAGTCGTAAGAAGCGACTAAGGGATTAAAAACTTGTAGTATTGTTAGGCGATGGGCTTGCAACCTGTCACTAATATTCGAGTACACATAAAAAACATCTTAGCCTGTTGTGAAAAATGGGGTTATAGAATTAACACACAAATTGTTAGAATTGTTGGTAATTCTGTCGCTTTGCCTACTCGCTCTTGGATAAAGGCGTGACGGTATGTATGTATGCAAGTCCTACGCGTTTCGTAGCAAAATGCTCTCAAGTGCTACGGCTTTCGTAACCCTGTTTGCCTACGCGTTTAAAAACTGTATCTATCAAGCCTTTTATGGATAGAATTTCAGAGCCTCTGCTCTAGGCGATAAAGTCCAAATTGTATTTGACCAGAGGGACCCGACAAGATGCACTACGCTAGTTAGCGTTTCTCTTCGTTTAGTTTTTAAACCAATCGCGTCATTGGTATAGTTGGTTCCAGTTTAAATGACGAAAATACACTTAAAACCAGCCTTTAAAAACATCTATTGTTCAATTGTTATCTTCAAGTAGGGTTGTAAAACAATTACGCAGGTGTGTCGGTACGGCCAAAGTATACTGTAAACAAACAATCTTGATAGTTTTGATGTTGGTTGTCTGTATTTTACCGCACGACGTGCGTTTCTAAAATAATAATTAAATACTGTGTCAATATCACTTTGTACAATTTTAAAATATTGAGTGTTAGATATAGGAATATTGATCATGATAACTGTTGGTTTTTTGTGTATTATAATATTTTTTAATGAATGTTAGCCATAAGAATATGCGAGATGTTGATTTATTATGTATCAATAATGACAACCTAAAATTATATTGAATGTTACATATAGGAATATTAATTAAGTATATTTTTGAATTACAATATAGACGGCTTAAAAAATCTTTTATTCAATGACCAAGAAGGGTTGAGCTACTCCAAGGCACGTGCCACACTTCGGTCGTCACTTTGTAATCTTTTCCTTTCATATTTAGCAACAAAAGAAGTTGTAAAATCCCGCGTTAAGTGCCTTTTCGTCATTTAAACTGGAACCAACTATAAATGACGTGTTACGAAAAGTCACGTGATGTGCCAGTGACGCGATTGGTTTAAAAACTAAACGAATAGAAACGGTCTTTAGCGTGTCTGGGCTCTCTGATACGGTATTGTTTTAACTCAGCCTACTGTCAAGAAGATAAGACCTATCAAAACGTTGACGATACGAAAACAGGTCAAAAACGATTTGATTTTGGCCGTGTTGTGAATAGAGGCCCAGTATGTATTAACAATTTACAGACCTGATTAAAGCCTGTAGGCTGCTGACAGATGGATAAATGAATATGAAAAAACCGGTCAATTGTGAGTCAGACTCGCAAGGATTTTCATAGAAAATCCCCCATGACACGGTTAACTCAATTCAAAATTTTCAAGTCCCTTGCATAAAAACCTTGTTTTTTTGTGATTTAATAAAAAATATGATAGTTTCAGATTTTTCACTATATTTATTTTGTAGTATAAGACGGTATTACGAGCCAAATTTAATGGTTCTAGCTGAGTCATCGGAGAATACCCTATACATTTTGATTCCCTTGAGTGTTGAAGTAATACGTTTTTTGCGGCATAAACGGCCGTATCTTCTTTACATTAATTTAGACGTTTTATTTTTTCACAACTACAAGTGACTGTAGACTTGAGCATATGATATTAATTTCAACTCGATACCTCCACGCGTTCCCGAGATAAAGGTTATTGACAGACAGACGGACAGACGGACAACAAAGTGATCCTTTAAAATTTCCATTTTTATATTTTGTGGTACGGAACCGTTAAAGCAAAAAACAATGTACATTCTTTCTTTTTTAATTACAACTTCGATCGGAAATCTTAGTACTTTCTCTTATTACTTGGTTTTTGTCAGTAATGCGAGTGCGAGAACACTGTTCAATTTTTATAAATTGATATCTTTGTTTTTGAACACAAAATGTATTGACATAGAATTTTATTGTATTCAAATCATCATTTTAAAAGATTAATTACAAATAATGAATTTCCTTCAGCCCATATAAGCCACAGCTTACCTGAACAGCAATGTCATGGGTCGAGTGTCACCTGACTGAAATAGGCCAGGTAAACGCGCTCGTTGCTGGTGAGAGAGCCCGCTGGAAATTGTGGCTTTACATATTTTGCAATGGTAAGTTGTGACACTTGGAGACTTGTGGTTTTAACGAGCCTTTTTGACTTAACAAGTTAATTAGTCACTTGCTTAATTAACACTTTTTTAGTGTAAACTAAAATGCGCTGTTTTTAATATGAAAAGAGGGAAACGAGTAAGCCAGTCACCTGTTATGACGTAAAACGCAATAAAAAAAAATTGTATTTTAATTTGATGCTATTTAAGTGATCCAGCAACACCAGAGCATTTATTTAACTTGCACTATCTGTACGTCAATTCAGGTCAAATCTTGCAAGTTAATTTTGAACTAGTTCCCGATTGTGAAATTTAGAACACATATTAAAGTGAACCCGATGACAAAACTATCTAATGGTCCCTCTACACTATCGGCGAATACAGACGATTACGGGTGAGCACGATAGTGTAAAAGGCATTGTCGGCTGTATTTGCCGATCATCGTCTATGATCGCCGTTGCTCGCCTGCAATCCGTGAGTTGTCTGTTGCTCGCTAAAGGGAATCGCTGCGTTGTACGTTGAGCTTTCCACACTATTGCCGATCATTAATTCCCCGGTGGATAATTAATTAAAAATTAAATTGTTTGATATAGTTGACGACGCGCTGGCCTAGTTGGTAGTGACCCTGCCTACGAAGCTAGCGGTCCTGGGTTCAAATCCCGGTAAGGGCAGATATTAGTGTGATGAGCGCGAATATTTGTTCATGAGCAATGGATGTCTTCTATATATATTTCTCTATATAAGTATTTATATCGTTGACCCATAACCCCATTGGTGTGACATTGTCCCCTGATATTTATTTATTTATTTTAGTTATTTTTCAGTCACGAGATTTAATTTGGTACCCGCCTTAGGTCCAAAGTCAACTCTGGTGCTGCAGGTGTCTATGGGTGACGGTAATCGCTTTCCATCAGGCGATCCGTCTGCTCGTTTGCCTTCCTATACCATAAAATAAAAACAAAAAAAAATCTGACAATCTACAACAATAAGGTTGAGTGTTCTAAAATTTACAAATGATTTGACATCTCTAAAGACATCGACGACTTCAAGCATACATTTCTTGAAATGGGTCCCAAAATAACGCTCGTGACCGTACCTACATACTTTGTTTTATTATTTTTAATGCTCAAGCTCCACCGTGCTCTTTTACTCCATTTATTAAATAATAAAGCAGCAACACAATCCACGTCCATCTTGTACGCTTGCCAGTTGACAAACTACATGGGGCGACAGTCTGGATGCTCACACGATGACCAACAATCATTACCGATAGGGGAGAGAGGCCATAAGGTATGCTAGATATCTAAGAGCTGATCTGATGATGCAGTTGGATTGTGGTAAAAGAAACTCCGCTATTCTTTTTTTTTTATGGCGTAGAGAAGACAAACGAACACACAGGCCGCCTGATGGTAAGTGGAAACTGTGACCCATAGACATTCGCATTCACAAGACTGCAATGCAATCCTAAGACTGCAAATGCGTTGCCAACCCTGAGGACTAAGATGGAATGCCTCTATGCTAGTCATTTCACCGGCTATCTTATCACCAAACCGGAACACAACAATGCGATAAGACGGTGGTAGCGATCCGGACGGATCCTGCACAAGGTCGTACCACCCTCAAAAACAACAACCCACCTTCTTCTTTTTTAACAACAACCCACCGTTTTTGACCACTTTTGTTTGGGGTTGATAGGCAGATCATAGCTCATGCTAGCATCGCTAAAGCCACTGTACTTTTTAAAAATTAATTACATTATGTACAGTCACCCAATAAAAATGTTGAGCATACTTAGAACCTTGTCATTGTGACTGCCATTGTTATTGTCATACTTGTCATTTGATATTCAGCTTGAAGTTTATTATGACAGTGCACTAAAGTGCTTAACACTTTCATTGGGGTACTATACATAAACTGACGCCTTTATTCCCAGAGAGGGGTAGGCAGAGCTACAGGATTACCAACAAGCTTAAAAACTTTAATTCCGTAACCACATTTTGCAACCCAAGCTAAGATGTTTGCTAGTGTATGTTAGTGACAGGTTGCAAGCCCGTCGCCTAACTGTACTACAAGCTTTTATTTCCTTAGTCGCCTCTTACGACTTCCGCGGGAAGATGGAGTGGCACTATTCTAGCCGCAACCACACGACATTTATTATTAAATTAAGTAAAAATAAAAAACCCAACTACAGTTTTTTATATTGTCATCTATGTTAGTTTGTGTACAAAAATAACCCCGCCTCTAATTACTTTCACTATTGAGAATATAATATATGGCCTGATATTATTATTAAATAGTCTCTGATATATACTCTGATAACCAAGACGAATCTAGTAGAACCTAGTGAGTAAAAATCTATCAAGCTGTCTAAGCAGCAAAAAGTGCAAAAGAAATAGACACTAAGTAATAACATGAATAACCCTCCTTCTGACGCAGTTGCTGTAAAAAAGCCAAAATGGACTTCAAGACTTCATTTTTTTGTCGTTAACTAACAACCTGAATACTTATACAAACTGTATACTTTTTATAGGTAGTTAAATAATGTAGAGCTCACTAAAAGATATTGTTAAACTAAAAGTTGTAACAAAACAAAGGCAAAAAAATTATAATAAATAACTTCTATAATATTTTAAATTTTCTTATTCTTAGAATAGAATAAAATATAAATAGTTTATTACAGGGGGACCTAATATGGTTGCGTTTAACGCGTGACAAAATGTAATTATAAATCATCCTTGATTTTTTGACATGTACAGTCACGACATTTAATTTGGTACCCACCTTAGGTCCAAAGTCAATCTAACATTCTACAACAATAAGGCTGAGGTTCCTAAAAGTTACAATTGATTTCTCATCTCTAATGACACTCACGACTTCAAGCATATTTTTCTTGAAATGGGCTCAAGTTCACGCTTGTCACCGTACCTATACATATAGTACGAGAGTGATAGATGCTTTATCCATATTTTGTCACGCGATAAACGTAACCATGCTCGGCCTGCCGTAAGGCTTGATAAATTGCTTAACGGTAACGTAAACGAATTTCGAAAACTGACAAAATGTATAGAATTGACGTTGGCGCTCGACGAGACCGTCTAACAGCTTACGATAATCTAATCCACTTTGAATAACGATAACAAATGACGAATATATCTTGTCTAGGGGTTTTCTATACATGAGATTAAAAATAAAAGTGAAAATAGGCTAAAACTAAAAAGCTTCGTATATCTAAATGCCGGCTTATTCCAAAGATGCTAACAGTATTTCCTCGAATCGAAAAATGCATGGTCTAAACCCGAAACATAGTCAATAATAATTTGATCAATTGCAAAAGCCTTGTCTAGGGATCACCGTTGATTTAGGAAAACGTATCGAAACTTTTATGTGGTCATCATGCACCGTGTTATAAGTTATAAACAAATATAAGTAGGTGAGTTTTTTTTCTCCTTTTTCTTCCTTTATCTCTCACGTAACATTTTTGCCATGTTTTCCAGCTGATCTACGCATGTTAATTGATATTATATTGAATTTAATATTTATTGCTTTTTATAATGCTAGATTAAGTAGTACCATTGTAATATGTTTAAAAAATGACTGACTGCTGAGTTTCTTGCGGCGTTTCTTCTCAGCAGTGTCTCCTCTTGGGAAGCGCAGGTAGATTCTTGACGTGTAAAAGTGCCCGTACGGCCTACTTACTGAATAAATGTCATTTTTATCTTTTTATCTCGCTGGCCAGTAAAACTTATGTGTCAAGCAAGGAAACTACATACATACATACATAAACTCACGCCTTTATTCCCAGAGTGGGGTAGGCAGAGCTACAAAATTACCAACAATTCTAAAAACTTGTTAATAATTCTGTAACCACATTTTGCACTTTTAGGCTAAGATGTTTACCAGTGTATTAGTGACAGGTTGCAAGCCCATCGCCTAACAGTACTGTACGCCTTTATTCCCTTAGCCGTCTCTTACGACATCCACGGGAAGATATGGAGTGGCACTATTCTAACCCGGCCACCACACGGGTTCAATGAATTGAATAACAAACTAGAGACATCTTGAACCGGTCCGCATTTAACCGGACGACCCGTGTCCGGACGCGGAGTGCCGGATAACGCGTGACACTTTAATAAAGCGCGCGGACGGATTAGTGGCGCTACAGCTGCGTCACGAGACGAGCAGGATTGATTAAGAAGACCAAAATGTAATAATACCTACTTGGTAGCGTTATGAAACTCTCGGTACGCGAGTCCGACTAAAATTTTACCGTGTTTTTTCTGTGGAAGTATGTTTATTGATGTCCTGTACCCATAGTACAGTCGCAAACCGGGATTGTTGAGCCACTTACCCATGTTTCTAATTTAGCTGTGTAATGCAAATCGAATAGCTGTCAGCCAGTCGGTGACATCGGTTATGGTTACCTATCTGAACCCCGAAAAATGTTTGTCCGAATTTTGGTTCGACAAATATTATTCGACAATTATGGTTTGGTTTTTTTTACGTTTACCCGAAAGATCAGTTCGAATATATTCATTTAGTCATTACTTGTTTTGATTTTTTACTGATTTGATAAATTATCTATTCCCTATTACTGGTTTCGGCGTATAAACAGTTGTCCAATGTAATGGTTTGTCAATTTATCTATTTCCCATTTCTGATTTTACCTTAGTATTCTTTGCCCAATGTAATGGATTGTTTTATTAATAGTTTACCTATTATTAAATCGACTATGTTATGTTTGATATTTTCTGGCCAGAAAAAAAAAATAACCTCGAACCGATTCTGCCCTAATTCGTCTTTCTACTAAAACTAATTACAAGTAATATTTTTTGGGCGAAAATGAATATTTGACGTAACTTAGTGAAATCTATATGTGGCATTGATGAAGTGAAAATTTGGTTACGAAACAAAATACGTAACGATCCCTAAGCTATTTGTAGCATTGGTGTAATGAAAAATAGGCTATGAAATAACATACGTAACAATACATAGGGCAAGTGACTATAAGGTGAAAAGTTACTCGGACTAAAGATATGTTTACGTAATGTAAAATAGTGAAGTAAGAAATTGACGACACGTGCCATCGGAGAAACGATAAAAAGCGAAACGTTTTCGGTGAACTGAAATTCGGTCAAAAAAAATTCGAGGTCGCGATAGGTTACCATCTGTTATTGAATACACGGCTAAATTACGAACAGTGGCAAGTGGCTCAACAATCCCGGTTCGTCACTGTTCAAGTTCTGTTCTAATGAACCACTGACACTCACGTTTGTGTTCATTATTATAGTTTAATTTTTATTTTAAATGATTACTTTACATGAAAGAAGATTGACGAAAGAGATATACACATCGATAGTGAGTGGACGGGTCGGAAGGGGCCGCCCTAGGCGTACTTTTTCGAGTCAAATCGGTGAAATACTGGAAAAGGGCCGAATCTTAAGTACCCGAAACCGACGTGCGTGCATGACTCGATGTATGAATGTGGAAGAAGCGAAAGAAATTTGTCAAGATCGTAGCAAGTGGAAAGAAGTGGTCTCTGCCTACCCCTCTGGGAAACAGGCGTGATTTAATGTATGTATGTATGTACTTTACATTTAACAAACAAAACCATTTCAAATTGACAATATTTTTAGTGAAATACAAAAGATAAACGCATTTATTATTCAATACAAATAATTGACGTCCGACTCGGTGCCATTCTGATTGACACATTACATCATTGTGTTTTTCATGCTGCAATATTATTTATATCTCAAAATACGTTTATTTATTTACTTACTTATTTATCTACCGTTTTTATATTGCAAGAGAAAGAAGTATAACGTGGTAAAGTGATATTTTTTGTCCTGCCGGACAAAATCGAGTTAAAGTAATATTCACATACCAATTCGTTCTTTCCAGAATCGAACTTAGATCCGCTACCTTCGTAGGCACTACCAACTAATTTTATAAGATATAGATAGTGAGATGATAATTGATGGTAGGTAGGTAGGTAGGTAGGTAGGCATTTATTTCGTATTGAAAATTACATTATTCTATGTCACATAATCATAATGAATTCACAATAAGATCGTCAAAGTGTAAAAAATTAAATAAAAATAATAATGAAATAAAATAAACAAACTCAGATGATAATTAATGGGATGATATATCACAACTGGTGAAATAACTAGAGGCCTTCCATTTTCCGTCCGTTGGCCGTCTTTAGAGTGGTAATGATGATGGGTCCCAGATACAGCTTACCACCCAATAACTAACGTACGCTCCACCAATATGATTTCTAGGCTACTATGGACTTTGTCAAAGTGACGTTGTAAACTAAATCATACGAAGTCTTTTCCGTTTTCGTTGTCAACGTTACTTTTACATAGTCCATAGTGGCCTAGAAATAAAGTTGGTTGACTGTACAAACTTTTGCACTTTTAGTATTAGTAGAATAGTAGGATTATTATATCATACGCACTCACACTACACATTACGCTAACTCACAAACAAACGAACGAAAACATTATAAACTACTGTTCATAACCATTTTATTATAACTGCCCAGCGCTTCTCCGACCCCCGCGCCTTTCCCCTCTCCTTTAAAAACATCAATCTTACGTGACATACCGACTTGATGCGTGTAATTGATAGCCTGTGTGTGCGGTGTGTGAGCAGTGAATTCCACCTATCCCGCGGGAACAGTATAGGATACAACACCCAGCTCCAAGGTATGTACAGTCAGCGTCAGAGAAAAGGACCCCCCCAAGTCGTTAAAGATTATCGCACGACGGCGAACGTCACGTGACGTTCGCCGTGAGCGGCTAGCTTCCCGCGCCCCGCACCCACCTCTGCCCAAGCATTCACCGGTACCATACCACTCAAATATTATTTATTTTGCTATTTGGCTTTTGGTCAATCCGAATACCAAGAATAACTTACAAAAAGACATTTCACTTAATATGTGCGGTTGAGGATACGAACCCGCTTCACCAGCTTACAACGCGACGCGTTATACCACTAGGCCATCGACTCAGTTATCAGTCTCAACGAAAATTTGCATTGGATTACTCCTCATATAGAACAATTTTAATGACGATCTTTATCTTCTAAAAGTTATGGCTTAAATTTCAACTTCCACCTTGTTTACTCCTCAATTAGCCATAAGGTTGAAATTAGTATAGATTTCTCGTTTGGTTGAATATACTGTGCTTTTTGCCGATTGTTGCACTACCGTCATTTTACTTCAGAAAAGTAACTGCATCGAAGACGGCTTTATTAAGCAGTGACTTAAAGTTGGCATTCGAATAATTTACTCGAATTGTCCGTCGCATTTATTATTTTGTAGAGGGTAACTTTGTAATGACTTCACAAATTATTGCGATTTGTGCCGTTCCGCTGAGTGAATCTCTCTTTCCGCTTGCTAATATTATCCGATTATTTCGAAATTCTTATAATGGTTCGTTTAACAACTTTTTTGAAGGCTAAAATTGTTGTTCTGTGGGAACAGAAGCAATCAATCAAGAAAATAGCACGAGATATGTGCATAATGGTAAGAGTTATACGACATCTTATTTATACTGAGATTATTATACTTATATAAGCATTTATTTTTACATTTATGTATTGCTATTAATTTGTTTTTTATATCGGCAGAGAAAAACAGTTCGCAGATGGATACAGAGGTATCAAGCGACAGGTGATGTCAACTGTGCCCGCCAAGGCCCTCGCCCGGTTGCTTACACCGACGAATCTGAGCGACACCGTAACATAGTGCAAGTTCACGCAGAGGCACCCTTCAAAACGACACGCTCAAGTGCTGAGACTTTTGGAGTGTCGCTTAGCACAGTTCGGCGACATCTGCATGCTGCGGGTATCCATAATTATAAACCGGCTAGAAAAATCAAGCTCATGGAGAAACATCGTAACGACAGAGTAAATTTTGCCAGTCGTTATTTAAATTTCGATTGGGCAAACGAAATTGTCATATTTACTGACGAGAAATGTTTCAAATCTGATAAGGATGGGCAAACAATTTTATGGAGAAGAACCGGGGAGAGGTTTAACCCTAAAAACGTTTTAGACCTCAGAACCAGCGGGCGATTAACACCAGGTAAATAACATTTTATTTCATACATTCCGTTTAAGACGTATATTTATTATATTCTGTTCTATTGACATTTCCGTATATTACATGTTACAGTAGATTTTATGAGATGATTGTTTTCAGGCTACTGGGGATGGATGTCTTCCATGGGCCCCGGCGAGCTGGTGGAAATAGGCGGCCGCATGAACAGCGAGCGATACTTGGAAGTGTTGAGGGACGTGATGCTGCCATCAGTGCGTGTCGCGTATCCTGAAGGTCAAATTTACCTGGTGCAGGACAACTGCGCAGTGCATCGTTCTCGCCTGGTTCAGGAATGGCTGTCTTCCCAAGAAGATATAACGGTTTTCGACTGGCTGTCAAAAAGTCCGGACCTAAATCCCATAGAAAACTTGTGGGGTCAGATGGTATTAAACTGGGATTCTAGTGAAAATAAAACTAAAAAAAAATTGGATCTAGAAGTCAATAGAACTTGGGAATTGATGAGAAATAGTGACACATGTAACAAAATGGTATCAACTATGCAAAATCGGCTTCAAGAAGTTATAGAAAGTGACGGATATCCTCTCCGATACTAATAAAGCATTAAATAAAAAAAAAATAGGAACGTTGTCATAGTTAAAATAAGTAAAAAAACGTTGTTTATCATCTTAATTCATAATTCTCGTTTTTTATTCATGTGTAGGTATGTGACACACCATCTGACCCCACACGAAAAAGTTGTGTTACAATAATTATAACAAATTGTGATAAGTGATAACAGAAAGATGTAAATTGCTATACTATATTTATAGTTAAGCATGTTGGTTCTTTCTCAGTGATTCACATGCAGAAGTCAAGTTCGCAGTTTTATTTAACTAAATATTGTAAATATCTACCAGCAAAAAAGATAATGATTAGATTACACATAGTATAATTTAACGTAACGCTGTTGCCAATAATCTCTCATCAAATCTTCTTCTATCTTCTATATACCTATATATAAAAATTAATCCTGTTTCCCTTGGTCACGGTATCACGTGCGAGCGGCTGGACCGAATTCGCTAATTATTTTTTTGTTGTTTGTTATTGTCAGGAGAAGGTTCTTATGATAGCAAAAATTAAGAAAATTGAAATCACAATTATAGTTAAGACAGGACAACGTCTGTCGGGTCCACTAGTATACTTATAATTAATAAACGTATATTTTTTTTACAATGACTTTTTTTTTTTATATGCCTATTTACCTAAAACACATAACCTACTTTACCTTGGAAAAAAAGTAAACACTATTATAAAAAATAATTTAAAAATGCAAAAAGGACATTTTAGTTGATGGATTCGAACTAGCTAACTCCGTTTTACTATTCCGTCCCAAGAGCCACTAGACCAACTAGTATTTACAGTAACCCGTCGAAAATGTTCAACAGTTTGATGTGTCTACCGGGGGGTTTGATCCTTTTCTCTGCAGCTGGCTGTACACGCTGATCTGACAAATTTTACGACCTTTCCCAAATTCTTGTGTGCCCTATTCCAATTTCGAACAACTACGATGTCGGTGGCTGTCCCTTGTACCACAATGCTGGATCCACGGAAGATCAGTGTCGTGACACTCCTGAGCGGGTTCACTTTTGCAGTTTCTTACATTATAATACTAATTAAAATCCTGCATGCTTATTTGCTAAGTTATCTTAAGCTTAAGTTTTAACAAGTTGATAAGAGTTGTTGGTAGTTCTGTAGCTCTGTTACTCCACTTTAGGATGAAGGCATGCCGGTGACGGTATGATACGTATGTATGTAAGTTTTACGTGTTCTACCATAATTAACTTTAGGTAAAGGATATTAGCTATTAGTAAAAATGTATCATTTTTCAGAAAAAAAAAATACTACATACATACTCATACATTTAATCACGCCTTTTTCCCAGAGGGGTAGGCAGAGACCACTTCTTTCCACTTGCTACGATCTTGACAAATTTCTTTTGCTTCTTCCACATTCATACATCGAGTCATGCACGCACGTCGGTTTCGGGTACTTAAGATTCGGCCCTTTTCCAGTATTTCTCCGATTTGACTCGAAAAAGCTCGCCAAGGGGGGCCCCTTTCGACCCGTCCATTCACTTTCGATCTGTATATCTCTTTCGTCAATCTTCTTTCATCCATCCTTTCCAAATGACCGAACCATCGAAGCATGCCCTTTTCTACTTATCTTTTTTTTTTCTATATCTCTTTAAGCCGGTTCTCTGTCGTTTGCCCGAAAGTCATTTGCCATAATTCTATCACTTGCCATAATATTCATTCGCCATAAAGGCATTTTTTCTGAAATCGTGAACTATTCAGAATTGTTATAAAACAAACCTAACCTAACCTATTGGGCTCTATACGATGGCATGTAAAAATTACCTGAAAGGTTTACAGTTACAGAAAAAAATGGCAAATGGCAAATTAATATCATGGCAAGTGACACAATTATGGCAAATGAAATTCGGGTAAACGAAGTGATCTGCTTTAAGCCATTATAAAGTTAACCATAAAAAATGATTAAAAATCGCTTGGTTCTCAAAACCGACCGAACCCCACGACCAGACGTTGATTGAGTCGGGTCCAATACCGGCGTCATAAAGTGGAAATAGGTTAAAAACCGTTAACTTGGTCGCGGTCTAATCTCTGGATCAACCCTCTTCATGGCGGAACCGAGCGGCCATTTTGAAAGTCAATAAAGTCCATTTTATGACGTTGATCATCAGCGTCAGCTGTAAAAGTGGTTAGATTGATAGAAAAGGAAATTTGATTTTGGTGAAAATTAATCATGTATAAATTAGTTGATTGAGTCTATTGTGAAATACGTTTTTTTAAGGAATTAAATATCTTTTGTTTGAGGGGTAATTTTTGAAGAACAAAAGACGTTTTAATACAAATAAAAAAAAAAACTTCTGTTATTTTAGCAAACAATTTCTAAGTTTTACGCATATTTTTAAGTATCATATCAAAAAATTGTTTATTTTACCTACATAAACACTAAAAAGTTATTAATTAAAAACTTCTTGTTATTTAGGAATCCCGACACTTCATTTAAGTATTCAGTTAAGAAAATAAATAAAAGTAATAAACTTCCCCAAAGCCTTTCCCCTCGCAACAAAGTTATTATTACCCCCCATTAACCAATGAGTTTAATTAATTAGCCGGATCACATAAGGAAAACATCGCAAGGAAACCCGCGAGCTGCCATAAAATGTTTACCGCTCATAAATACACCGCCTGGTACGGTCAGCAACGATTTTTTAACTAATTAATATTTCAAAAGTTCTGAGATTTGTGACTTTTTATTATTTCGCTCCTTTAATACAAAACGGACACACTCCAAAATAATTTTCCTTTCTATTAAAAACCGTATTCCAACGGCTTCTAATTTTAAAATGCAACACTGACTCATTTCGTATTGTGTCCGTTTTGTATTCAATGAACGAATTACTATTTCAATATTTTGTTGCTTTTCCTTTGCTTCGGTCTATCTGACTTTGTATACCAGAATTTATTTTTATAATGTATTTATTATACATTCATTGAAACTTATCAAACTGATGATGGTGATAACCGTATGAAAATCTGTTTAGTTTTTTAGATCATCGCAAACATACAGACATACAGACGGGGCGAGGAACTTTATTTTATAATAATGTATTGATGACAGTGTTCAAAAAGGTTATTAGAAAATAACTTGTTTGTTACGATAGTCATTAAATGAGTTTGTTCCTGCAAAAAAATTGGATAAATTCCATCTGTTACGTTTTTCCCAGAATTTCATAAAAAGTCCTATGTTTATAATTGTCATTTCTGATGACAGCACCAACAATACAACGTTGTTTAACCTAACAATAAGCTTATTTTAATTAAAAGCAAATAATTAAGTACATTAACAAAATGTTACACTATAAGCAAGGTTAACTTCTAATACCAAAAAACGTAAATTTACAACAAAATGATTGGTTCAAAAATCGAAATATACATAATTTATAAGTGTAAAAAGTATTTATACTTTAAGTAGCTTAGTTTTATTTTAATTAAATTACGTTTAGTTTTAATCAGTAAAATAATAATATTATATTTCAGTGTTAATTTGCTGTCCGTATTTCTGCAGGCACTCAATATCGGGCACCTAATAAACGTACACGCTCACATATCGCTCTCGGGGTCAGCAAGCATTAGGGTTGCCGCTCACACAGCTGCAATAACATTTACGCTAGCACAGAGGCAGTCCAATCCTCAGGGTTGGCAATGCAATATTATTGGGGAAGAGGGTATCAAACTGTGGATATGTTTCGGCAACCGCTCTACAAATTCAGTATTCAGGTCGAATATTGGTCAGAGCAAATGTTTGTTCTATGAGCGCGAGTATTTGATCTTGAGTCTTGGATGTTTTCTATTTGTTTTTTTGTTTTTTTGGGTATTGCGCAAATTTTCATTTCATGCAAAGGCATTTTTCGCCACATAATAATATGTTTTTTTTGGTAGTCTGTCTAGCGTTTTTTTTTGAGGGAGAGGAAATACATTTACGGGCTAGGGTAGCCTAATGCTGGGAGGGGGGCGAGGTGGAAGCCTAACTCTCCGGTGTTAACCTCCACAGGGCTAATGTGGGCTGATGACTACGCCACCACTGAGCATGGTGGTAAAGCACTAATTAATAGTAATAGCTTAACTTGGGACTAGGGTCATTTGTGTTAGATTGCCCTATGCTATCTATTTATTTGTTTTTATACTCGAATCGTACCCGAGATAACCTAACCCCTAGCGAAAAAAAAACACGTTTAAAAGTGGCGTGCCTAATATTTTTTTATATTTCTGGTACACCTGCATCTATATATTTATTATATCGAATATACCATTCGTTAATATAAATAATAATAAACGATAAACTGTGTAGTGAGCACTGAGGTTGGAGCGAGCCTAATAAATGTCGCACACGATTTCTCCATCACTTGAGGTCACCAAGCATTGTTAGGGTAGCTGTACACATTACGACACCAACATTACTTACTGGACATAAAATTAAGGTATTGTTAAAGAAAGGTAAGGTCAATGGTGAAACCTGTCATTTCAATTAAAATTTATAACCTCAAACATAAGAATAACATTGGTTATAGTTTAAGAGAGCCCAGAGCTCGTTGATATCTCTTTACTTTATGTGTCCGAATCTCACAGAAGTTTATATTTAAAATAGTTTACAAGTAGTACTTAGATGCCAGTCCCTTATTTTACCATCCTGGCCTGACAATGACAATTACAGGTGACGTGTGACAATTCGTTATTCATTGCAGATTTAATAAATGTGTTTGTACATGCTACAAATGCGAACTCCGAAAAGTGAGCATAAACCTAAATATGGTACTAGTTAATATCACTAGTATAACTTGTTAATCCTTAATACTAAGCATCCATTATTATTATATAAGGTTTATAATGGGCGTCAAATAGCTTAAGTAACCATGTCCATTGCATGTTATTTAAACCTAGGACTTCAAACGAACACTAGGTAACTGACTAGCAGTGAACTGACAGGTGTCAGAATTTAATTTCTATCTCCCTTTTATATAGTTACTTGTGAGTGGGCGTTCATTTGCTTCTCTTTTTTTTTCATACCGGGTGTTGATTTAAAAAGATAACGTTTCATTCATTATTCAATTCCGTGGTGTCATTTTCAGCAGCAAACATTGCAATTGTTTTATTTCTCACCTCTCAAAAACTTTTCTACATTGAAGAATATAATAATATATTCTATGAATAGAAGTAAAAGAACCTAGTAACCTTTTCTCTCTTTATGTTTTTACATATCACATAACATTTACTAGACTGTATATTTGATTCTATATCTATGCAGACGAAGTCGCAAGCTATAACTACTTAGGACACTTTACCTGCACCTGTAGCAATTCGAAGTCAGCAAGTCACTTATAATTTTGTTATACTTAATTGTTATAATTATTATCTCTTGTTTGTACAATAAAGTGTTTACATACATACATACACTTTGTGTAATAATGTTGTCCAGTGAACATAGCGCTTAATGCACAAAATCACGGCCCCAAGTGTAAGTTATGAGCAGCAGTAATGGCGCGACAAATTAAGTTTCCCCAATACACACGGAGAGCTGTATGGGCATGCGCACGTGGTTATTGGCAGTTGAGAGTGGAAGTATGTTTATGAAAAGGATTTTTCTCAAACATGCTCGGAAAGAACGGTTCTCCGATTGAAACACAAGGACGGAAAGTGCCTCATTTTACTCCTACAAAATGGAAAGGAACGTGAAAAAAATCCCGCACACCCAACTTGTGGGTGCAGTGTGGGCCGGCGGCCGGCGGTGCGTTGTGCGTGAAACTATCTTCACTAATACTCGGTATTTTTCAAACAAACTCGCTATTGCTCGGCCTGCTAACCACCTCGTCAGGAAAACCCTTACCTTCCGCGCCTAGGCAACAATGTATTATTATTTATACTCCAGACGAGCTACAAGAAGTACGATGAGTGTCGTTTGTTAATTAACAACGATAGATGGCGTCACCACTAGTGGTGGGCGGCTTGTGTAGTGGTCCTGATATCCGTGTTACACGCGGAACCGTAGCTCCGTGATCTTAGCACCGGCGGTGCTAAGTTCCCGAACTACACGGTCACGCCAAGATACGTATCCGTGTCTGCGTTCGGCTACGTATCTGCGGATCTCGGCTCCGGCTCCGCTCCGCACGGTTATTGAATGAAGGCTTGTCGAACGGAGCCTTATTAGATATGTGTTCTAGTTTATTTTATATTTATATAATGACTCATTAAACCAATTTTAAATGCAAAAGCAAAGAAACTGAAATCAAAAACACGACTATCGCATTACATTCGGAGGTCTTAAAGACACATAAAATCTTCATTAAACGTCACGGTCACGGGCGGATTGGATCTACGTGTAAATAAGGAACGTATCTCCGTGTAACACGGAGCTACGTATCTCAATTACACGTAGCCGAATTTCACGTGTCGAACGGGCCGGATCTCCGTTGCCGTGTTACTCGGTAACGGAGATTCGGCTACGGGTACACGAAACACGGACACGACCAGGAGCCGTTGTAAGTTTCAAAAGTGAAACTTTCACCTAGAATTTCAAGCAATATTCTGAAAATTATCAAAGTAAAATCGTTTTATTTCTGAAAATTACTATCTTCGACATCTTTCCCAAATATTCATGAAATTAAATGAAATTTACATGTGTTAGAATAATTTCCAACTAGTAAATGTAGCTTTCAGAAGCTGTAATTTTCGCAGTTAAGGAAATTTGTGCAATGTTTCACTAATCACCACACCCTCCAATAAAAAGCAAGCAATCACTAATTTCGAGGAGCTTAATTAGGGCCTTGGTGGCATAAGTGATAATGCACGAGTACCCTTACCATGAGTTACAATTACCATACTCGCTAGCGAGTCGAATGCTCTGTCCCTCACACTCTACAACGTAGTACCTCACGAGTACGGTAATTATAACTCATGGTAAGGGTACTGACCCATAAACATTCAACAATCTCAAAACTACAATTAAGAGGCTGCAATGCTAAGATCGTTATGGTAGGTAGTTAAAATAATATTTTTTGTTTTAATATCGGCGGGATTAATGTGCAATAACAAAAACTAAGGAGTCCATTTTGGGTTATAGTTTTAAAGGAATAATTCGTGCTTTTGTGAAATTAACTTGATGATTATAATTGTTATTGTTTATTACAAAATCATTTTATCAATATTATCCTACCAACATTAAAAATGTTATAATTTGTGGCTGTGGATTTATGGGTTTAAATAAAATAAATATATTGATACATATGTATAATACTTTTTATCCCTGATTTTTTATGAAACCAAGCTTCAAACCATCCCGATCAAACAAGTTTTTCTTAAAACGTGCGTCTAATAGTGCTTGTTACCATTGATCAAACTTTCAAACCTGATAACTTAAACCATAATCCGATTTTCATTAACTCTAAGAACTAAGAAACCACCTCAATTAAACGACCTTTTTAGGAACCGCGTCCAAATCAGTCCATTCGTTCAGCAGCTACCATGATACAGATGCACACGTTTAACTTATAAAACCCTTATTTTTGTCGGGGGTGTTAACAAATACAACAGAAACAATAATTAAATCTCGATTCTTCCACCATATTTTTCACATATTTTAACGTCACAAATATACAATGCCAACGGCCACCGGGCTAGAAACTCACGCGATTGGTCATAAATCCATCATGGCCGCGGCGGCGCCATTTTGAAGATTAACTGTTCTAATATCAGCCCACAAATCACCTGCGTACTGTCACTGGAATTTGAATTTAGTACACAGATATTAAGGGGTAGCGGGATTTACGTTTACATATTAAATAACTAGCTGATGCCCCCGACTCCGTCCACGAAGAAGGTAATCGCTATTCCTTTGGAAACTATCCGAATATCCAGGATGTAAAGTAGCCAATTTTTCAAGCAAACTCCATGTAAAATTTCATTGATAAAATAAATGTAATAATATCGTATCAGGGGACAATGTCACACCTATTTATTTCGTTCCAAACTAAGCTCTAGGCTTGTGTTATGGGTACTAGACAACAATATGAATACTTAAGAGAAATATAGACTTAAATACATAGAAAATATCCATGACAGGAACAAGGGGCAATGGGTAAATTTGTTTGAAGAAAACTGACACTTTTTTTTTTAGTAGCCACGGATGATTTTAACACAGTTTTTTAGACACATATATATATATATATAATTAATGGCGTTTAATAATATCGGAGCCGAGATATTTAAAATTTGTTCAGTTTTTGGTTCTAAAAGCACGCTTAGGTAATTTAAAATATTAAATTATCTATTAAATATTATATTAAATATATCGGCTCCGATGCACTTAAGTGTTATATTACATAACAAAACCTGTTTATTTTGAATTATTCTATCATAATTTACCACTTTTACTAATGGCCGCTCACCTTGAAAATGTATGACTTTTACAAATGACAACACTTTTACCCAAACCCCTTTTCGTGCTTATCACACAAATATCTGCCCTTACCAGGATTTGAACCCAGAACTTGTTTGCTTGTTTTGAACCAGGTTTTTCATTTACCTTATTTTACTTGGCACTTAAATGAAAATGAATGTCTTCACATTTGGTAAGCATATTTATCCATTTTGGTATTAATTTGCTTATATTTACAATAACTTCACATATATTTTGGTGAGCTTTTAAAACCCGTTAATAAAGTTTCCCCTTAATATTTACCTGATTCGGTGACGATGATGAAATATGACGCTGATTATGAACAATAGAGTAAACTTGGTAACTAAGATTTATTTATTCACTAGCTGTTGTCCGTATATAATTCGTTCACCGCAATTCCGTCAAGAATCGGCCTTGTTTTCGGGATAAATAGAACCTGAAGTATTTCCTTTCGTAGGGTTCGCTATCTCCATATAAACAAAATATTTAGTTTGGTACTGTGGTCTAGCAGTGAAAGCCTTACAAATCTACAAAAAACAGAGTTTCTTTTGCGTTTATAACTATAAATACAGATACAAACATACATACCTTAACGCCTGTCTCCCAATGGGGTAGGCAGACTATGGAACGCCAGGTGCACCGATCAAAACATACAACTTTCGCTTCCTCTAGGTACATTCGTTTCGCAACTCTTGCATTACATGTCGTCTCTTTTCCTTTATATTTGTTACTTTTAACATAATGCATAATGTAGTTTATCTCAGTTTCTTACTAATAAAAATAAAATATTAACTCTTAACAGCGGGTGGTAGGACCTTGTGCAGGGTCCGTCCGGATCGCTACCACTATCTTATCCATTAACCTACCGCCAAACAGCAGTGTTCGCATTGTTGTGTTCCGGTTTGGGGATAAGACAGCCGGTGAAATGACTAGCATAGAGGCATTCCGTCTTAGTCCTCAGGGTTGGCAACGCATATGCAGTCTTAGGATTGCATTGCAGTCCTGTGAATGCGAATGTCTATGGGTCACAGTTTCCACTTACCATCAGGTGGCCTGTGTGCTCGTTTGTCTTCTCTATGTCATAAAAAAAAGGTTTTTTTAGGTATGGAAGCCACTTCATGGTACACCTCACCTCAAAACTACAATCTTAAGACTGCCATCCTAAGATCGCAACTGCGTTGCCAACCCAAAGTTTGAATGATTTCATGCTAGTTATTTCACCGGTTGTCTTATCCCCACACCGGGACACAACAACGCGAGCACTACTGCTTGGTGGTAGTTAATTGATAATAGAAGATATGAATACATATTATAAATCCAAACACACCCTAAATCGGATAAACTGCTCCGCTCCTTCATCCACTACGGGTATCTATTTTAAAGAAAACTTTAAAATTGCGCCCTGGATCGTAACAGAATCTCCTGTCCTATCTCTTTCTTGCACATATGAAGCGTGTCTGTTGGTCCTTGTCTTACTCTTTCGCGGATCGTGCTCGAAGCTAAAGGAATTGACCTAATTCAGAAACTTTAAAGGAACGAAACATTTGTAGTAGGGTTGAAGTGAATTGGCATAACGTTTAAAATTTTGTTTGTGCTTGCGGTTTCTCTGGATTTTTTATTGTTTTGGTTTTGAACTGCTATCAACAGGCACAATAATTATGACATGTCTGCTATTTATTAAGTACTTGTTAGGGACATGTTTTGATAATTTCCATGTTAAAAAAAGATAAAAGACATTTATTTATTCAGTAAGAAGGTCGCACGGGCACCTTCCAAACAGGAGCCCAATGTTTAGAAGAAACACCGCAAAAAAACTCAGCAGATATTATAATAAATTAACTACCTCTAGTACCTATTGTACAAAATAATGGGTAATTCGCCTTCAATAACAATATCGTTGAAATTGAAGATGGTGAAATACTGTGATATTAAATAAAACACTTCAAAGCACAACCAGGAATCAAACCCAGAAATTAAACGAATATAACTTCAAAATAATTAACTCGGTTTACATTCTGCATATAACACCTCAGAATTTTGGTCAGTTCGATTTTTAATTAAATCTACATCTTAATCGTTTTTTAACTTTTGACTCTCTTACCCTGCTTACCTATTTTCTCCTTTTATTTCTAAACTAACGTTTTTAGATCAAAAATACTTTATTTTATACAGCCTTACTCATAAACATGGAATAACCGTAGAGTAGCGATAGCGAAACTATGCTTTGTCCTTATCTGTCAAATTCAAATGTCACAATGACAGATAAGAACAAAGCATGGTTTAGCTACCCCAACGTTATTCTACGTTTAAGTAAGGCGGATAGTGGCCAAGTCTCAGTAAACCGAGTGCATTAGCCAGAGGAAGTTCGGCGCTCCGATACGGTAGCCTAGAACAACGGAACCACCCTGATGCTGCCTAACTACCAGAATAGTTAGGTATTGTGCTGCGAAACGTTGGTAGCTTGCAATCAGTCAGTCGTTATTATATTCAAAATTTTCATTCCGCCGCAACATTCCCATTTCATCCATATTCCCACTTTGTCCACAATCCCACTTCGTCCACATTCCCATTTCGTCCATATTCCCACTTCAACCACAATACCACTACGTCAACATTCCTAACTTAACTAACATGCGTAAAGTCAAATCAGAGGTAGAATAAAAACAAAAATAATACGCGGACGAAGTGGGAATGTGAACAAAATGGGACTATAGACGAAATGGGAATGTTGACAACATAGGAAGTGGACGAATTGGCAATTTATTGTGGACGAAATGGGATTGCTGACGAAGTGAACCTAAACGATCCGATGAGTCAAAATACCGAACGCATTTTTTGGTAAAAGACATAACTCTTTGAGGTCGCTTGTAGATACCTAACGTAACCTACGTATGACTGACGACGTATGCTGAGTTTCTTGCGGCGTTTCTTCTCAGCAGTGTCTCCTCTTGGGAAGCGCTGGTAGATTGACGTGTAAAAGTATAAAATTTAAGAAATGTGTTTTATCTTTTTTATCTATTAAACTATGCATTTAATCTTAAATAACTCCAGTAACATAGATTTCGGAAAATTTAAATTTGGACGAATGAATATTTGGAATTTTAAGGTGTTCCCATTTTATGATACGGCTTATAGCATGCTTGCATACAATTCATCAATAGCAATGTAATGTAACGTAATTTCTTGTTGTTTGTAACTTTATCTTTTAAGTTTTATATATAGGTCAGTACCCGATATAAACGCTATCTATCTGGTCATAATACCGTCCAAGTCTACAATTTGTATGTGGTCGTTTTATTTGAACAGGGTTCTTATTTTAATCTCGCTATTTTAATCGAGATTGGCGAAAGTTGATAAAATGACTTAATATTAATCATGATAAGGAATCATTTTAATTAAGTACCTTGTTTTGGTGGTAAAATAATGTAATATGTATGTGTGTGTATGTGGTATTTGACAAGGCATAACAGACCATAATGCTGAAATAATAAAACACATTTTAAATAAATTTGACACCTGCAAATGTTATCAAAAGATTACAAAGCTATTTGATATTGTGATTTAAAATATCAAGTAGGTATTCCCCAGTGATCTATACTAATGTTATAAGGCTGAAGAGTTTGTTTGTTTGTTTGTTTGAACGCGCTAATCTCAGGAACTACTGGTCCGATTTGAAAAATTCTTGCAGCTTCACGCTAATGTCATACACACACAAACCGAAGCGAAGCGAGGGCGGGTCGCTAGTAAGTAAATATAGGCTTTAGTATGCGCTCTCGTGTGCCACTGACATTATTCTTCAATTATAATGTTCTTTACTATTATTTAATACCATTTTTATATCCAAGTGGGGCTAAAACGAAAAAAAATATACAGAAACCACCAGAAAAAACGTTCAGGAACATGTCGGAACATGCTCAATATAGCGCACGTTTAATCAAACAAAGAATTAACTCAAAACAAAATTCAGTTTTAGATTAAACTCTACTTTCTAAAGTTAGGGTTAAAATTCGAATGCATTTCTATTTAGAGATATTTCTTTGTTTGATTAAACGTGCGTAGGGTTCCAGGTTAAAAAATATTAGGTGTTTTTTACAGCCGCAGTGTGGCAGGAGTTAAATCCATTCGTCAAGAAATTGGCTACTATTTCTATTAAAAACTAATTCCTCCTTCTCAAGTAGCGTTTTTTATTTTAACAAACAATAGTTTAACTTCCGAGTTAGGTACCCACATAAAATTTTGGCTAGTCACTAATATACACATGGTAAACATCTTAGCCTGTTTCTGCAACTGGTTAGATAGCGATAACTGCGAAAATTACAGCTTCTGAAAGTTACATAACTATATGGAAATTATTCTAACACAAGTAAATTTCGTTTTAATTTCATGAAAAGTTGGGTAACATGTCTTAACTATAGTAATTTTCAGAAATAAAACGATTTTACTTTGGTAATTTTCAGAATATTTCTTGAAATTCTAGGTGAAAGTTTCACTTTTAAAACTTACAAGCCATCACTAGTTATAGAATTCACAACAAGTTGTTAAGAGTGGTTGCTACTTGTGTAGCTTTGCCTACTCCACTCTGGAATGAAGGTGTGACGGTATGTAATTAAACCTATATATGTATGTTATAATTTTGTAATATTAATTTTGTTATAATTTGTAGGTACATTATTATTTAAATAATTATTAAAAAAAATGTTTGTCTGGGTGAACCCACTGGGTGTTTCAATCACCGATCGTCGATTCTATCAATCGACTAAAGTTTTGTGTAAATAAAATCAAAGGTAGGTAAAAGTGTAAAAGTAGAGGAGGCTCTGTTTTAGCTGACATAAATTTACCTGAGCTGTTTTATACGTAAAGATAGCTCTTATTTACATGACAGTAATTACTTACCACGAAGTTCAAATCAAAACGTTTGAGTTATGGGATATAGGCCCTGATGCCGATTAAAATCTCTTTGGTATTTTTAGAGCCCCATAAAATACTTCTTGAAAAAATGGAAAATATACTACAGAGATACAAACTAGTCATTTCTCGGTAATAAAACAAAATGTTCTGTAGCGTTTAATAAACTTAAACTGTCAGTCTTCATTCAAAGAAACCGTTCCAGCTTCCAAAGCATCTATGCCTTTACTGCTGCAACATCTGCACCACTATCACCTCCATTGACGTCATTTACTCCATCTTTATCTCCACTGCTAACGTCACCTTGTTTTGCATCTTCATTCGGAATATCTTCTTTAACTTCAGTGTTATAACCATCCATATTAACTTTGAATTCAGGAACTATAATCACGTCATTATTGTCGACGTCATCGTATTTCCTTTCATTTGTTGAAGAGTTTTGCTTAGACGATTTCTTTCTTCTAATAATACACGTGACTATTGCTGTTAACTGCGGAAAAAAATGCATTAAAAGTAAACATGTTTATTGTTATTGACTAACTAGCGACCCGCCCTCGCTTCGCTTCAGTTTATGTGAGTTTTCTGTAACACCCGTACATAAATAAGAGTTTATTATACACAAAACCTGCTTCTTGAATCACTTTATCAATTAAAAAACCGCATCAAAATCCGATGCGTAGTTTTAAAGATCTAAGCATAAATATAAACAAACAGACCGACAGCGGGAAGCGACTTTGCTTAAATACTATGTAGTGATAAACATGTCAGAAGTTAGTTTAAAAAGTTATATCACGAATTAAAGTAAAATTATATTCTACAGATTATAAAGCTTCTGCCCGCGACTTTGTCCGGGAATATTTCGATTATCGCTATTCCTTCGGGAACCTTTCAAATTTTCCGGGATGAAATGTAGCCTATGTGTCAAAACAGGGTATAATATATCTCCACTTCAAATTTTATGCAAATCTGTCCAGCTATTGCGGCGTGAAATTAGTAGTGAGAGGGTTATATCACGTAGTTTAATAACAATTCACCTTCAAGTTATCAACTTAAGGGAAAAAAGTGGCCGCCTTTTCCCGTTAAGCCGACAACTCAAAGGGTAATTGTTATTAAAGTTTGTTACGTATCCCATGAATTGTGTTTATAGTTGCGGTACAGAAACGTATCGTCTATTACAAGGAAATTCTTTAGTTAATTAGAAAACACAATAACAGTAATGAGGGCGCCGCTGGACGCTCGACGTTTGCTCGGTGCAGTCTTAAATCTTAAACGTGGTGATTCAAAAGTTACGACGCGAAAAGAAAGTATAAAAACTGACATTATTAATACAAAATCATAACTTACAACAGCAAATAATGCCATAAACGCAGTTACGGTGACTATAACAGCTGGATGCAATTCCACCATCTTTAGAATCACTTAATACAAAAATACATTGCCAAATGGAGGTATTAGCGACAAAAATAAACTTATATACAATACCAATCATGCGGTCATAATTAAAGCGAAATTATTGATTATTTGTATATAAATCATGATAGCAAAATCAAGATTACTATACTGGTTGTTCCGACACGAATACCTGATAAATGATAAGATACGGGTAAATTTAACACATAGTTCTGCAAATAGCAAATCTAATAGTGATCTTAAATTAAACAAATACCTACTGTATAAAGGGGTGAGTGAGGATTATGAGGTGAGAACCTAAAATAAGTCCTAACTTGTTACAAATAAGTATTAAATGGACAATGGTATATTTGTTTTGGGTTATGTCCATATCACCCCGTTTTACGGTTCTCAAAAGTCCGATTTACCTTGGTCAAAGATAGGGGACAGTGAACAGTCCAGGGTAGTGACTCTCTGAACAACGACGGTCGGACGGACGAGTGAATGTCCAAGCGGCGAGTTTAAGTAGTCCCGTCAGTGCGAACAAAACATATTTTAGCGCATGCATTTTAAATTTAGCAGCATGGTTTCTGCCGATGCATCGAACGTATAAGGCTGCTTAATTGAAAATGCACGCACTAAAATGTGTTTTGTTCGCTCTGACGGAACTACCTAAACTCGCCGCTGCGATTTCGCTCGTTCGTCCGACCGTCCGTTGTTTTTGAGAGAATATCACCCGAGTAGTGTAAACCGATCGGACAGTCAAGTTGTCTTGCCAGTGGAAATCCAAATAGAATCGCTTTCTATGTTTCCACTCCCCTGTCTTTGGCACTGTTCTTGACCTATGTCATCATCATTCATAATTTTTCTGCCCTTATTCCAAATTATTTGGGGTCAGCGCAACATGTTACTTTACTCAGACCAATGTAAATCGGGCGAATTAGTGTGGATTTCGTTTAGTTGTGTACTTTTTCAAAGCCTGAATGTACACAGGGCGTCGCTGAACTTGTCAAAATTATTAAAAAATAAGAAAGCCCTTTCCTCACTGGTCTAGAATACAGTTTTAACTTTTCAATCTATTTGTTAGTTCAGGGGGGTTATTATGACATAGTTATGCAATTCTGTTTACGCTAAGAGAAACGGACAGAGCTATATAATTGCCATAGCTCTGTCCCTTACACTCACCGTAAAATGAACTGCATAGTTATGTCATAATAACCCCCCAGGACTTATTAAGATTTAAATGAACAAATGCATGAAATGCAAGAATAAAATGACAAAGAACGCTACCTCTAGGGACACTTTTGCCTCCTTTGGCTAAAAATGTTGGTTGGGAAACGATACATTTTGCCAACCATTATGTTTGCCTTTTCGCAGAGACTCGCTTCCGAAATTATTATTATGGATCCAGGTAATTCCACGATAGTGAAACGAAAGTTACCATTATAATGTGTGTGTTTTCAAACTTTGAATACTTATGATTATAAATGAATTCTGCCATTTTGCAAATGTAACTAAAAAATCAAGGAGCATACTAGTAATTGGTAACTTACGTTACTCTTTGCTATGGATTTCCGAACCCGTTTTTTATTCTACTGTCATAATTATGTCAGTATAAAAATCGTGTTGGTTGAAATAAGTGCAAAATAATAAAGAGTAGATTATTTATTTATTTATTTATTACCTTTTTAACTTATAAAATTAATAATAAAATTAATTAAGTAAACAATTCTTTATTTCTTTTTTTATTTTGCATTTGCATTCATCATTATATTACGGTACAAAGGACCCTGTTAGGGTATCGCAAATTAGTGATTATTAAGATACTTAGTTATGATTAAGAAAAGATAAGTAAGTATATAAATCAGTTGTTTTTGTAATGTTATTAATGTATGTAAGTTTATTTTTAATAATTGAAAATACAGTTATTATTAAAATTCCTAAAATAGACTACTACTTAACTACTAATATAAACTTGAGTAGACCTTCTAAGGTGTCATCTGTACTTACAAAAGCCAACCACAACTTAAAATACAGTTTTCTTAAAATTAACCTCATAGAAACTAAAGCCTGATTTAGTGAACTTACACATTGGTTCAACATAATGTATCTGTCTCTAGTCTTTGATAAAAACATAAGATGATTCACGACCACAGAACGCATCCAGTGTGTAAGGTCCCTAAATAACAAGCATTATCTAACTTTATTAAACAACCGATGTGCGTTTAACCCTCATTCAGGTTGAACTCTTTTTATTGCCCATGTATATATTTATAGTCGTTATTTTACCGGTGTAACGAATAATTTCGAGTTGTCGATTTTCCTTTTAGTCCAAATAACAGTACCCTTATCATGAGTCACAATTACTGTACTCGCTAGTGAGTCGAATGCTCTGTCCCTCGCAGACCTCGCAGTGTTCTTATAGAGTGCAAGGGACAGAGCATTCGACTCGCTAGCGAGTACGGTAATGTAACTCGTGGTAAGGGTCATCATCATCATCATCATGTCGGCCTTTTGGTGATCCGCTCTTGGATGTAGGCCTCTTCCCTCTTCTTCCACTCCCGGCGATCTTGCGCCCGTCTCATCCAGTCATGACCTCCGTGTCGTCGAATGTCGTCCACCCAGCGTTGCGGTGGTCTGCCACGCCCTCTATAGTGTCCGCTCTGGGCCTCCATTCCAAGACTCGTCTTGTCCAGCGACTCGCGTGCATTCTCGCAATGTGTCCTGCCCATGTCCACTTTTTCTTCGCAATGACAGCCATGACGTCTTTCACTTTCGTAAGGGTACAGGGCCTCTATTCTACCGGGGAAATCCATATTGTTTCTGATACGTCGCTTTTAATGTTACGATAGCGCTTATCAAAATAACTTATCAAAATACCAAAGTGGTACAATCAATCAATCATTTATTTATTTTTTAGTCGGCAGCATGGCGTCTGTCGATAAGATCGAACGTATAAGGCTGCGTAATTGTGAACGCACGCGCTAAAATGTGCTTTGTTCGCTCTGACGGGACTACTTAAACTCGCCGCTGCGATTTCGCTCGTTTATCCGACCGTCCCTTGTTTTTGAGAGAATAACACCCCTGAACCGCTAGCTTCGTAGGCAGAGTGAGAAAATACTGCCTTGATCTTTAATTTGATTAAAGTGAGTCAGTCACATAATGCCTAAATTCCAAATTGGCTCATTCTTGACGTACCCGTAATGACTTGGAATCAAAGATTATCTACCTGATAAAAGTGCTTGGCCTAAACTAAACACTCAAATAACTTAATAATAACTTAATGATAAGAAATATGTAAACATTGTATATTGTCTAGGGGAGACGGTTTCTGTAGGAGAATGTATCGAAACTTTTTATGTAGTTGTCTTACACCATCATAATTAAGTATATTTTTAATAATTATTTTTCTATTACTACTAATTAGTTCTGGAGAAAATTCAGAGTTTTGACACATTTTCCTGCTCAACTACGCGTGAATACATTTATTTCTTATCGTATGTTAGATTCATTGTTTTATATAAAGCTAGGTTAAGTTTTATAATTGTACATTTAAAAAACGACTAACTGTTGAGTTTCTTGCGGCGTTTCTTCTCAGCAGCGGTCACTTGCGAAGCGCTGGTAGATTTTTGACCTGTAAAAGTGCCCGTGCGGCCTACTTACTGAATAAACATCTTTTTTATCTTTTTTTTTTAAGTATCTGAGTTTCAAAGTGCCTTAACACAGATTACTTATACTACTGAATCTTAGAATAACTTAAATCTCAGTCTCTAAACTTCCAGACAATCAGTCATGGAAGAACGTCAATCAACCAGTTAAAGTGTGTTTTAATTTTGGATTTGAGGTATGTACATGAAGGTGTGACAAATTTAAGTCACATTAGGAATTCGGTATTTTAAGAAATAAATAAAAACCAGGGCATATCGTACTTTTTTTTAGACCTTTAATAATATTTTTATTATCTGTGTGGTTGCCGGGTTAGAATAGTGCCAAACATGGAGTGGCTAAGTATTCTCCCGTGGATGTCATAAGAGACGGCTAAGGGAATAAAGGCTGTGTAGTACTGTTAGGTGATGGGCTTGCAACCTGTCACTAATACACTGGTAAACGTCTTAACCTAATGTGCAAAATGTGGTTACAGAATTATTAACAAGTTTTTAGAGTTGTTCGTTATTCTGTAGCTCTGCCTACCCCACTCTGGGAATAAAGGCATGAGCTTATGTATGTATGTATGTATGAAATTATTATTATTATGTATAACTATGCCAAATTACAGTTGTGTCGTACCAAAAGTCTGAAAGTTAAATCGTGAACAGACGGACGCAGCGAAACTATAAAAACGAAGTTCACAATATTTAGGCGTTATTAGACAAAATAGTTTCTGAGTTAGAAGTTACAAAATCGTTCATGTCGCGATCTAGAAGTTTTATTAACCGCGTATTATGAAATTAACTTGTAATGAAACGTACTCAATGCATTTTTCAAAACTATTTTAAACTTTATCATATTATGTTATCATAATATGTCTTAAACGGCCTGACCAACTTTCACGAAACCTAGCTAAAACCACGTCAATTGAAACAGCTTCCTTAAAAAAAAACGAATTGAAATCAGCATCTGTTTAGGATGTACGATGCCAAAGACTTACAGATACTCAGAAACACAGATACCTACAAACAAACTTATAACACCCATCTTGCTGTCGGCGATTGAAAATAAACAAAATAGATAGATAGATTTTTGAATTTATTTCTGTTCCTTTTATATTGTACTAGCGACCCGCCCTCGCTTCGCTTTGGTTTATTTGAGTTTTCTATAACACACGTACATAAAACAAAATTTATTATACATAAAAACCTTCTTCTTGAATCACTCTATCTACTAAAAAAAACCGCATCAAAATCCGTTGCGTAGTTTTAAAGATCTAAGCATACATAGGGACAGACAGCGGGAAGCGACTTTGTTTTATACTATGTAGTGATGTTATTTTTTACTTACCTCCAATAAGTCTGTACTTACCGTAAACCTAAGACTAGCTATTAACTCCACTTGTTTCCGGGGTGGGGGTCTGGAGACCTGTATTACAGGATCACTCCTAGTTCGGACTCCAATCCCTCACAATGGTTTATCTATTTAAGTTATTAGGCTTATGTAAGTTATTCCCATAATATCCTTTGTGAGGTACAATAAACGTTTTTGTTATTTTTATTTATTTCACTAAATCAAGCGTGTTCCCTTCCTACAAAGGGTTTCCTGTATTGAGAGGTTTACAGTCATTCTGTATATAGCCAATGTTAGGGTTCCATAAAGGGGTAAAAACGGGACCCTATTATTAAGACCCCACTGTCCGTCCGTGCGTCTGTCTGTCTATCATTAGACTGTATCTCATGAACCGTGAAATACGGTTAAAATATTCACATAATATGACAACAACAAATACTAAAAACAACAAAATATTAGAAACGGTGTAAAATAAATATTTAAATAATACAACAAACGTATTTTTCACTTCTCATGCTCGTAAAGTCCTTCTTTATGCAGGGTATAAAATAAAAAAAAAAAAAAAAAAAAAAAAAGCCTTCATTTCGTTGCAGTGAATTTACAAAAAGATTATTCTAAAGTGTTTTAAAGTCTATGTTAGTAATAATTTATATTTTTTTGTTAGTAATTATACAATTTAAGTGTTATTGCAAAAGTTTAACTTATATACTATTATTGTTTCTTTAATTATCTTTGTCTGCAAGAACCCCTCTACCGGTAAAGGCCTCCTCCAAAGATAGCCAGTCTTCTCTAGATTGAGCTATTCGAATCCAGTCAGGGCCAGCTGTTGTTTTGAGCTCGTCTTCCCATCTAGATAAAGGTCTACCTCTCTTCCGTTTGCCTTGAGGGCCTAACCATGTGGTCACCCTTTTGGTCCATCTCTGGTCTTGTAGGCGCGCTACATGTCCGGCCCACTTCCATTTCAGTGATTGAGCGTGAGTTAATCCGTCTATAGCCTTTGTGATTTTCCTTATTTTAGTGTGTCTAATTTTTTCTATTTTTTTAATGTTTAGCATACTGCGCTCTATTCCACGTTGGCATGAAATTATTTTGTCTCTTGTTTTTTTGTTGAACTTCCACGTTTGGCAGGCATACGTTAGGCACGGTATAAGGCAAGAGTTCAGTACTTTTGTTTTAATTTTAGTTGGCATGGTGCTTTTAAATATGTCTTTCATTTTCCAGTATTTGTTCCAAGTCAACTGTGCCCTGCGCTCCACTTCTTGATCGTTGCTTTTCTGATCAAAGCTAATTTGCTTGCCTAGGTATATGTAGGAGTCAGTGTACTTAAGAAGTTCACTGCCAACATATATTGTTCTCTTGGTGCTGTTAGTCATCAGCATTGTTTTGTGTAAATTCATTTCTAAGCCTACTAGTTTACTGGCGTCATTGAGTGATCTTATCATGTATTGTAGTTCTGATCCTGTTTCAGATAGGAGGACTAGGTCGTCTGCGAACCTTAGGTGGCTAAGGTAACCATCTTTGATCTTTATACCCCGTCTTTCCCATTTTAGCTGGCTGATAATCGACTCTAATATGGCTATAAATAACACTGGTGAGAGTGGGTCGCCTTGTCTTACTCCTCTTTCGACCGGAAACCACGGCCCCGCCGTCTCTAGTTTTACTCTACTCTTGCTGTTATTGTATATACTCTTGATCACACGAACGTATTCTTTTTCTACCTTTTGCGATATTAGTGTTCCCCATATGCTTGTATGTGATATGCAATCAAAGGCTTTTTGGTAGTCTATATATACTATATAAAGTGGTCTATTTTTTTCTCGGTATTTCTCAATGAGGAGCTCTAGTGTGTGTATATGATCAGTCGTAGAGTATCCTTTTCTGAACCCCGCTTGCTCAATGGGTTGATGTGTTTCTAGCGTAGAGTTAATTCTTTTATTTATTATTGAGGAGAAGAGCTTGTATATAGTAGGTAGCAGGCTTATTGGTCTGTAATTTCCTATATCGTTTGGGTCGCCTTTTTTGTAGATAAGAATAATATCAGATTCTGACCATTGGATGGGTGTCTCTCCACTTTTAATAATCAGGTTGAATAATTCAGTCAGGTGGGCAGTTAGTGATGTTGAACCAGTTTTTAGTATTTCGTTTGTTATCCCGTCCGAGCCTGGGCTTTTTTCTGACTTTAGAGCTTTTATTGCTCGTTTTACTTCGCTTATTTCAATCTGTGGTACACTGAGGTTATCGCCGTTGTTACTCAAATATTGATCTCTACGATCTATACTGTTTTTTTCTCTACAGCTGTACAAATTCTTATAAAAATCTGTTGCTACAGTGATGATCTCATTACGGTTGTTTACTATTCTTTCGCCTTGTTTCAGTCCATCGATCCATGTTTTGCTCGTTCTCAGTTCTTTGTAAGCTTTTCTTGTTCCCCCAGTTTGAATTATATGTTTTTCGATAGTATTGTACTTATGGTTGGCGTAGTCCTTTTTTATGTATTTGCTTACAAGTTTGTAGAGTGCAGAGATCTCGTTTTTTGTTGCTCTGGATTTATTTATTATTTTCTGTAGGTCTTGTCGTCTCTTCAGAAGTCGTAGTGTGCGCTCTGATAAAATTTTGTGCGGTTTCTGAACTTTGTTCACATTTCGAATCGTTTGCAGGCTTCTAGTTATGGTTTTGATTATATTATCGTAATATTTCTGGACTGAGTCATCTTTTCGTGGGCTCAGTAGGTTGCTTATCTGGTCGTTAAATTTCGAAATGTCTTCTTCGTTAGTTATTGTTTTTATTTGCTGATTATTGAATTTAATTCTACTTTTTCTTGATTGTGTATATGTAATCGTTGCCCTTACTGGCCTGTGGTCAGAGGGGTAGTTTATATTCAGTACTTCCAAGTTGTGAAATAGGTGTGGTCGATTTGATAGAACGAAATCGATTTCGTTATGGTGTTTTTTATCAGGCGAGATCCACGTCCATTTATTTTTAGTTTTCTTTTTATAAAATGTGTTTAAAATCGATAGTTTGTTTTCAGTCGCGAAGTCAATCAGTCGCTGTCCTCTCTCGTTTCTTTCACCATAACCGTTCGGTTTCATAATTAGATATTCTTCCGTTTTTAGTGTCCCGATTTTAGCATTCCAATCTCCCATCAGTATGTAGTCTTTATAAGATATATCGATTGCCTTGTCAAGTGTAGAGTAGAAATTGTCGATTTCCTCTTGATTTGCTTTTTCCGTAGGGGCGTAGACTTGTATGATTGATATACGTTTGCCCTCGAATACTAGATTTAGAATTGCCACTCTTTCGGTAAGGCCGATGTAGCTTTCGATGTTATTTTTGTAGCATTTTTTCACTAAAAAACCTACGCCATATAAGCCAGGCGTTTGACCAGTGTGGCATAGTATAAAGTTTTCATACTCTTCTATTTTGTTGCCCATACGTCTTGTTTCTGCCAATCCGATTATGTCGTATTTTATGTTTGATAGGGATTCATTCAATTCTATCAAACGTTCATATGATGAGAGTGTTTTTACGTTATATGTTATTAAGTAGAGCTTTCTTGATGCCATCGTAGCGTTTGTTTTAGTAGATGTAATTGTTGTTATTGTTGTTGGTGTTGTTGTTGTTGATGTTATTGTTGGTGTTGTTGGTGTTGTTTGTTTCTTTGGAGGGTTGTGGTCGTAATCTTCCACGGTGACCAGCCGGCTTGGAAGATTTGAATAGTTTCTGGCTGTCGAATGTTGTATCTTATCCGTGTGAGAGAGGTGTTGTAGTTGCTAGGACTGCTCGCTGTTTTTTTCCTGGCTTCCTGACGTGCTATTTGGGTTTCTGGTCAGGTAGTTCAGGATCCCTGGCTTTAGGATCCCTTCTGACAGGCTGGAAGATCTCCTGAGTGATGACTGGGTACCCGTATTCTGGATTTTATTCTTTTTGATAGCCTGGGTTCTATTTTCATCGCGTCCGGCAGGATTATCTTCAGGAGACGTAGGGAGTGCTCTTTTATTCGTGGTTGTAGTGTTCTTTTTGTCTCGTATTATTAATTTGTCGTATTTTATTATTACGTGTTTACCTTTCTCTCTCTCAGTTCGAGCTTGCTCCTGTAGTTCTTTCCTCTTTTCTAGTATGTTTTGTGGATAATCTTCTGTAATGTAATACGCGGTACCTTTCAACGAACTGCTCCTTTTGAGTATGTTTATTTTTGTTCCGAATGTGGAAAAGGTAACTATTGTTGGTCGAGGTTTGTCCCCTTTCTTTCATATTCTTTTGATTTCTTGTATGTCTCTACGATCCAGGTCCCAAGAGAAGAGTTCTTTTACAAAATTGATCATCAATCGTTCTAGGTTCGAATATGACGTTTCGGTTTCTTCCAATCCGAAAAAGACAATGTTATTCTTTCTTATCTGTTTTTCTAGAAAATAGAGTCTTTTTTCTTGATTGTCTTGTGTTTCCTTAAGGTTTTCGTATTTTTCGCTGAGTATTTTGAACTTCTCTTCTAAAATGCAGTTAATATTTTGGGTCACTTTTTCGGTTACTCTTTCCCCGTTTTTTAGGATCGTATTTTTTGTTCGTCCAGTTCCTTTTGAATATTTTTTAGTACATTCATAACTTCTTCCATGTTTGTAAGTCTTTGTTGTGCTAGCTCGAGTCGTGAAATATTATGACACTAGTAGCGCCCTCTCTTGATAGATCTGTGTAGCCCTTGCGCTGACTGTTAGAGTGCCGTAGATCGATCGATCGAATATGGGGTTTGCTTGCTTGATCTTTGTCGTTATGGTGCGCACGATTTTTAACAGATGGCGCTAGCGTCTATGAGCAAGAAGTAATCTTTTGCAAAGTCATCTAACGTTATAGGTTATTTTTTTGTATTTTGCTCCAAAAGGTTCACTACTGTGTAATAGTTCAGCACATTTAAATTGATTTTACACTGTCTTTTGACACACTGAATTTTAACTTTTCTAATGAAGTTGATTAAAAGCACTGCAGAGGTTTTTGTACGACGGTTTTTCCACCAATTCTGCACTTAATCACTTGATAATTGTTTCGTCCACAGTTTTTGTTACAAATTGATAGCTTATTTCTCACTTGGTCTACTTTTTGGCTCGGTATATGTCTCTTGTTAATTTTTATTAATTTTTAAATCACAATACACACTCAGACGATGTTTACGGTAGCACAGCAGCGCCCTCTCTCACTGCATGCTGGGTATAGGCTGCATAAAATCGCATTTTATGCACTAGTGCATAAATGGTTGTCGTCATCTATTATATAGATCTAGACTAAGACAATTAAGCCCTACAGCCAAACAGACGAGGTGACTACATTAAATAAACTTGTTATTTGAATAAATTTACTTTAATTTTATTTATATTTGCATTGTAGTTGCATCTAACAAAGAAGAAATTTAAAACTATTAAAAACAAGCATTATTAACAAGAACATTAAAAAATCAACGTAGGTAAACTTGGCAGTATTTCGTTCGACCTAAGTCAAAAATAGCAAAAAGAAAAAAAAAATTTTTTGACAGAAATACAGTGGCGGGAAAAAGGTTTTGGACTATTAATTAGTTATTTTCTTTGCAAAACTTGTTGTGTTATGGAATTTAATTAAAATGTCGTCTAGTGAAGAGGAAAATAATGCTCACACCTAACACACTCATGGAAAAAAATGCAAAAGAACTTATTGAACAGACATTGCCGCCTAAATCCATACTGTAAATATGCCCGGAAAAACCATAACATATGTATAATATACAGAATTGTTCAAATTTCAATTTATATTTTAATTAAAGTTTTTTTACATTATCACTGTTTTATTTCCTCGTAATCAAAGTGAAAAGCAGAGTGTATAACTCGGTCTTAAAACCCATTTTATCCTCGACTTAATTATTCAACCTCGCCTGCCGGCTCGGTTGGATACCATAAGTCTCGGAAAAAATGGTTTGTTTTATGACCTTGTTGTACAATCTACTATTTTTTGCCGTATTTTGCTCGATATTACCTAATAACGACAACCGGGAGACGCATACAATATTCACAGAATATTTAGTTGTATGTTTACTTTCAAAATAAATAATTAAAGTAGAATGAGCGAGCGAGCGAGTTCCCATACAACAAACGTGATTTTTTTATAGATAACTAGCGACCCGCCCTCGCTTCGCTTCGGTTTATGCGAGTTTTCTATAACACACGTACATGAAACAAAATTTATTATACACAAAAACCTTCCTCTTGAAACACTCTATCTATTAATAAAAACCGCATCAAAATCCGTTGCGTAGTTTTAAAGATCTAAGCATACATAGGGACAGACAGCGGGAAGCGACTTTGTTTTATACTATGTAGTGATAGTGATGGTACGAAACCCTTCGTGCATGAGTCCGACTCGCACTTAACCGGTTTTTTTAGGGTTCCGTAGTCAAACTAGGAACCCTTATAGTTTCGCCATGTCCGTCCGTCCGTCCGTCCGTCCGCAGTCTAGCTCAGAGACTCTTAGTACTAGAAAGCTGTAATTTGGCATGAATATACATATTAGTCACGCCAACAAAGTGGTAAAATAAAATGTTGATAAATATTTTTTTTTAATGCACCTCCCCTACACGTAACGTGGGGATGCTTTTTTTTCTTGTCTACCCCATAGTGTGGGGTGTCGTTGGATAGGTATTTTAAAAATATTGCGGGTTTATACAAACAATTTTTCGATTAAGGGATCCGTTTATGAAATATTAAGCTTTAAAGCGCAATTTTTTGTTAGAGTCAAGTGTCCCCCCCCCCCCCCTACAGCCAAAACTACAAATACTAAAAATCTGTAAAATATCTTCAACGAAAGCGCATATAACGAATTTTAAAAGAAAACTATCACAGCTAAGTCGACATCATTTTAGTTCCTGAGATACAGGCGATTAACGGGTTTATACCTACTAAAAATCATCTAAGACAGCGGTACCCTGTGAATCCAATACACTGTATCTGGCAGATACAGTGTTTTGAATTAACAACTTTCATTCTATAGAATAAAAGTTGTTAATTCAAAACACTATTATCTGCAGATACAGTGTATTGGATTCACAGGGTACAGCGCCAAATAACTTTAAATAGAAAATTGGTTCATACATGTTGATTTTTGAGATAGTTTTTTGTGTTTGTCGTTACGGCTTCGGAACCCTACACTGAGCATGGTCCGACATGCTCTTGCCCGGGTTTTTTTTCTAAAAAGCCAGCCTAAGTTAATAACATAAACTCACTATTACTATTCTTGCAGCAGGACTCATTTTTTCTGGGTCATTACATTACCTCGTTATCGTTGTTGTCAGTTGTACTTTATTTGGCACAAAGCACTTCTTTCTAAGCTTCCACTTTATGGGCTTCCCGAGAGATTATGCGAGTGGGTTACCAGCTTCCTAGCAGACAGAAGCATAAAAGTCTTAGTTGACGGTGCATGCTCTGACTCCATCTCTGTTAATGCTGGTGTCCCTCAAGGCTGTGTGCTATCACCCACGCTGTTCCTTCTGCATATCAATGACATGCTGCAAGTCTGCGGCATTCACTGTTATGCGGATGATAGCACAGGCGATACCTTCTACACCGGCCGCGCCAATATTTCTCGGGACAACGTCGTCGAGAGCCGAAACAAACTTGTGTCTGAAATTGAGACTTCTCTAAAAAAAGTTTCAGAATGGGGTCGACTTAATTTAGTCCGTTTTAACCCCACAAAGACTCAAGTTTGCGCGTTCACCGCTAAGAAGTTGGCGTTCGATGCATCACCTCGTTTTGAGAGCACTCCCCTCACTGCCTCAGCCAGTATCGAAATCCTTGGTGTCAACATTTCGAGTGATGTCCAGTTCCGCGGTCATTTAGAGGGTAAGGCCAAATTGGCCTCGAAGAAGCTCGGTGTGCTCAACAGATCGAGACAGTATTTCACTCCGGCCCACCGCCTGCAGCTGTACAAGGCGCAGGTACGGCCACATATGGAATACTGCTCTCATCTGTGGGCTGGGGCTCCCCAATACCAGCTTCTCCCTCTGGACCGCATCCAGCGGAGAGCCACTCGAATTGTCGGCTGCCAGCGTACTTCTGACCGGCTTGACTCCTTGGCGCTGCGTAGAGATGTAGCCTCACTCTGCATTCTCTATCGCTTGTACAACGGGGAGTGCTCCGAGGAGCTGTTCGGATTAATTCCTGCCGCATCCTTCCGCCTTCGTCCTACGCGACAGAAATTCCACCACCATCATTTAGATGGCTGGCAGTCCACAACTGTGCGTTTCACACGGAATTTCCTGCCTCGCACAACTAAACTGTGGAATGGTCTGTCGCCTGCGGTATTTCCGGAAAGTTACGACCTTCAAACCTTCAAGAAAAGAGCGTACTCTTATTTGAAAGGCCGGCAACGCACCTGTGACTCCTCTGGTGCTGCAGGTGTCTATGGGTGACGGTAATCGCTTTCCATCAGGCGATCCGTCTGCTCGTTTGCCTTCCTATACCATAAAAAAAAAAAAAAAAAAAATCTATAGCCTAACTGTTAAACTAATATTTTAATTATTCAAAAACTCCTAGCTACGCACCGGTAAACGTGTGATATCCTACTATAATACGAGTGAATTAGCCCGGATGTGGCCAACCAAATCTTAACAGGAAACATTGTATGGGTATTTCCGATAAAATATAGCAACAACAGATGACGTCCGCTACTAATTTCGAGGTAGGATGAGAATATTTTCTGAAAAGACTCACTTTTTAATTCACTAACAAATAACAATTAATCCACAGATCAAATATCTTATCACCATTTAAACAGGTATATTTCGAAGTTCCGGCAGCCATCTTTGGTCTTTTTTATCAATTTTACTTCACCAAAAAGATGAACAGTAAATTTGTTGCTGCAAATACAAAAATAATTAAAAAAAAAATACTTTCTGAGTACAAATAATAAATTTGTTGCTGCAAATACCAAAATAAATAAAATGCTATACGTAAGTCATAAGGTGGCTTATAAAAACTATTAAGTAATTTGAAATTTATAAAATATCGGAATTTTAATCAAAATGATAATTACTTTTTGGAAAGATGAAGTGTAACTTGGGTTTGCAAGATCCGTCGATTTTTAGGATTCGGATAATTCGGATATTAAAATTTTTCGGATCCGGATATCCGGGTAATTCGGATAAAACGGATCCATAGTAAATAAAAGAGTAAGTTTTCATTGAAAAATATGTTCATTCGAAAGAAGAATGTTAAATTTCAATAATGGCAGACAATCTTCATTGTTTTGTCTTAATGTTTTTTGTTAACTTGCGTATAGGTAAAATTTAATAAAATCAAAAGTTTAATTACGACTAATTACAATAAAACAATTGTATAAAAACTCTTTCTGTCAAATAAATCAGTCTGAGAAAGATAGGAACATCAAAGAAAAATAATCAACAATCAAGAAATATTAAAAAACTAAGAGAAACATTGACAATGCAAGCCCTACTATTAAATTAAAATAAAACAATTGAGTAAAAAATTCAGTCGCATAAAAAACAGTCTTGGAGAGGACATCAATAATTATTATAGATTATCAAATCAACAATCAATATAAAACACTAACAGAACTTTGATAACATAATGCAACGTTCATTAAAGAACATTAAAAAAGAATCAGCAAAACAAAAAATAATAAGAATGAAGCCAAAGTATTGTTTTTTTATAGATAAAAGACATAGTTCTGATCTGATTGCTAGTAACAAACAAATGGTAATAATTACGATATTACTTTTTATTTACAACTAATTTTTTCGTCCTTTGGCTTTGGACCTTTGGTAATGTGAACGCAGGAAACTCAACGCATCTAATGAATCTACGTTGAGCCGTGTACGGAGATGATTGCATAAGTAACCTGCTGATGAAAATACTCTTTCAGGTTCCACGCTGGTTGGTGATATTGTAAGTAAGGCGTCGTAAGCCCGTTGTTGTTTTGTTGTTTTGTTTAAAACTCGTTGAAGATAAATTTACATTACATTATTTATATTAGAACGATTAATAATAATAATAAATACATATTTGAACAAAGCTCTTGGCTTTGTTTCTTTCCGACATTATCAGATTTGTCATCACCTCATAGTAAACTCAATAAGGCTTGTGTTATGTTATGTTATGGGAACTAGACCGCAAATATATTTTCACCTCAGCAGCTCAAACAAGCAGGTTTTGCTGCTTAAAAACAGTGAGCAAAATTCAATTTTGCTGCGAGCGAGAGGCAAAGTAGCTTTTTAATTATTTTTTTTAAATGCCGTGAGCAGTGCTGGGGCTACCCACAACATTCAAAAAAATTGAACTTCACTTTGTTCTGTCACTTTCACTTCGATAGGAAAAAAGCGAGAGATAGAAACAACTTGATTCGAAGTTCGATTTTCAAATTCCACACATAGTAGGCCCAAAAAGAAACGCACGTTCGGATGCACACATAACCGTAAAATTGCAAATAAAACTATCTGTTAAACTTTGAAATGTGTTTATTATAACTATTTTATACAGTAGGTACAATCATTTTTTTTATTTAATGTTTTGAAGACAAAATTAATGAAAAATAAGAAGTTATGTATCTACATAATTTTGTTATCATAAACCATAAACCGCGGGGGCAGTTTCAGAACGCATTTCAAAAATAGCGGGATTATTGTACTTAAAAAAAAAAAAGTAATGTAATGTAAATGACGATGTAATTTTTGTTAATTTGTCCGCCATAGCCAATAGCCATAGACAAGGCCTAGTTAGGTTTTTTTTAAAGCCACATACTACATAAAGCTGTATAAAGTTGTGTTTGCACTACGGCATTATCAAGTTGAGTGACAGGTTTTATCTGTTTCATGTTTATTTTTTCCACTTTTTATTTTATTAGTATTTTGCAAAAATGCTTGTGATTGATGCATATGCGATCGTGTCGTTATTTAGTCGTGTATTCACCAAATGGTCACAACGGAAGACCTGCGTTGGCCCTACCAGCTTCACGCTGTGTTGTTCTCGCTGCTGAGGTGAAAAGTTGTATGTCTCACACGAGACCAAAGTTTGTTACGTCTCGTATCTTTGAATCCCTCGCTACGCTCAGGATTCTAACCTAGAATCACTCGCTACGCTCGTGATTCAATAATAGAATCCTTCGCTTACTCGGGATTCAAAATCATCACTCGCAGCAAAAACCAACTTTGCTCTCTTGTTGAACAAATAACTATTAATTGTTTTTTTTTTTTGTGAGCAATAAAGAGTATTTGTATTGTTTTGTATTGTATACTTACATAGACAGAAAACACCAATTACTCAGAAACAATTATTAAACTCAAGTCATCCATGAGTTGACATGACATAAATATTCACTATAAGGTTAAACCGCTAAACCGGTCGCCAAACTCTCGTACTCATAAATATATGTATAATAACATAATATATATTATTACATATAAAATAAGCTACACAAAACATGCTTTATTTCATTTTACTTCGAATGCTTGCGTACTTGCGTTATAATTATAAACTTGAACTTATATTATATGGATCCGTAAGATCCGAATTATCCGGATCCGGGTCGTCACTAAATCCGGATCCAAAATCGGGCGGATATCCGGATATTTCGGATATCCGGATATCCGGATAGCAAACCCTAAGTGTAACCTTAGTTCAATAGACTAGAATTGGGCTTGTTTCACCGATGGTGATTAGGGCCCTCCCTCTGGTTCTGTATTTCCCGGGAAATCCCGGAAATTTCATAGTGGCTAAAGAACCGGTACTTAAGATTACATCCCGGTTTTCCCGGTTCTTTCCATGAACATCAAAAAAATATTGTCGCGCGTATCACAAATATCAAAATTCACACCTGAGTGACGACGCCGGCCCAGGCAAGCTGCAACATCGCATCAACATCCATCATATTTTGTGGCATATTTGCTATAATTTACCTCTAGATTTGTAAAAAAAAATATCAAAGGAAGAACGAACAAACTGTCTAGCAAGTGTTATACTTAATTAAGAAAAGAAAACATTCATAATTTTATTACATATTTATAAAAAATCAAGTTTCATAAAGTTTTACAATCGATATATTTCTCAAATGTTAATGATTGGTAGTGATGTGGGGTAAAAAAAAAGAACCGGGAGAACCGGGAGTCCCGGTACCGTCCCTGCCTAGAACCGGGAAATGGTATTCTCGGAACCGGGTCCGGTACCGCATACCCTAATGATGATAGGGTTTTGGGGGTAAACGGATTTTCTATTTTCAGGGCAGGTGGAAGTCGGGTTTCTGTCAGAATATGTACAGAATATGTATTTCTGGCTTGAACTGGACTTTCTGCAGGGCTAATTTACATTCTGAACAGATTATTGGTTCACGGGGCAACTTGGGTCCATATTCAAGTAACACGTTATACTGTCTTCTTTAACTGAAGTCGGGCTTGATTCAGTTTCGGGTCCAAAGGGTTAACAAGGTTTGGGTTCACAGGGCAAGTTAAATTCGGGTTCCTACTAGAGTCGGGTTACTGTTAGGGCTAGTCGAGCTTGCTTCAGGGTTGGTAGTGTTAACCGTGTTCAGGTCGGCGTCGGAGTTATCAGGTTTGCAAAGGTATTTTCGGCAACAGGTACAACAACCCGCAATAAAGGCAATCCCGAACTGAAATAAGAATTATATTAATTAGTACTTAAATAAAATATGGGCAACCGAAGTCCTTCTAGACTTTGCAAAGCCGAAAGATGTTTTGAAACATGGGTGCAAGATATCGTTCATTAAATACAAAACGGACACAATCTGAAATGAGTCAGTGTTGCATTTTGAAATTAGAAGCGGTTGGAATACGATTTTTAATGGAAGAGCAAAATATTTGAAATGAGCGATATCTCGAGATAAGGTTTTCTGCCATTTTAAGACACGTGTACCTACTCTAGATTTCATCTATGTACCTTTTGTAGTTTTCAATAAAAATGCCTGTTACATACGGAAAGGCGGATGGACATGACGGAGCTATAAGGGTTCCATTTTTGCCATCTTTGTTGCGAAATTAGTAGAGTAGTTGGTAGAGTATAAATTATCATACCCCGGCCGGCGTGAGCAAAAATGCGTTGACAGCTTAATAGTGCGAGGACACACACTTTGGTCGATGTCGATAAAAACAACACGATGTACTGGACCACCGATATGATATGCAGAAGTATTAATTATTGTTGTAAACAAAATTAAAACCAAGTGATTGTATTTATTCAGTATTTTATGTAATTTTCGTAATATACAATTAGCATTTTTTCTTAATTTTCTGATTTTAAACTCCTTCGCCTTGGCGATAAAATCCATTTCATCCAACTAAAGGACCGTTCTAAATCTACTGTAGTAATCGGAGCAAAACGAAATAATTCATAGTGATTATGAATTTGTTCTGTATTAGGTAGTTCCACTTCTCTGCCAGATATCAAACATTCCCGTGAGTATGATAAATTGATTATAATTGTAATCAGTTGATTGAAATAGTATATAAGCTTAAAAATAATAATTGTGCTTATTTAAATGTCGACTATTCTATCGACATCCATATGTCGATAGAATAGTCGATATTTAATTAAGCACTAGGAGCAGAAGCATTTTTGCTCTCGCCGGCCGGGGTATGATAATTATACATATAAACAAACCAGAATAAATTCTCTAAATGAAAGTGAAATCCGTTGCTTGGTTAAGAAGGAGTCAGTGGAGAAACACACAGACAGGCGCGTAGGGACTTTAACTTATACTACCTATTTAGAGATATAGATAAATGACAGTGAGAACCGTTTTAAAACTCGTTGCGTGGTTAAGAAAGAGGTAGCGGAGAAACAGACAGACTCGTAGCGACTTTAATATTTACTATTCAGAAATAGAGATGTATACATAATGTATAATTAATAAACCAGAAAAACATTGGGCTCTTTTTGAAAAAAAGAAAAAAAATATGGCGTTTGGGAGATTTATATTGTTTACTAGATCAAGCTTATCCTCCTTTTATCTCGTATATACAGTGTGGAAAAATAAGTCGGGCCCTGGAGGGAAACTACCTTAAATTTCCTTTATTTTTAAAAAGGAACAAAACTGCATTCAATGACATTTTTTTTTTCGTTTCTGTCAGGAATCCCACCGGCTTTAAAAAAAACACTCTACGATTAATGTTAAATTTCACGACTTTTTTATTTCTAAGACTAAGTGTTTCTTAGAGACATTTAATCCCGAACAATAATCCTAACGATTATAAGACTTAGGGCCGTATTAATAAACTAAATCTCAACTCTAATGCTCGTCTCGAGATGCGTATCTTGTGACGGTCGTCTCAGTCAAGATGAGTTTACTAATACGGTCCTAAAATAGCGAGTTTAATTTTTTTTTAATGTTTAGCAGTTTCGATTCCCGGTTGAGACAAGCGAATTTTAGAAAATCTTTGAAAGAAGTTTTTGAAACGAGCCAACTAAGGTTGTTTCCCTCCAGGGCCCGACTTATTTTTCCACACTGTATACAGTCAGACTAAGTATGTTACTAACAAAAAATTACCACAAGAATCTTTGCTATAATTGCCCCGTCGAAGTGTGGTCGCGATTCGGAATTATGGTCCATTTTAGCTCGTTCGTTTGTAATTATCCGTTATAATTAAAAGCCAATTGAAACGGTTGAAATTATGTTTTGATACATGAAGTATTCCTAACGACGCACTGGCGAGCGTCTGTAATACAAGTGGTTAAGGTGCGAATGAGTTCAAAATTAACAGGAAAATTGTGATAGGTATTAACAAAAATGTTATTATTCTATTACGGTAAAACAGAATTATATCCGATGAGATCATTCGCAACTTATTCGTATTTCTGGGCCCTAATTTGGCTGCGTTTATCGCATGACAAAGTTTGGATAAGGCATCCGTCACCTTCTGACACGTAAATAAGTACGAGAGTGACGGATGCTTTATCCACATTTGACACGCGATTTAGACGTAGCCATGCTATGTCCATGCCCGCTGGACTCGATGTAGGACAAATGCGACAGTTTGACAGCTAACACTTTCAGATTTCCAGGTAATTATTTTTTTACTATGGGAATATGTATTGTGAATAATCACTCCGATTGTTGCATAAATTGTGTCCTCTCTCTTTTATCTTTTAAACCGTATATCCAAAAAAGATGAAAAAACACAAAAGTTTTAAAGGTACTATCAGCCCAATGGAACCCTGACCCACCATAGAACGGTGTCACAGTGACATAAAACAATTTGTTTGACACTTCTTATGACTTGAATCATAACGTCTCTGTGACACAGTTCTATGGTGGGTCAAGGTTCCAATGGTCTGATAGTACTTACCGCGTCACCTGTGCAAGCCCTTTATATGATGCATTTCGTATGCACAGCTAATGTGTTAATAAATAATTTCAAAAAAAAAAAATTGCATAATCGGACATACCGTTTTAGAATTATTGCAGAAAAACTGCGCTTCTCAACTATAGCACGTAGGTGCAATGGAGATACGCTCTTTTGCTGGTGCACTGTTCTGTGTTTGTAGCTTTGGAACCCTAGCACTGAACATGTTCCGACATGCTCTTATTCGGTTTTTTATCCCTTTTGTTCGTTTACCAAGTTAATAGTCAATCAGACGTCCCACAGGGAGCTAAAGTTCCACTGCCTTCTCATAATTATAGTAGTGGTAGCACTTTGTGCAGGGTCCGTCCAGATCGCTACCAACATGTTTGGTAGCATCCTTGACACACTTGGCACTGTTGAGTTCCGATAAATGAGTACAACACAATTGTGAAATTACTGTCATAGAGCGATTCCATCTTAGTCTGGGTTGACAAAGCATTTGCGCTCTTAGGATAGCAGTCATCAGATGGTAGTCGTGAGACTGAAAGTATTTATGGTGCTCGTTTACCTTTTCTGCATCATCATCATAAAATAATAAAAAAATACTTCCCTGTTTGACCACAAGACATCTCCGCTTTTAACATCTTCGGTTAGTTTATCCTTAAGGTGACTAAGACTAGTTACACGCGACTGCCTCAAATAATGGAATTTGCGTATAAAAAAACAGTCAAGTACGAATTGGACACAGTAGGTTTCATTATAATTATCTCATTTTAAATTTGTTTCGAATAAAATCAGCTCGAGTCCAACTCACCAATTTATAGTATTTATTGGTTTTCCTCAGGGTAATATCATACCTGAATCTTGTATGTTTTACCGTTTTTATAATATAGTAAAATTTATAAAACGTAGGAAAAAAGGGTCCTTGTATAGGGACCGCGTTTATAATTTCTTCTTAAAAAATCAAACCACTATCTTTTACGGGTCCTTAAAATCTCTTTAAGAGTTCTGACAGTATTGGGTAAGTATCTCAGATATAGCGATGACAGCGATGGTGACGTTGGGACGGGTTGTTGAGAAATTGTGAATAAATCAATTTCGTATTCAATTTTAGGTACTGTATTTTAATTAAGTATTTTATGCATATAATTATTACACTTATTTTACGCGTGGTTGCCGGGTAAGAATAGTGCCACTCCATGTCCTCCCGTGGATGTCGTAAGAGACGACTTAGGGAATAAAGGCTTGTAGTGCTGTTAGGCGATGGGCTTGCAACCTGTCACTCGCTCGCTCGTATTAATAAACTCATCTTGGCTGAGATGCCCGTCACAAGATACGTCAAAGTTAACGTCAAACCACAGAACACTGTCATTTTTGACGCATCTCGAGACGAGCATTTAGAGTTGAGATTAGTTTATTAATACGGGCCTAATACTCTGGTAAACATCTTAGCCTAATTGTGCAAAATATGGTTACAGATCTATCAACAAGCTTTTAAAGGGAATAAGGGCGTGAGCTTATGTATGTATGTATGTATGTATCTAATAAATGAATACTAAGTTGTTAGCATGAAACTCGAGATCCCTTATTGTTTTTTCTAAAGGTTGCTAGAATGAGAATATCGATAGATATCTGAATCGATCATAATACAGCAAAACTAAGTAGTATAAAACTTTCAATGAAATTTTCACTAAAAGTGTGATACTTATACTTACTTAGTGTTCGCATTGTTGTGTTCCGGTTTGAGGATAAGACAGCCGGTGAAATGACTAGCATAGAGGCATTCCATCTTAGTCCTCAGGGTTGGCAACGCGTTTGCAGTCTTAGGATTGCATTGCAGTCTTGTGAATGCGAATGTCTATGGGTCACAGTTTCCACTTACCATCAGGTGGCCTGTGTGCTCGTTTGTCTTCTCTATGCCATAAAAAAAAAAAAAAAAAAAGACAAAACTTAGTTTTGCGGGCCAGTGTACTTTAGAATTTTGAAGGATTGAAATCCATAAAAGAAACCAACAGGAACAATATAAAAAAAAGGCTGTAACAATCTTGTTAATGCAGAGTTAGGACGGACAGATGAACAAACTAGGCATATTAATGGGGTCCTATTAGGTTCCCTTTGGCTACGGAATTCTATAAATACATAATATTATTAATACTTATTAAGTCTGTTTGTTGCGGTTTTGTATTTACCTACCTTATCATTATTGTTGTGTCCTCACGCCGAGCAGTTTTGTCGAGAATTAAAATAAAACGTTAATAGTGAGTAAATTAAAATAACAGGCGTGTACGAGTATAATGGGAAAATCAAGGACCATTAAAAAACTTATAAAAAAAATCTATGAAACTTTTGGGCTTCCTGGATTAGTCATTGGTTTTTTGGTAAGTTTTTCTATCATTGACACGAGAAGGGAGTTATACTCGTGAGTACCTCTTCAAGCCCACCATACAACGAAAAATAGCTTTCTATGAAACAAATATTCTGCGAAGTGATAATATTCTACGAAATGAGTGTTGGTGAAACAAGGGAACACCCCTTTCATGAAAATGATTGAGAGTTTACAAATTATTATACAATATACTTCTTGTGAATATTCCTCTCATTAAACATTTAGTTAGTTTCATTCATAAATATAGAGTTAAGTTATAAACATGTAAGTATTTGTTGTGAATCTATGAAACCGAAACATTCTTTGTACCTATTTTATTGCCCTACCTATTGGCCGTGTGGTTGCCGGCAGAATAGAATAGTACCACTCCATACCTTCCTGTGGAAGTCGTAAGAGACGACTAAGGGATTAAAGGCTTGTAGTATTTTTAGGCGATGGGCTTGCAACCTGTCACTAATATACACATGATATACATCTTAGCCTGTTTGTGCAAAATGTGGTTACAGAATTAACAACTGGCTGTTAAAGTTGGTAATTCTGTAGCTCTGCCTACCCCACTCTGGGATGAAGGCGTGACGGTATGTATGTGTGTATGTATGTATGTATACAATATACTTTTTGCTTTCAGATTTTGGTGGTTATATTTTGTTGTTGTTGGTGCTGCTTACCTTGTCTGTGGAATCCAAAAGCAGAACCAATCCAATACAATGACGACGATGACGATGATGACGATGATGATGAAACTGATAATGGCAATGGTAATCACCAACCAGGCTCCGGTTCTGAAGGACTCCATGGCTTGACGTCATGACATGTTACGACTCCAAAGTAGCTCCATGAATCCATCGTGTTGACGACTAAAAGTGGATCCAAGAATATAATTATGTGGCATCGTGTTGACGGTTACTTTTTTTTACCCCCCGCTTAAGAAGAGGGACGGCAAGGGCGGGATATCGTGCTACGTTTACACTGGATGGTTTCACGAATAGGTGTAACGTGACAACGAAGCTAGCGGTCCCGGGTTCAAACCTGATATGGGCAAATGTTTTTGTGATGTTTTCTATGTATTTAAGTTTTTATTTCTCCATAATATAATTTAATTAAATATTGATAAAAAATATGCATGTCGTTCTGTCGACACTGAATCTACGATCTAACCATGTTATTTTTTAAGCTCCCTGTATAACGCATTCTAGCAAATAAAATGTTCTATTCTATTTCTATAAGTATCGTTGTCTAGTAGGTACAGTCGAAGACTTTAATTTGGTACCCACCTTAAGTCCAAAGTCAATTTGATAATCTACAGCAACAAGGTTGAGTTTCCTATAAGTTACAAATGACTTGGCATCTCTAATGACATTGATAACTTAAAGCATTTTTTCAAAATGGGTCTCAAATTAACGTTCTTGGCCGTATAAGCTCAGAGCTTAGTTTGAGACAAGGGAAATTTGTGTGAGGAGTGCTGTTCGAATGCGCAGGTTTATATAAAGTTAGAAAACTAATTAGTACATGGTGACCGCGGGGGTTCGAACAGACTCGGAACCTTACAATCAAGAGTCGATCCCCTTAACCACTAGGCTATCGACGCTCTTAAGGTCAACGTAAAATAAGGCCCCAAGATTACTAAATAATACAATTTCGTATTTTAAAAACCAGTTTGAGTAAGAAACGTAGAAATAACAGTTTTAAATTCAACACAAAGGGAATCCTGAAGTATCTGGGAAATTTGTTTGTATTTACACTCAAGAGCAATGAAGTCGGGTCACTTTGTATAGGATTTTACATATAAAGTGACCCGATTTCATTGCTTTTGAGTTTATAAACAGCGTCGCGTATTTCAGGGGCGTGACGTAGCGCGCGAGTCGAGATACGAAACGAATGAGTCACAAAAAAGTACAGTCTTTTCATTAAACTATAGCAGCACACCACTAAAAGATTTCGCATTGTTGTGTTTTGGTGTGGGAAAAAGACAAACGGTGAAATTATTAGCATAGATCCATTCCATCTTAGTCCCTAGAATAGGCAACGCATTAGCAGTCGTAGGATTACAGTCTTAAGACTGCAGTTTTGAGAATGCAAATGTCCATGGGTCCCAATCCTACTTACCGTCAGGTGTCCAGTACCATGAGTAACAATTAACGTACTCGCCAGCGAGTCGAATGCTCTGTCCCTCGCAGACATCGCAGTGTTCTTATAGAGGTCCAGGGCAAAGCATTCGACTCGCTAGCGAGTACGGTAATTGTAACTCATGGAATGGGTACTGTGTGCTCGTTTGCCCGCTATGCCATAGATGAAAGTGTTGCATTGAAAAAAATTGCTAAAGGGGACGATCGCAAAATAGTTATTTATGTTAATACAGTACATAATGAAGCTCTAACCTCGGCTCTCGTATTTTAAGAACTAATCTTGTACCTTTCTGCCGTCCTAAGCCAATAAGCACCACCAAAACCACCAATCACTAAAGCGGATTCAATTCTATGCCGTTATTAATAAGGTTGATATTACTACAGGAGGTTTATCTTAGTTACTGCGTTTTTGCTTAGTACGGCAGCGTTGCATACGTAACTTTTTCTACAAGCTTTAAAATGAAATTACAAAGTTTGTCGTACCTTATTAAATTAGTTCTTTCAGACGGTTTCTAAATTGACAGCGACGAGAAAAACTATGGCATCATAAATACATCACATACCCTTGTTCATTTATGTTATTTATCATTTCTTTGTGTATTACTATTTAGTACTATAAAACCATATAAATGCTAATCTATTTTTTAGATTATTAGTACCTACCGTTTGTGAATTCCTGTTTTCTAATTAGTTTTGGTTGTTTTGTTTGCATGTTAAGAAAAAAAAAATGTTATAGAAGTTAGTAAAGTACTCGAAAGGTGGCATTTAAAAAAATGTCTTCATAAAAAAAAAACAGTACCTAATCGTGAGTTTGGGAAATAAAACGATATCTTTTAATCATTCGGACTATTTTGGACACATGATCACTCGGCGATATGAAATTCTGCGAATACCTAATTAGTTGGGAAATGATATTCGGAAATGATTTGTAGGCCAATCTTACATATTACAAATTATTCCTGGTGATTGTACTTCCTCGTTGGTCTCGACGTTATTTTGATCTGTTCAACGTTCTGCAATCCACCATACAAACCTGCGCCTTCTTTGTTTAGTTATAAAGTTGATAATGTAACTATACGACTTATTATTTTTTGCAAGCTTCCAAAACTTTGTTTTGAAACGTTTTACTTTTGGTGAGTGAAACGGAACGGTTGTGTGGTGAGGCGAACGAACTATTTTTAAGGTTAATGTGATAAATAAACAAGTTAAAATGAACTCTACACATTTTGCGAGTGAACTAGTATTTTATATAATAGTGAGTATTCATAATTATTTATTTAAGTATTTAATTGTCAAAGTCATAAATATGTGTACACATTAGTTACCTTGACATTTTGACACTTTAATCGCTGTCTGGAGTTCATAATGACAGTTTAAACATGACGTTAAATAGACAAGGTACTAAAGTGTTAACATATTTATGACTTCGACCAAGCGCAAAAAACTTAATAAAAGATAAAAAAAAGATAAAAGATGTTTATTCAGTAAGTAGGCCGCACGGGCACTTTTACACGTCAAAAATCTACCAGCGCTTCGCAAGAGACCACTGCTGAGAAGAAGCGCCGCAAGAAACTCAACAGTTAGTCGTTTTTTAAATATAGGTACAATTTTAAAACTTAACCTAGCATTATATAAAACAATGAATCTAACATAAGATAAGAAATAAATGTATTCACGCGTAGTTGAGCAGGAAAATGTGCCAAAACTCTGAGTTTTCTCCAGAACTAATTGGTAGTAAGTAATAGAAAATAATTATGAAAAATTATACTTAATTATGATGGTGTAATACAACTACATAAAAAGTTTCGATACATTCTCCTACAGAAACCGTGTCCCCTAGACAATATACAATGTTTACATATTTCTTACGATGAAGTTATTATTAAGTTATTTGGGTGTTTAGTTTAGGCCAAGCACTTTTATCTGATAGATAGTCCTCGACCCTATAGTAAGCTTTAGACATCAGCGACTTTTTCAAGTAAGTTTTAAGTACTGGAAATGGTAACTTTAAAACTTCGTCAGGTAATTTATTATAGAAATGGATGCATTGACCTACAAATGATTTAAAAACCTTACGAACACGAAATTTTTTAGTAGCTATTTTATTTTTATTTCTTGTATTAAAATTATGTATATCACAATTCTTAATAAAAGAGTCCTGATTTTTAATGACATAAATAATATTCTCATAAATAAATTGTGAAGCTACTGTCAAAATACTAATTTCTTTAAATAGTAATCTTAAAGAATCACGGGAGTTTAGGTTATATATAGAACGGATGGCTCTTTTTTGTAACACGAATATAGTCTGTATGTCAGCAGCTTTTAATAGGTGTACGAAGGCGAACTTATCCCTCACAAAAGTTCAAGCGAAAAAAAAAAAAACATACGCAGGCGAACTTTCATATTACTTATATTTGTAAAGCAATCATAAGGTTCAAAATTGTTAAATATAAGAGTTACTAAATAGGTACAGTTTATTTTTATTTTTTCATCCTTCCCTTGAAATAAGATGCAAAACTGACGTCGACTGTACGTGATAGTACAGTTTTTTTCTAGAGTTTGCAAGGACGTAATAGCAGAATTAGTTCAGCGGGCCGATTATGGTGACACTTATCCACGCGATAAAACGTTTTTATCTCAAGATCATCGACATTATATCACTGTCGACGTAAGCTAATATGGTGGCATCGGTTACATTGCATTATCCACTTTTGACAACGATATGACGACAAACGTCATATTTTATCGACTTTGCTTAATATGGGTGGCCACTTTGGATCGACTTTTGACATCTCAATTCGATAAGTTTATACAAGTGCCGGGTTGGTGACGACAAGACATTTCATTTTGAAAAATACTCAAATTCATGTAAAATTTAAGCGTAAGTATTGGTTTTATAATATTTTTACTTATTAAAAACGGTTTAGTTACTTACAATAAAGGCGTTTTACATTATAATTGGTATACCTAAGCTGTATTTTGTTGTAGAATGTCTAGATACTACTACTACAGTCTCACGCTGCAAACGGAGAAGGAAAGACGAAAACTACAGCACAGGACGATTCGAGACGCGTCGAATCCTTTCGAGCTTCCGGAGGAAGAATTCCGGCACGTCTACAGAGTCTGTAAGGAGATGGCTCTCCATTTATGTGCCGAACTCGACGTCGGCCTCCAGCCGCACAATAATGACGGTTTACCCGTCTATATTAAGGTAATATTTATTGTTTATCATACATATTATACCTGCCGAAATGCATAATGTTACTTTAGGCACAAGGTACGTGTGAAGAGCCAGAAAATTATTGTTAAAGTAATTCGTACAAACGTACCCTTTCACAGGTTCTAACATCGTTGCATTTTCTGGCGAATGGTAATTACCAACGCGGAACAGGGCAGGACCACGGTTTGTGCATTGCACAATGCACTGTGAGCAATTATCTGGCTCAGTTTACGGACGCTGTAATCAGAAGGTAGGCATGAAAGTTGAAATAATATATAACATTATCATTTTCTAACTTGTTAATGACCCAATGGACCTATAGTTGTGAAGTGAAGTTTATTTACTTACTAACATTTTCATATGTGCTACTTGCTTTAATTTTTTGAATTAAAAAGTCCATCAGTTATAAGTCTTCCTCCGGGATATAACTATCTCTGTACCTATCAAATTTTTATAGGTACATATTAAGGCTTTGAACAGTATAGACCAAACAACAAAACAAACAAGCACACTTACACAATTATAATATTTGATTTAACCAGTGCTGCAGTGTTATTAACACACCATCCCGTGGGAAAAGTGCTTTTAATTTATTTTATATTTTGTAACTTTTTAGTGTAATAGTACTAACTTTCGTATATTTGGGTTATCTTTTATTTAGTTTTCAGGGTTGGTTCCAGTTTGCAAAATCTTTGTGGGTTGGTTCCCGTTTGCAAAACTACGTCCAATTTGCACATTGGGGAGTATTTTCTTCTGGTTAAGTAATATTTAATTAAATAAATATCTTCCAAAGTCAGAGCGACCAGAGTTCACTCTATATACTTGTAATATAAGTGGGATGATGACATTGATGACTCCCTATACAGTAGCCAGCTATCAATATGGATTGAATAAATGTTTTAAAAAACAAAGAAACCGCCCTCAAAAACATGTGAAACGATTTTTTGTTTTTTAAAACATTTATTTTATACTTTTTATTGATCATAATTCATAATAAGCTGTTATGCAAATTCTAGACTTGTCACTAAATATTCTAAAATCGCTGTATGTATGCCTATAATATTTGAAGAGTTCCCTCAATACCTCACGGATCGCCTGATCAGATTTATATTTGGTGACAGTGGGGCTACCTCGTAAGAATACTGTACAAACCAAAAAATATTTTTTTAAATCGGAGGGCTATTAGACTATTTAATAATGTGGGAACCTATGATATAGGTGCTAATATTGAAATTAAAAGATCTTATCGTAATTGGGTTTTTAATAATTGAAATAAAAGCCCACTTATTAATAATCATTTAATATAATTAAAAAAAAAAAGAAATAAAAAAGATTCATGGCTCCTCCTCTGCTATAATTTGCGTGTCCTCCAGCCTGAAAAGAAAAAGGATATCATTTTATATTTTCATATTTCTTATTTACATATTATTTTTCAGAACACTTGATATGGAGCTGGCTGCCACAAACAGCAATGAAATCCTCACCACCCAGCAGCTACCGGCAAATGGGCTTTTGCTAAGAGTGGCCCAAGAAAAAAGGGCCACCATAGTAAATAATTATTTTGCTTACTATTGTGTTTTATTCCATTCCCATACAAACAGTTAAAGTAGAAAACTACATTTTAACAGTATAAAAAATACGATCAAGCTATCTGTACCAAACTCAATCTTGAATTAAGATTAAGATTCGGTTTCAAGTTTTCATTACTAAAAGACAGTATTAATAGATAGAATATATAGAATTTTGAATAGATCATTCTGTCATAATAATACCTTCATAACTTTTAGGTATGCCCACCCACCTAAAAAAATATATGACTTATAAATGGAAACAGCAACACTTTTACCCCAAACCCCTTTAAGAAAAATACATACATACATAAACTCAGAATTGGTGCAAGTTCTTTGTGTATAATGTAATGTGGTAAATAAGGCGAAGTAGGCTAAAACTTAAATGTTACCCGAAAAATATGACTGTATAGTGAAATAAACAAAATACTTACGATTTTCCATGATGCGACGGATTTGTCCGGGCCAAACTCTCACAAGATAGAAGCCAGATTTTGCCACTCGGACTCGTGTTTTTGAGATCCGAGTGGCCCACTGAACTTCCCGTTTGCGAATAAGGGGTGGCTGGCCATATATTCTATAATTTTTCTCTTTTGTACTGCTGTACAGCGACTGTAACACAACATGATTGTTTTAATCATTAACAATAAATAAAGAAATTGACAATGCACTTAAACTCATATTAGTTCACAATGTTAAACTTACACTTTGTTGTTTGGCTCATTTTCGGTTTCTTCAAGAAAAAATTCGGACCGAACTAAAATTCGTATAATGTTATTATATTATACAAACTTTAAACTTTCGTAGGTACTAAACTACTAACCATAAACTAATAACCATAGAATATAGAACTACCGAATCGAGATGTCAACATAACCCATATATTTTTAATAGTATGGCGTCCGGCTTCTTTCGATGACTAATTTATAACTTCCCATTTTAGAAGCATTATATAAAGTCCGCCATTCAACATCCAACATGTGCAAAAATGTATTGATTTTGTGACACTAGCAACTTTTTTGCAAATTGGTAGTAATCTCATGTGATTCTTGTCACACTGGGCTTAAACACAATAGTCGTCGCTATATCGGCGCAATAACTTTATCGACATTGTCAACCATATTAGGGATTTAGATAAAATAGACGACTTTGTTAAAATTTTATACATATCGACACGATAAAAAGGTGCCACGCATAATTGGCCCGCTGAAGTCATATTTAAAAAACTTAAATCGAAGGCTAAGGCTGAAGTTTTGCTGTGAGACGCTGCTGTCTTAGCCTTTTGAACCTAAACAACTAGTCACTTTTATATTAGTTAGGTAGACGAAGTATTAAGGAAAGTACTTTTTAAACTTTATTTAGAAATTATGGATTATAAATTGTTCGTTATAACTTTCAAAATTCGATACAGTTATATTGTTTAAATTTGATAACAAAAAAACAATTGTCTAAAAATCATTTACTTCTAGAAATACGCGTCGATTGTTGATTTAGAAATAGCTCGACATCTCTAATGACATTGACGATATAAAGCCATTTTCTTTAAACAATACAAGACAATATGGTACTAGAGAATAATAACAATTAAGTATGTAATTAGTTTTTATTTTGCAAAACATAATTAACACTTTTTTTTTTATTATTTCAGGGTATTTTTATTATCTGCATCATTTGTGCTTGCGTGACCTGGTGCTGCCGTTTTTTCTGCCCGATCAACGAAGGTGCCATAGTCCTCTCTCGCCCCGGCCCGAATGACATTTACCCTGTGAACGTGAACCACATGTACCCACCAAACCCAACTACTTACCCTGGAGCAACCTTAGCTACGGACAACGGAAATAGCGCCACGACTTACTCTAACATCAATATGCACCCGACAATGTCTGGCGTGAACCAGTGCACAATCTACCCTGAAAATCCAAATGCGGTTTACCATCCAAGCTTGGCTACAAACCCTGCAGAAAGTGCTCCTGTCTACAGAGCTTATCCAATACCTTACCCTCACGTACCAAATGTGACACATTTTGAATTAAACCCGAATCCAAGTTACCCTGAGAACCCAAACCCAATTTGCCCTCCAATCCCACCCTACCCTAAAGCAAACCTGAATCCAGGTTACGGATTTCACCCATCGATTTGCCCTAACCTAAGCCCGAATAGTCTAATCGAAAACCCGAATCCTGCCAGACAGTGTGTAAATCCGACTGCGCCAACGGCAAGTGTTGATATGTAGTCATTTTAGAATTTTTTAGAATGACGACGCGCTGTCCTAGTTGTTAGTGACCCTGCCTACGAAGCTAGCGGTCCTGGGTTCGAATCCCGGTAAGGGCAGATATTTGTGTGATGAGCGCGAATATTTGTTCCAGAGTCATGGATGTTTTCTAATGTATTTAAGTATATATTTCTCTATATAAGTAATATATCGTTTTCAAAGTACCCATAGTACAAGCCTAGAGCTTAGTTTGGGACTAGGTCAATTGGTGTGAGATTGTCCCCTTATATTTATTATTATTATTTATTATAATAACCCTAAAATACACATGTAGTTTTTTTTAATATTTTTGTAGGATATAATGCTAGATTAAGTATTATCATTGTAAATAAAACATCATCATCATTGTATTATCATTGTAATATGTTTAAAGAACGACTGACTGTGTTATTACTCGTATTGGTGTCCTCTCGGCAGGTGCTGGTTGATTTTTGACGTGTAAAAGTGCTTATATGGTACTTGCCACATATTAAATATTTTGAATGATTTTTATTATAGTTATTTTAGAAGTAAGTGAATCATAAAATTAAAATATTTTTAATGAAATTTCTGCATTCATTGACATGCTTTGTTATTTATTGATCTCTCTAAAAATTTTTTAATTCTATGAATCTATTATGTATGTTTAACCCTTGTTTACGAAATTGTAATGAAAGCAAATCAAAACTAGACTAATACCTTTTTCACTAGGACCGCAGCATGGCAATCTTTGTTTCATTGATCTCTAAAAATAACTTTATACCTTGTCAACCGACTTTGCTGATTATTTGTAAGATGGAAAGGCCGTTTTTGGTCTCATAGAAAATGTTATCAGTTCGTTTGATCAGATCACCAGATCTATAGCGATCGACGCAACTTCTCAAAAATATACGCACATAACAGCTCCTTTGGTATTTTCTTTATAAATTTTAAAAATTACATCATAATTGTTTCTTAATTCGCCTGTAATGTTACATTCACGATTAGATTTTGAACAACACGTTACAATACACTCCCACCGACTCTAATGCGTGTCATGTTCGTTTCTTCTCACTCACTGGGCTTTATTCCGCGACGTTAAACAATGTTGCTTTAGAATTGTTTTTAACTCGTTCGCCATAACTGTCAAGTAAATAAAAGCTATCCAAACGTCGACAGTACGACTAAACATTGTTTGTCGTCGTACAATGAATATAGGGCCTGCACCCTATTTCACCATCTTGAAAATGTCATATAACAGGTGACAATTTGGTATACATTGCAACGTCAACACGCTGTTGCATCACTGGGCTTCATGTAAGCTGCGCCATTTACGCTGAAATGTCACCTGTCGCCTGTCATTGTCAAGATGGTGATATAGGGGGCTGGTGCTATACTAGAATCTGAAGTGTTACATCACAGGCGAATATAGAAGAACATATAGCACAGAAGCCGAACTTTATAATGAACTAAGCACCGGCTATTTCTCTCTACTTTTTAAATTACGTATTTCTAACCGCTGTTTTTAGGGTTCCGTTATAACCCATATATTCTAAATCTGGGATTACTTATGTGCTGTGGTAACTTGACAGAGATTCCGTCCACACTTGGTGTTAGGCCATGGCTGATTGAGTTCAAGAGTCGTGAGTCCTTGAGCTAGTTTCAGTGAGAAAACAACTTACCATAAAGTGTTGCACAAAAAAAAATGGGTGCAAGAATTAGAGTTGTACAAGAAGAGAGGGCGCCATCTGTTTTAATCTAGACTAACAGAAAGATGGAGAGAATTTCAAGACAGAGAGTGAGATTAGAAGTAAACAAACATGAACCTTGTCAACAGTTTATTATTCTGTTAGAATAAAACTAGGGAGTTTGATACAATAGGTGTCTTAAATAATAATATTCCCCGCTTTACAGTGACAGGGTTGTTAAATCATACTTCTCTACGTTATCGAGCGTCTTAAACTATTTCGCTGTGACTGTGACAGGGCGAATGAAATCCTACTTCTCTACGTTATCGAGCGTCTTAAACTATTCCGCTGTGACTGTGACAGGGTGAATGAAATCCTACTTCTCTACGTTATCAAGCGTCTTAAACTATTCCACTGTGACTGTCACAGGGTGAATTAAATCCTACTTCTCTACGTTATCAAGCGTCTTAAACTATTCCGCTGTGACTGTGACAGGGTGAATGAAATCCTACTTCTCTACGTTATCGAGCGTCCTAAATGAGTGTCTAAGTTAGGTATGAAACGAGTTCACCTTGTGCGTGGACGTAGATCACAAGCCAGAAGATGAAGATGAAGATGAAGAAGCACGATGAAGAAGCACGGCGCATGGAGAAGACCTCAGAGATAGCAGGACCGTAGCTTCAACACGTAGCAAGCAGATAGCGTGGCGGAAGCACACACTCCAGACACGTGCTCAGATACAGGCATTCAGGCAGGCAGATAAGACATCATAGGCAGACATAGCCTAGGGAGACATGAGGTGACACAGGCACCACACAACATCTCACACATGGGGTGATACAGGCACACATGGGGTGACACAGGCGCCATCTGTTTTAGCCGGTTAAAGTAGTTTTTAAGGCAGCGGCGACTTTACCATAACGTTAAAACGATGCTCGCCTTAAGCTTAGAAATATCACGCCATGCAAGCGTTCCTCAGATTTTTACATATTCATTATGAAAAACCACCAGATATTACATGGATGCATTGCGCTTGTAACAATCACATGAAGCTAATTTAACAAGATGGCCATACGGCCGTAGCGAGACTCCCACACAGTGAGTATGTGCTCACATCTCTGTAGTGGCTGCGAGAGTGACAAGCCTAAACCAAGCCATTCATCCCATAGACAAACGTCTATGACCGAACCTAGAGGAGTTGCATCATATCGATTGATACTTCGATCAGATATTTAGATTTAAATAAATTAGAAGAAACAGATTTTTAATAACATCTGATATTAAATAAAACCCACTAGAAGCATTTCCTTAAAATAAAACAAACAATTAAAATGTAGAAGACATTAGTTCACTATTTCACCAAGTGGCAACACTGAGCCATCGGAGAAAATCGAAGTGTCACCTCCCGTTGTCCAGAGATGTCGCCTCTAGTACTAAAAAGAACAGTATTACATATTAATATGTAACATTACCTCTCTACTCAAGTAAAAAAAAAAAATTTTTATTTTTTTTTCACTATCTTCCAAATCTTACCCTATAACATACGGACCAACTATTACCTAAGCAACGCAGAACCTTTGCAAGAACAACTTAACTTCAAGCGATCTAGCACTAGACACATAATACTTTCAGTGAGACAAGGTACAATCATCCTAACTACTATGGAACCAATTGTAACCTTATATCCACCTATTGCAATCTAAAAACTACTACTACTAACTATGTATTGCCATGTTTGCAATTGTAAAACTAATTCATCCTTAAAAAAACTAAATTGCTATCCAGATTAAATGCTACTCCCAACGAAAAGTGAAGCATCACCTGTTCTCTTGTTAAGAGAATCAGAATGTAAAGAAACAAGATTAGCAATATTTGACAGATCCTAGTCTAAGAGCCTAAAACAACATTCTAAAATTAAATTAAAGAAAGAAAATAGTAGCGAGTAACAGTCACCATAATGGTGTTTTGAACATCAGTAGGCATGTCTACACAATGTTTATAAGTAAACAAGTAAAAGTAAACAAGTCTTAAGTTTAAAGTCAAGTTCAAAGTAGATCTAGCCACCTTGTGACCACAATTGAGCAAAGAAAAGAAGTGACTACACACCATTGATGCGTCCTATAGTAAACCCTATAAATCCGTAGATTGTAGTTTTAGAATGTCCTTGACATGCCAAATACCTAGCGATTTCTTAGATTCAATATCTTGTAACTCATACGTCACAGGAGAATATTTTTTTTAGTATAACACATTTCTTAAACTTAGGAGCTAACTTCTTTGTAAAGAATTTGTCAGCATTTGACAACGGATATTCTTTCTTCCAGACAACCTGACCTTCGTCATACTCTATAAATCTTCTATTACGATTGTAGTTAATTCTACTACGCTGGTAAGACTTCTGAAGGCGGTCATTCACCTTCTGAAAGATAGGCTTCAGATGTGTCAGCATGGAAGTATATAAGTTCCTATCAGTGAATTGCAATTCATCACCTTGCATAGGTGCTGATGGATACCATTCGCCAGAGAGAATAGCCTCCCGTCCATTATTCATAAAATATGGACTATATCCAGTTACCTCATGCACAGCAGTGTTAATTGCAAATTCAATTGCACTTAGTTCGTCAGACCATGTACGATGGTTCTTGCCGACATAAGATGCAACGGCAGTCACCACCACACGATTAACTCTTTCAGCAGGGTTATTCTGAGGAGTAAATCTACAGTTATAGAAAAGTCTAGGTATCTTATATTTCTCTCTCAGAGCTTGCATATTTCTAGAAATATACTGTGGACCATTATCCATTATTATACACTGAGGGATACCGTATTTTAGCAAGACATTATTTTCTATTATTCCCACTACAGTTTTAGCCAAAGAATTCCTCATAGGAAATAAACAAGTATATTTAGTAAAACAATCACACACTACTAAAATAAATTTGTAACCTTTTGAGCTATTTGGAAGGGGTCCCAATATATCAGTACATATAACCTGCCAGGGTCGTTGAACCTTTTTAGGATTCTCCATTAAACCTGGAGGAGCCTCATTTGTGCTCTTATAAGCTAAACAGACCTGACAGTTTCTTATGTATCGCTTTATGTCTCCTAGCATTTTAGGCCAAAAGTAGCTTTGAGCGACACGTTTAAGTGATTTGAAAACGCCTAAGTGAGCGGCATCCGACCTATCATGACACAGCTTCAGTACTTCCTGTCGTAGTTCCTGTGGAACAACTCTCTTCCATTCACAATCCCTAGCCAAAGGATTTTTAGACCTAACACGCTTATACAAATTTTCATTTATTATCCTAAAATCAGGAAATTTATGAGGAGCACTTTTCACCTTAGCGAATAAATTAGTGTACCACGTATCAGTAACAGAATCTACAGAAGAAACGAAATCCACCACTTCGATTGGGATGGGTGCCCTAGAAAGTGCGTCAGCAAGCTTATTTTCAGAACCTTTCTTATACTGTATATCAAAATTAAATTGTGACAGCCTAAGTGCCCACCTAGCCAAGCGTCCTGTTGGTGACTTCAGACTAACCAACCATTTCAAACTACTATGATCAGTGAACACTTGTGTTCTGAAAGGAGAACCGTCAATATAACCTCTAAACTTTTCCAAGGCGAAGATTAAAGCATTTAGTTCTTTCTCAGTCGTAGAGTGATTTTTCTCAGGGCCCGTAAGAGTTCTGCTGGCATAAGCAACAGCATGCTCATGACCTTGATCGTCCAGCTGTGATATGGCACAACCAAGTCCAACCTCAGAAGCGTCCGTCGAAATTATGAAAGGCCTGTCAAACTTAGGTACACACAAGATAGGTGCAGAAACCAAGAGTTCCTTGACAGCCTTAAAAGCAGTGTCAGCTTCAGAAGTAAACTGAAAACATGATCCCCTAGATATTTTTTTAGTTAATTTGTTGAGAGGAGCACAAACAGTAGAGTAGTTATCTATAAAGCGACGGTACCACGACACCATTCCAAGAAATCTTCTGAGTTCCTTCTGAGAAGATGGGGTAGGGAATTCAGCTATAGCTTTGACTTTATCCTTGTCCGTCCTAAGACCTCTACGATCAACAACATAGCCCAAGAATTTTAAAGAAGAGCGACAAAAAACAGATTTGTCAAGATTAATGGTTAAACCAGCTTGCCGTAGCTTTCCACAAGCTCTTTTTAACAAGGTAATATGCTCGTCAAAAGTTTCAGAGATAAGTATGATGTCATCGACATAGTAAAAGATATTATTAGCAAATTCTGGACCAAACACTTTGTCCATTAGTCTCATCATTCGAGCTGTAGAGTTAACCAAGCCAAATGGTAACCTTCTAAACTGAAAGGCTCCCAAGCCTGGCACAGAAAAACAAGTCTTTTCCCGCGACTCAACAGACAACATAATTTGAAAGAAAGCAGACTTTAAGTCCAAAGAGCTCATAAACTTAGCATTATTGAGAGAGTCTAGTATTTCTTGTACCCTAGGCATTGGATAAGTATCCACTTTAGTTAAACTATTTAACTTTCTGCTATCCAAGCACATTCTAAGCTCGCCATTAGCCTTTGGAACTAGCAAAATAGGACTATTCCATGGAGAAGTACTTTTTTCAATTATACCCAACTTCAACATATCATCAATCTCCCCACGAACATACTCTCGATGATGAAAAGGTATCGGATAATACTTTTGTTTCACTGGAGCATTATCTCCGGTATCAATAATATGTTCCTCCAGAGTGGTACAACCTAAAGTATCCCTCGTAGCCGCAATACATTCGAAATCTAGAACCACGCTATTCAACCGTAACCTTTGTTCAGGGCTGAGATCTTCTAAGTCGTGCAAATGGATATTAGGATCCTTTAACAAGTTAAGAACAGAGTATGGTTCTATGAACCGTTTAGTATTCAGAATATCTGAGCAAAGATTAAATTTAGTCAAGAAATCTACCCCTAATATAATTGGAGTATTAATATCACTACAAACATAGAAGTTAATGTAATGTAGAACATGTTTATATGTAACAGGTATTTCTACATTTCCTAAGACTACCAGAGACGCTCCATTTCCAACAGCAAGTTCTGTATCGCATGTCTGCAAGGGAAAGTCTAAACCTTCACTTTGCAATAAGGAGTAAGCACACCCACTTATCAATGACACGGCAGCTCCACTGTCAGCCAATGCATTGCACTCTAGTCCTAAAATACCTACAGAAAGAAATGGTCTAGGATCGCCCACATTTTCTTTAAATAAAGGTAAACAATTATTATTGTCATAAAAGTTAGTCATAGTCAAATTAGTTTGAGTGTACCGGTCATAGGTACTAGAAAAGTTAGAAGTTAGATTTTTATCTATAGTAGTAATAGGATCCTCCGACCTACTATTTAGTTTTTTGAACAAGGACAATTTTTAGTAATAACACCAGGTCGCTTACATTTTAAGCATATTGGTGTTTTGTGTACATCACAGCGAGAATGATGATGTGCACCTCCACATTTCAAGCATAAAAGAGTAGTATTCTTGTGCTCAAGATTAGTGACACGAACCTTTGTATTAGAAGTTGATGAATTTAAATTTTCACCCCCACTACAGAAATTTGGCAAAATAGATTCCTTGCCAGTGTTCAAGAATCCTCTGTTTTCACATTTAAATTTAGAGATCTCCAAACGTGAACATATATCTTTCAAACCCCTAATAGAGTTAACCTCCGTTAAAGCTAAACGAGATATGAAGAAAGGACTCATATTAGTCATAATTATTTCCAGCTGTTCCGCTTCACTCAACGGTTTAGACAGTCTTAAAAACAAACTTTCCATAATGTTAATGTAAGATTTGATATTTTCATTTTTATCCTGTAAGCGTGTCCTAATTTGATTTAACAAACAACGTTCATATTCAATAGGTTGAAATTCAGCTTTAAGTGATTCAATCAGGATTTCAAATGACTCAAAGTGAGACCTATTAGTCCTAAACCATATCAGCGCTTCACCAGAAAAAAGATGAACAGAGTTCCTTAAAAGCTCAACATCAGTGATCTCCGATGAGTGTTTCAGTTCGCGTAAACGAAAGGTAAAATCATGAACAGGTGTTCGACCATCATAAATAAGATTCCACTTAAGAACTTGAGAAGCATGTTTGTAACAAGAACTAGAAGGAGCCATCTCAACAGATTCTCTCACAACAGCTTGAGAAGATTGACCAGGAGTTTGATTACACTTAAGAGTTTCAACTGCGTGATACGCCCGTGAGACAAGAGCTATCTTTGCAAGCTGCTGTTCAGCCGTCGAATAATGAAGTTTCTCCAACCTTAATATGACGTGTGACAACTTGGATAAGCACCTGCGACGACACGACGAAGACGAGTGATCAGCCTGAAGCACCGTCTCAACTTTCTCTCTGCAGATCTGAAATTCATTGTCAAGAGACAAACTTAAGATATATGTGTCGATTTTGTCACTGTCGAGTGTAATGCCTCTAATACTTCTAAAGCGACGCTTTAAATCATCCACAGTATCCTCCTCATCAGGTTCTAATCCCCGGGATTTCAGTTCAAACAATAGCTCATCCTTATTCAAACAGTCAACATCTACATGTAATGCCATAGCTAAATATTATACCTATTAAAATTATAGACTAAGAGATAGTTAAGTAGTATACAACTTTAGGTACAAATGTTCTGTAAGTTTCAGTTTATGTACATTTAGATACAGAGTAACACCTTATTTAAGTTTATATGAGTAAGTTCATTTGAACGTTTTGTTTGAAAGAAGTTCAACGAAAAGATTTTGTGATAAAAGCAGAATTCCTAATTTTTTAACATACAAAGTGATGTTAAGAGAGAAATACAGTCTGTTATTAAAATACAATAAAAGAACAGAACAGAGAACACCTGTTGTTAAGGTTCATAGAGTAGTTATATAAAGAAACAGATATAATAAGTTGCTTTCACTGACACTGTTTTAGTAAAACTAAACTGAGCCCCACGTTGGGCGCCAAACTATAACCCATATATTCTAAATCTGGGATTACTTATGTGCTGTGGTAACTTGACAGAGATTCCGTCCACACTTGGTGTTAGGCCATGGCTGATTGAGTTCAAGAGTCGTGAGTCCTTGAGCTAGTTTCAGTGAGAAAACAACTTACCATAAAGTGTTGCACAAAAAAAAATGGGTGCAAGAATTAGAGTTGTACAAGAAGAGAGGGCGCCATCTGTTTTAATCTAGACTAACAGAAAGATGGAGAGAATTTCAAGACAGAGAGTGAGATTAGAAGTAAACAAACATGAACCTTGTCAACAGTTTATTATTCTGTTAGAATAAAACTAGGGAGTTTGATACAATAGGTGTCTTAAATAATAATATTCCCCGCTTTACAGTGACAGGGTTGTTAAATCATACTTCTCTACGTTATCGAGCGTCTTAAACTATTTCGCTGTGACTGTGACAGGGCGAATGAAATCCTACTTCTCTACGTTATCGAGCGTCTTAAACTATTCCGCTGTGACTGTGACAGGGTGAATGAAATCCTACTTCTCTACGTTATCAAGCGTCTTAAACTATTCCGCTGTGACTGTCACAGGGTGAATGAAATCCTACTTCTCTACGTTATCAAGCGTCTTAAACTATTCCGCTGTGACTGTGACAGGGTGAATGAAATCCTACTTCTCTACGTTATCGAGCGTCCTAAATGAGTGTCTAAGTTAGGTATGAAACGAGTTCACCTTGTGCGTGGACGTAGATCACAAGCCAGAAGATGAAGATGAAGATGAAGAAGCACGATGAAGAAGCACGGCGCATGGAGAAGACCTCAGAGATAGCAGGACCGTAGCTTCAACACGTAGCAAGCAGATAGCGTGGCGGAAGCACACACTCCAGACACGTGCTCAGATACAGGCATTCAGGCAGGCAGATAAGACATCATAGGCAGACATAGCCTAGGGAGACATGAGGTGACACAGGCACCACACAACATCTCACACATGGGGTGATACAGGCACACATGGGGTGACACAGGCGCCATCTGTTTTAGCCGGTTAAAGTAGTTTTTAAGGCAGCGGCGACTTTACCATAACGTTAAAACGATGCTCGCCTTAAGCTTAGAAATATCACGCCATGCAAGCGTTCCTCAGATTTTTACATATTCATTATGAAAAACCACCAGATATTACATGGATGCATTGCGCTTGTAACAATCACATGAAGCTAATTTAACAAGATGGCCATACGGCCGTAGCGAGACTCCCACACAGTGAGTATGTGCTCACATCTCTGTAGTGGCTGCGAGAGTGACAAGCCTAAACCAAGCCATTCATCCCATAGACAAACGTCTATGACCGAACCTAGAGGAGTTGCATCATATCGATTGATACTTCGATCAGATATTTAGATTTAAATAAATTAGAAGAAACAGATTTTTAATAACATCTGATATTAAATAAAACCCACTAGAAGCATTTCCTTAAAATAAAACAAACAATTAAAATGTAGAAGACATTAGTTCACTATTTCACCAAGTGGCAACACTGAGCCATCGGAGAAAATCGAAGTGTCACCTCCCGTTGTCCAGAGATGTCGCCTCTAGTACTAAAAAGAACAGTATTACATATTAATATGTAACACCGTAGTCAAACTAGGAACCCTTATAGTTTCGCCATGTCCGTCCGTCCGTCCGTCCCCAGTCTAGCTCAAAGACTCGTAGTACTAGAAAGCTGTAATTTGGCATGAATATACATATTAATCACGCCAACAAAGTGGTAAAATAAAATTTTGAAAAATATTTTTTTTTTATGCAGCTCCCCTACACGTAACGTGGGGATGCCTTTTTTTTTTCTTGCCTACCCCATAGTGTGGGATGTCGTTGGATAGGTCTTTCAAAAATATTGCGGGTTTATTAAAACAATTTTTCGATTAAGGGATCCGTTTATGAAATATTAAGCTTTAAAGCGCTATTTTTTGTTAGAGTCAAGTGTCCCCCCCCCCCTACAGCCAAAACTACAAATACTAAAAATCTGAAAAAAATCTTCAACGAAAGCGCATATAACGAATTTTAAAGGAAAACTATCACGGCTAAGTAGACATGATTAGTTCCTGAGATACAGGCGACTAAAGTGTTTATACCTATCAAAATCGCCTATGATAACTTTGATAGAAACATTTGTTAACGGGGCGTGCAGGACGCGCGGGGGGAGTCAAACTGTCCAAGCAACAAATCGAGCGACAGCCGCGCTCATAAGCGCGAGCGCCTAGTTGCTGTTTGGACGTGCCCCGGAATGCTACCTACAAGTTTGCGATTTGCGATCTGAAAGTTTACAAATTTTCGATTAGATTATTGATTTGAGTTGAGTACCTTTCGTTTGGAAAACTTAAAATTCTGTTTACTGGACCTTGTTTTTTTTTCAATTTCTATTAATTACTATATAAAAGATTTAACTTTTATTGTAATTTAAAGTCGGTTTGAAGCAGTTTAGATACCTAACTACCTACATAGGTATACTGATCTCACACTTAAAAGCTTGGCTCTTGTTTGAGATATTATATACGAATTTATAAGAAAAAGAATCATTACTAAGTAGACTTAATTAGTTCCTGAGATACAGGCGACTAACGGGTTTATACCTACTAAAAATCATCTAAGACAGCGCCAAATAACTTTAAATAGAAAATTGGTTCATACATGTTGATTTTTGAGATAGTTTTTTGTGTTTGTCGTTACGGCTTCGGAACCCTATACTGAGCATGGTCCGACATGCTCTTGCCCGGTTTTTTTTTTGCTTTATCTGTCGTGGTCGCAATAAAATGAAAAAAATGAAATAAAATTTATTTGGCACTTAAAGCACTTAAAATAATACAATTTTCTGAATTAAATTAACTTATACTATATAATTATATTTTAATTGCATTAAGCCCAAAATGGTCTCCACTCAGCTTTTTATGTCACAGTATATTATTTTAATATTCCGTGACGCTGGTTTTCAGTAAGGCCTGGAGAGGTAAATATTAAATTCAGCATCCACTCTAAGAATGAACTTTACTTGGTGCATTACAGATGCAGATTAAACAAAAACACACAAGTTCACGCTTTTATTCCAGTGGCGTAGGCAGAGCTACAGAATTACCAACCACTCCAAAAACCTGTTGACAACTCTGTAACTACATTTTGCACAATCAGGCTAAGGTGACCAGTGTATTAGTGACAGGTTGCAAGCCCATCGCCTAACAGTACAAGCCTTTATTCCCTTAGTCGTCTCTTACGACATCTACTCGAAGACATGGAGTGCCACTATTCTAAACCGGCAACCGCACGGGTAAACAAATCTATATATTTAAACAATAACAAGGGGCCTAATATGGCTGCGTTTATCGAGTGACAAAGTATGGATAAAACATCGTACACACGTATATAAGAGTGCTGGATGCTTTATTCACATTTCGACACGCGATAAACGCTAGCCATAGATATACTAGGCCCGCAGCTCTATACAGGTAGGGCCTGTAACTAAAGCAAAAAATTTAAACGTAGATTCTACTCCTCAAACTAGACAACTTTTGGTTAGCAACTTTTTAAAATCATAAAGTTTTTAGATTGTTCTTTTTTCAAACAAAGTAAATAGTATTTGCAATGTTCTTAAAACTCCGTCTAATTGACATCGCCTGTCAGTCTAGTCACTCTACAGACATAATCAATTTCATAGTACATTGCGTGTTCGAATTAACTTTAAAATGTTATAAAATTCAAACCGCAAGTTTTTTTTTCAAAGTCGTCAAACAAACGTTGCGTAGTTTGAGGAGAAGAATGTATATTTTTAATTTTTGCTCTGGTTACAGGCCCCACCGTGTATATAAGCACATCTTTATCGAGCTCATTATGAATATACCATAACTAGAAACAGGTCAAACATAAATCTTTGGTTAAAACCCGGTTTCTATGCTAGTACTTATTCTATATACATAGGCAAATGCTCTCGGTTAGGGTCCACCTTAAAACTCCTGAAAGTTTTCATTACAACAAATAAAAAATATTAAATCTTTTTATAAGGTATAATTATCAAAAAAATAAATGCAAAATAAGTCAGTCTTTAAGCTTATTTCCTTCGTAAGTAGGCAAATAATCTAATCCGTTCCACCACTGTCACACCCCCCTCCACCCCCACTATCACACGTACCGCCGTCATCTCCACCACCTGTATCACAAGTGCCGCCATCATATCCACCACCTGTATCACAATCGCCGCCGTCATCCTTATCACTATCAGGTGCAGATGGAGCAGTGGCTTCGTAATAGCTAGGTGGTCCTACATCGTTTCCAGCTGTGTACATAGCAGGGTAATGAGTGAAGCCATGTACGGTTTCATCAGTGTTGGTGGACGCGTTGATCGGGCGACTGCGGTTCACGGTTGGAAATCGTCCTCTATTCTTCTTTGCGAAGCACAGACAGAGGCAGCAGCACCCGCAAAATATGGTGAATGACACCTGTAATTAAAAAACAACAATATTTTACTATTCTGTAATATAAAAAAAAGAGTGCTTTCGCTGCGCTTTTTGAAAATGCTTAATGTCACTAAAGGAGTATGCGCAATAGTACATTATTGCCTAGGCAGTGAAGCGGGCAATTGCGGGCCGAGGATTGGTTTAAAAATACGAGGCCCGCAATTGCCGTACCTGCCGAGGCATATATACATAGTGCTTTTCTCAAAAATTACAAGAAAAAAATTGTGTTGGAGTAAAGTAAACAAGCAAGCTTCACATAACAAAAAACTATTACTCTCTACCGCCTTTATGTTTATGACAAGGAGAAACGCAAGCTTTTTTTTAATACTACTCAAGCTATTTTCGAGACACAGATAAAAAAGTTATGTTCCGAACAAAATTTGGATGTATAAGACTTGTGCCCTCATTTTATTAAGGCCGTTTTCACTTTTTTTAAAGTTAGATTCTAGATAGTAATGAAATTTGTATGCTTGTGTAGCGAGCACGCAATGTTTTTTAATTTGAGATCTGTCAGTAAACTATGTACTTCGCATCCCAATATATAGATAGTACTTAATGTCAACTTTTCCTGTCATTTTAGAGAAAAATATATTTGCGTGATTAAATCAGAAATGAGGACCACACTACCTTCTCTCTACGTTAAAGAGTTAACAAAGCGGCCTCACTGTCGCACTTTTGTATGCAAATGAAAAGGACAAGAAATGGTCAGTGGGCGGGAACAATTTCACCTCACTGGCGGGCTCTCCTTACGTGCCCTGGCTCGGAATATGTGATGTATTTACTATTCCTGATGATTTTTGTTCATATTATAGAGCTGAAGTCGCTGACATAGCCCTAAGAACTATAATTAAGTGGCAGTGGGCGGGGCATATGGCTCATATAACCAACGGCCGATGGAGTTGAAGAATTTTCCAGTAGCGTGAGGGGTTCGATTTCCAGTAAACTTAACATAACGCGATTATTATAATTTTGTCGGTGCTTAGTGAACTATAAGTATTATGTATAAAAGGTAGACGCCGCATAAAGTAAGATAAAAATATTTAAAAAACAAGCCTCTTTCTGACGGTCGGGTAAAAGTCAAGATCATATTGTACTGAAATTATTAACAAAACGACCTGCGGATGCTTAACATGGCTGCGTCTATGTCGCGCGTCAAATGTGGATACAGCATCCGTCACTCACGTATATACTTGTTTATGTACGTGTCAGAAGGTGACGGATGCATTATCCAAACTTTGTCACGCGATAAACACAGCCATATTAGGGCCCTAGTTAACCAATTTTCATTAAATAGAGAAGTTGAAGAAATACCTGATTATATTTCTTATCTATTTATTTATTACTTATCTAATTTAATCTTTGGTTACACATACATACATTAAATCACGGCTGTTTCCCATAGAGGAAGGCAGAGACCACTTCTTTCCACTTGTTACGATTCTGACAAATCTTCGGTTATTGAAGTGTTAATAAGTATAGATTTAGAATTGACTTTTCCGGACACTGACTATGATCTGATCACTACATAGTATAAAACAAAGTCGCTTCCCGCTGTCTGTCTGTCCCTATGTATGCTTAGATCTTCAAAACTACGCAACGGATTTTGATGCGGTTTTTTAATAGAGAGTAATTAAAGAGGAAGGTTTTTATGTATAATAAATTCTGTTTTATGGACGGGTGTTACAGAAAACACTCATAAACCGAAGCGAAGCGAGGGCGGGTCACTAGTTGCTTAGAAACGCTACAAGTAATGCCTACAAGTATAATAATACTGAGACCAATACTAGTTACAAGTATAATAATACTGAATAACATGAATTAAGTGCGTCATTAATGTTATTCCAGTTAAATATTATCTGAAGATTTGATATCATACTCGTAAATAGTCTTATTATAAGTATCTAATGAAGCATTTTATATGACTAATCTTGTTTATGCATAAAAATAATTAAGTACCATAAAAGTTTGTGTAAACTGAACTATATTAACACACACTTTTTTTAATAGGTAAGTTCGCGGGAATAAAGTATCTATAAGTCTTTGTCTGACAAACATATACATTAAATACGCTTACTCAAAAGTCTACATCAGTATTATTGCCACTTTACATTATTTACCTCGAAGTAAAAATACATTATAATTAACAAAAAAGTAAAAAAAAAACATTACTATGATCTACACCACAACATTAACCAAAATTTGAAATGACTTACCACACCCAAAACTATAGGAAAAATCAGGAAACTGTCGTCCATATCTCCAACACTTATGTTCTAACAGCTCTAACGACATACACTCTTATCATGTCATAGATATTTTACTATCGATATTCATTGCTTTTATTTGAAACCTGTCAGCTGCCTTTTGAGGTTATGTTATTACTAACCACAATTTCACCAAAATCTTTTTACTTAGTATGGATTGTACCAAAATGACTAAACTCCAATACAATGCAAAGTTATCTTTATTACCATCACAAAAGATTGAATCTCAATCATCACAGCTGCCAAAATATAGTAACATTAACAAAATTGTATCCTACCGAACGTAACACACTTCGCTCTGTCCTCGTTTTGCAACTACAAGCAAAATCAAGGACGCAGAGTCAATTTTATTAGCGGATTATAAACACAGTGTTGCGTGTGTTGCGTGTTGGGAGTGTCTGGCGAAGCGGCAACGTCGCATGATGTCATCGTTGGATACGGGTATTCATGAAACCAAACATTTTTGAGTACTAATTGCCCGTCAAAAATACAGATGCCTAATTCTACTAAGGTGCACTTACCCAGTCTAAATAGAGTATAGACAGCTATACTGCCCTCCTAACCCATAAGCAGTATCTTTAGTTCAGTCTCCAAAGCAAATTCAATTCTATTTTGTGTGTAATAAAGTTGATATTACTACGGGAGGTTTGTCTTAGTTATTGCGTATTGGCTTGTAGGGTATAAATTGCCGTTACAAGTTGCCTATGTACAAGTAAAAGCCTAAGGGCACCTTTATGAAAGGCGGCGGGACTTTCAACTACTTACAGGGGTTATTCTTTCAAAAACAACGGACGGTCGGACGAACGAGCGAAATCGCAGCGGCGAGTTTAAGTAGTCCCGTCAGAGCGAACAAAACACATATTTTAGCGTGTGCATTTTCAATTAAGCAGCAGAAACCATGCTGCTAAATTGAAAATGCACTCGCTAAAATATGTTTTGTTCGCAATGACGGGACTACTTAAACTCGCCGCTTGGACATTCACTCGTCCGTCCGTCCGACCGTCGTTGTTCAGAGAATCACTACCCTGCACTATTCACTGTCCACTATCTTTGACCAAAGTAAATCGGGTTTTTGAGAACCTAAAACGAATATACCATTGTCCATTTAATACTTATTTGTAACAAGTTTTGTGTCCCTACTGACCCCATAATCCTTACTCACCCCGTTATACAGTAGGTATTTGTTAAATTTAAGATCACTATTAGAGTTGCTATTTGCAGAACTATGTGTTAAGTTTATCTGTATCTTATCATTTATCAGGTATTCGTGTCTGAACAACCAATATAATGTATAGTAATTCACTCGTTCGTTCGTCCGACCGCCGTTGTTGAGAGAATAACTACCCAGTTCTAGCGCTATCTCCCGCCTCTTCTATCAGTCCAGTGGCCTTGAAAACCAGCGTGAAGGCTGAGTCTGACACCATGCCGAGTGGATTTTGATGATTACTTTACATTTTAGTACTCGAGTTAGAGAGTTATTTTTTCAAATGTTATTTTTTTGCTTTTGTTTATATATTATTAAAATTGAAGCAACGAATAAACAATATGTTATTTTACCTACTACAAGGCATTCAAATGTAAAATAAGAAATACTTTTCATATTTCAAATTAAATTTTATTATATTATTTTTGTCTACTCTCAATTTATTACATTGCCCTTTGACAAGTGGCAAATTTAACGGTTTGAGACTTCTCTGCATATTTTTATTTATTTTTGTGTACCCCTTAAAACTAATATTTTTGTAGTGATAGGTATTATTAAATAAACAAATTTCAAAGTTTTAAATCTTTATTACAAGAATAACATCAATAAATCTATCCATAGATCCTTACAATTAAAATTCTGAAGAAGCATGTCTTAATAAATAATAAAGCTACTCTCTTATCCTTAAACCTGCCGCCAAGCAGCAGTGTCCGCATTGTTGTGTTGGGTGGAGGTACCCTACATAAATAGAAGGATGTGAGTTTAATACGTGCACCGTTGTGTGAATAAGTAGATATACCTAGATAATGTTTTTCTAAGAGCTGAAGTGTTGTGGTGAAGATAGGTGCGATGAGAACCTTTGTGGCCTTTTAAAAGATAGCTGATGTTATAAACCACGAGTCTAGATTTGTTTTATTTGATTGACTATTAATTTCAGGATTGACGTAAGTTGGCGGAAGGTTGCGTCAGGCGTTTATGTCAATTCCGTTACTTTTGACAGTTTCTGAACGATACTTATTTTAGATTGCAACTTGTTTAGGCTCTATTCTATTTAATTAAACAATATTACTTCGATGTGTGATTGTAACATAACACATTTTATCGCTTGCATTTTCAATTAGGCAACCTTATACGTTCGATCACATAGACAGAAGCCATGCTGCCAAATTGAAAATGGAACTACTTAAACTCGCCGGTGCGACATTCACTTGTTCATTCGACCGACCACATTTTTGAGAGAATCACACCCCAGCCAGTAGTAACTTGTATATAATCTGTGCCTCAGCTATTGTGGAATGCAATTTGCATAGCTTCTTATACATTTAAGTTACTTTACAGTTTTATTGATACCTATTTGACATAATCTACATTGTCAAAAGGGTTTAAGTCTAGTATACTCCGTTAAAATACCCTATTTTATTACAAATTAAGTCGACTTAAACCCTTTTTAACTAGGACCCCAGTACACGACTGATTAGTTAACACTGTCACGGCTCACGAGCCTGTATTTATCAGTGATCAGTATTCAGCAGGCTTCGCGTATTGATATTCCTTACAAATACAAATACTGCCTGTACTAATAATGCAATTTAGGTGGCGCTGTCACCCTATAAAGCCACGGATATACTAGGGGCCAAAATGTCCTGCTACACGACGTTGCCGGACTATATTCGACATGCCTGGCAAAATATCCGTGTGGTTGCCGGGTTAGAATAGTGCCACTCCATGTCTTCCCGTGGATGTCGTAAGAGACGGCTAAGGGAATAAAGGCGTATAGTACTGTTAGGCGATGGGCTTGCAACCTGTCACTAATACACTGGTAAACATCTTAGCCTAAGTGTGCAAAATGTGGTTACAGAATTATCAACAAGTTTTTAGAGTTGTTGGTAATTCTGTAGCTCTGCCTACCCCACTCTGGGAATAAAGGCGTTAGTTTATGTATGTATGTATGTATGTCTGGCAAAATCGAGCGATAAGTAGCATGACTTCGCCTGACGTCGCTACGGACATAAGTCGCGGTGTGCCAGATATATCAAGCGAAATTGGCCGGGTTCGCTTGACATGTCACCGACACATGTCATGGGACATTTGGTCCCCTGGTGTATCCTTGGCTTAACTCACTTATGAATTTCGGAGCTATGACGCCTCAGGCAGACACACATACAGATTTGTATTGATCAGAGTTTCTTATTGTTATTTTAGATAACTAGATAAGGACTAATCCCCGTATCCATAAACTCACAGTAAACCTATATTAGTTAAAGTATTATTTGTCACGGTCTGTCAAAATCAAATGACACCATGAACGAAGAGGGCAAATTATATTTATAAAAAAAAACCGGCCCAGTGGGGGCTGGAAAAACTTTGACAGCAACGCGATATAAGCGTCAATTCACAATCCTCAAATGGGCTAAAAACTTTATTTCTAATGATTATAGTTATTAAACAAATTTTGTGACGTGAAGAATAAAAAAAAAATTAAACCCCGGTACTCAAAGCACGGACTTCATAAGGCTCATATAACAAAACTCTAGTTTTTATTATTTGCAGTCACGTCAGAAGCATTTAAATAGTAGTTTAAATATATTTTTCACTTACCACAATAGAAAGCCATAAATATATAGTAATACTCATTTTGATTGTTTAATGCAAATTTATACTGCACATATCGCTTCACCAGACTACTGTACACTGCTCATTTATGTCGAGCTATGACTACACCTAAACCGACTACGAATTATCATAAATAAGTGGATAGGTACATCCCCGGGACACTTATCAATTTGTTACTACTTTGTTTCCGAGGAAATAAGTCACCCGACTAAAGTTAAGAATGCGCCGAGCAAACGTCGAGCGTCCAGTGGCGCCCTCCGTACTATTATTGTGTTTTCTAATTAAATAATAAATTTCCTTGCAAGCAGACGATATTTTTTTGTACGCGCAAGTATAAACACAATTTATGGGATACATCGCTCATTGAATACAAAACGGACACATTCCAAAATAATTTGCTCTTCCATTAAAAATCGTATTCCAACAGCTTCTAATTTTAAAGTGCAACACTGACTCATTTTGGATTGTGTCCGTTTTGTATTCAATGAACGACATAACAAACTTTAATAACAAAGTAGTAGCTTTGAGTAGTCAGCTTAACGGGAAAAGGTGGCCACTTTTTTCCGTTAAGTTGATAACTCAAAGGTAAATTGTTATTAAACTATGTGATGTATCCTATAAGTTGTGTTTTCATTTGTAGTACAAAAACCTACCGACAAATTTCAAGAAAATACTTTATTTTATTAGAAAACACAATAAAAGTAACGAGAACGAGAAGTAACAGGTGATTAGAGCGTCAAACGCTGTCAAAATGTATGAACTAACAGTCGATTAATATTGATTAAAGGGCATTGGGTAAATTTGTTTGAAGAACATTGTAATTTTTTTCAGCGGCCACTGTTGATTTTTACATTGTTATTTAGAGGACCTCGAAATACACATCGATATACATATACAATTTATGGCGTTTGATAATATCGGAGAAGAGATATTTAAGATTTAAGTGTAAAGTTTTCGGTACTAAAAGTACTCCCAAGTAAAAATATTAAATATCTCGGCTTCGATGCACTTAAGACTATTACATTATGTAACAAAGCATGTTAATTTTGAATTATTCTATCATAATTTACCACTTTGACTAACGGCCTACTTTGAAAATTTATGACTTTTACAAAATAGCAACACTTTTACCCAAACCCCATCATAGTTAGGTCAAATTAGTGCTTACTTAATTAATGCGGGCCTTAGTTTAATTAATACCATTGTAGTCTTGTGAGCACAATCACACCGAACCACTTTGTTCTTTCCCACTTTAATTACGCCTTAAGTCACTCCCGAGCTTGTTATAACCACCACTCTTAATGTTGTCATCGGAAATTATCTCCACGTGACGTTTGGATGAGTCTTGGTCATTTTCCATCTCCATCATTGTTCGATTTCTTTTATTTTTATTCCAAACGCAGCATTGCCATATAGATGCTCCTATAAGCTGGAAATTAAATAGTTAGTAGTTAAAATATAGTCGAAATTAACAGTTTTTTGGTTTTAACCTAGAATAGTGCCACTCCATGTCTTTTTTATTTTTTATTTTTTATGGCATAGAGAAGACAAACGAGCACACAGGCCACCTGATGGTAAGTGGAAACTGTGACCCATAGACATTCGCATTCACAAGACTGCAAATCAATCCTAAGACTGCGAATGCGTTGCCAACCCTAAGGACTAAGATGGAATGCCTCTATGCTAGTAATTTCATCGGCTGTCTTATCCCCAAACCGGAACACAACAGTGCGAACACTGCTGTTTGGTGGTAGGTCTTTCTGTGGAAGTCGTAAGAAGCGACTAAGGGATTAAAGGCTTACAACCTGTCACTAATATACACATGGTAAACATCTTAGCTTGTCTGTGCAAAATGTAGTTATAGAATTAACAACAAGTTGTTAGGGTTGTTGGTAATTCTGTAGCTTTGCCTACCCCACCCTGGGATGAAGGCGTGACGGTATGTATGTATGTTGTATTAGTCATCCCAAAACTGATTGACTTACGTTTATTTTAAAAAATATGGCAAGTAAAGGACCTATGTAATGTTCAAAGCGCAATTTTTGAATAGGTACAGATATCGTCTGTAATCCTGGCGTGTTTAAATTAATATCAAACCACTTTGAATGCGTTACAGGAAAATAAATATGATTAAAACTTTGCATTCCATAAATACGTTCATATACATTCCATAAAGGTCGTGAATTCAAAACTTTTTGAATTTAAAGCAGCATAAAAAAATTAAGAACCAAAAAAAAAGTGTATACATTACGGCATGTTCGCTGTGGTAGACATTGTCAAATTAAGGGTTAAAGATGTTTATTAATTTGAATGTATTTGCACAGTTTAAAAAAAATAGCGGGTTTAATGCTTTAAACCATTCTCAACCAGTCAAAGTCTAGGGCAAGCATAGAATAGTTGAAGTAGGAGCGAACATTTTAGCAAGTGTTTTCAATTATTTTTGTTTTAGAGTGAAAGTGATAAAAGAGGAAACTAAAATCACAACACAGAATGCTGCAAATTGATACGAGTACTTGTCATTAAAGGTTTTTGTAAGTACATAACAATAAGAATAAATTGGATGCGCCCATAGGTGCACTTTACGTTATTTATTTTCAACTTGAATTATTTTCCTTAACATAATGTTACAATAACAAACTTTAACGAATTTTACATGTAAAACACCTTAAGTGAATTAATTTTTATTCGAATAACATATAAACAATATTAATATCACACTAAGTTACTCCTTAATGGTTATTTAGGTAAAAACAGATATGAAACTTAATTAATTGAAAATATGGCATAATTTCTGTGCTTAAATAAAATTACTTAAATATGAAATCCTAAGATCCCCTTCATTATTCTTGCCACTGTCTTACCCCCTTACTTATAAACGTGGAATAAGCTTGGAATAGTTTATACCATGCTTTGTCCTTATATGTAATTGTGACATTTGCATCTGACAGAAAGTGACAAAGGATGACATAAACTATACCTAACCTAACTAGGGTATCTGGGAAACAGGCGTGATTTAATGTATGTATGTATGTATGTATAAGTAAGGGGGTTAAAGTTAATCTAAAAATATGAAACTTACCACGATCGCTATCTTAGCTAATATCACATAAACAAAAATTTCCCATCCACTCATTGTTATTTCTGTCTTGAACCTATTTCCTTTATGTTGTATATTTGTATCAAGTTGAGGAAAATACGTCCACTCCGCTATGATCACAATTTGAATGTAAACCAGTCGAACCAGTCATCTGGGATTTCACAAACAGCTACACTCAAGTGCAATGAAAAGTAGTCATCTTCTTTACATAGTTTAAAATGAAGTCGCTTCCGCTGTCTGTTCGCTTGGATCTTTTAAACTGATCAACGGATTTTAATTTTTCAGCAATTGATAGAGTGATTCAAGAGGAAGGTTATTTACGGGTGTTACAGAAAACTTACATTAACTGAAGCTGGTCGCTAGTTAAGTAGTATATATAAAACAAAGTCGTGTTATTTACATCATATATAACTCAAAAATGGCTGGATCAATTTTTATGATTTTTGTGTTTTAGGATTTATCTTAGGATATAGGATAATAACTATAGATAAAATGACAATTGGCGTAAAGGACAACTAAATTATACTGTAAAATTATTGGCGTAAAGGAGAACTAAATTGAACTGAAAAAATTTCCTATATGCCAATTGCTATTTTAACCATAGAAAAGTAATAAAATCTATAAAAATAACTCAATAAATTTTGTATTTACCTACTTTAAAATCCTTAAACTTGCACATTAATTGACTGCTAGGCGGAATGAAGTTCACCGGTATAGCTGGTTTTAAATACGAATAAACGTACTCTGTGACTCGTTTTCATTGCCATGAAGTGTTAGGTTAAAGAACTTGCTGTGTTGTGGCGAACTTGTGGGGATAACCAAGCCTAAATGATTTTAAATGGACGTATCTGCTGTTGAACAGTCAAAGAAAATTTAATTTTCGATGTTTGTAAATAAGGTGCATTGTGTGTTCTGATGGGTATGCCTTTACATGGAAGAGGAAATCTTACATTAATATGGGACTTTGTTTATTAAATAAGTTACACTAATGAAATGCAAAACAGATCTATGTGCCAAATAGTAGTAACTACTTAACATGGGGGTTGGCAAAATAAATGATTTGCATTTATTAAAATTATAAATTACAAAAATCCTTCTTACCGTACCCAATATAAATAATACGAAATACAACATTCAATTTTAGGTTTGAATATTTTGTCTGAGTATGTTCTAGGATGTTTTAGGATGTTATAATCGTCGGCTTAGTGCAAGAAGTCACTAATGGCATAAAATCACTAAGTACAGGTGCGAGCACGGGCGGACTCGCCGCGACTTACTCTTTCTAACGCACGGATCCATTTTTTTTTACATTGAATAATTCCGATGTTACAGCCATGACATTAAGTCATTAACTTAACTTTTTGCCTTATTGATTTGATGTAAATTGGTTTTAGACCATTACTAACTTTAAACAAAACAAATTTGTTATTTTTTATCTTTTTATTTTGTTTAAATATTCACTTTTGTTACTTATCGACTTTAAAAAATAAAACAATATGAATAAAGCTATGAAAGTATTTGAGCTAGAATTCATTATATGCATATAGTTACTTTTAGCAAACCGTAAAACGAAAATAAAAGTTATTATCATGCTTTAATGATTTTTAACAAAATGAGCATTGGATGCACATTACCACTTTTACTTTAGTATAAAATAACTAAAGCACTTTATAAAGTTTAAAAAAACTAGGAGACAGCATTAATGGCAATCAGAATGATTTTTTAAAGTAATTAATGATATTTATCGATTTTTGTTATGTCCAAAGACATGTAATTCACGTGATTAAATTATGTTTAGTGACTTTTGGCAAATAACTTGTATGAATTTGAACACCTTTAGTGAAATATTCTTGCACAACAGTTCATATTTCAACTCATTTATACCTACGAGTACGTCTTGCTCTCGCGGTAACGGGGGTTCGGCCACCGCGATCGAAGTCATACCGTTGCGGCTGCGACCGGGGATGGACGTTACGCGAGAAGTTAGTGATTTCTTATAAAATGAAGCGAAATGGTATTAAATTTAAGGCAGGACGAGGATCTTTGATGTTAGAAAAGATTCTAAATAAGGAGAATGAAGATCACAGCGTAACTACCTTTGTCATTTATTTATAATAAGATACGTGCAAATTACTTTATGCTGTTAAGTTGTAGGTAAGTAAGTATTTCATTTGCGAAATACTAATGCTAATAAAATCAGGGTATGTAAAAAGTTTTTTAAAAGTACCCTCTGTATTTCAAACGGCCCAAACAATGCATTTTCCAAGGTTGGCAGTTCTGGTCTTTTTGAAGGAGAAGACCAACGTGGTAAGCATGTTGCTCACAATAAAACCAAACAAGACGATATAGATTTTATAAAACAACACATCGAATCATTCCCTACAATGGAATCGCACTATTGCCGAAAAACATCGTCAAAACTCTATTTAGATGGCACGCTATCTATTTCAAGAATGTACGAACTTTATACAGAGGAATGCAAAAAAGCGTCTCGGACTTCTGTTACTTTAAACGTGTACAGAAATGTATATGGAACTGAATATAATTTGGATTTTCACAAACCAAAAAAATACTAATGTCTAACATGTCATAAGTATAACAGTATCAAAAATACAAACGGACCCGATCTTGAATCTTGGAAACAAAAATATGACTTACACATTTCACTAAAAGAACAAAGTCGAGAAGCCAAAGAATTGGACAAAATTCGTGCTAATGAATATGAAAGCTTTAATTCAATAACCTTAGATTTACAAAAGGTACTTCATATCCCAAATGGAACTGTTTCTATTCTTTATTACCTACGCAAATTGAATGTGTACAATGCTACCATTTATGAAGCTCGCACTCCCAACGACGGCTTTTGTTACCTACCTCTGGTCTGAGCTGGATGGCAAAAAAGGAAGCGATGAGGTGGGTACGGCTTTGTATCTATGGATAAAACGTCTGCCATCTACTGTAAAACAGATTTCCATATTCACTGACACCTGTGGAGGCCAAAATCGTAATCAACTCCTTTTAAGCCTGCAGTTGTATTTAGTTCAGACAACTCATCTCGAGGTAATAGAACATAAATATTTAGAGTCTGGTCATACACATATGGAGGTAGATAGCAAGCACAGTGCGATTGAGAACCAATTGCGTTTAATGCCAGTGTACTCAATGATAGACTTCTGTAATGTTATTCGATTAGCAAGATCAAACAGAAAAAATAAGAAAAATTAAACCCTGAAAAAACCGTACGAACCGATAGTTATGAATCACACAGATATTTTGAACCTAAACGACTTGAGAGATAACTTGATGCAGAATCGATCGATTGATGTCAATGGAGAAAAACTGCGATGGCTTAAAGTGAAATCTTTTCGACTAGAGAAAAAAAGGCCGAATGTTGTTTTATACAGATACGATTTCAAATCTGAGTATAAAGAATTTCACGTATTAAAAAGTAATACATCCCAATCTATGGCCCCAATAAAACAACTGCGAAAACGTAAGCTTGAAAAACCCATACAGGGTTTCAATTATAACACTTACATTTCGAGAAAAGCTTACAACCAAAAACTGCCAATCACTTAAAAAAAGGACTTACTAAAAATGTGAAATGAAAAAATTATACCCGCGGAACTTCACCACTGGTACCAGAACTTGCCAGCCAAAGAAAGTCGTGATTATGTACCTGAAGAAATGTCTTCAAACTCAGAAGACGAAGAGTAAAAAAGATGGATGACTAGGTTTTTTAACTCTTTTTCGTACTTACAGTATTAGGTCAAAATCAAAGGCTGATCTTTTTATTTTAATACTTTTAGAAGTTTTTATGTTTTATAACAGTAAGTAAGTAGTGCTTGCTGTGAGTGTCTGGGATTATAATATAATATTAAGTTCCTCTATAAAAAAAAAACCTTTTTTAGTTATTTTAGTTTGGAGTTACAAATAACGCCATTTTGAGAATTTTATGTTATTGTTGTGGTTTTGTTGAGTTTATATCTGTGAAGTAGAGTTTTTAAAACTGTTTATGCGTTGTTAATTAGTAAATAATGTTCATAAAGTTTCTAAGGTAATAATTATGACTGATGAAACCAAATTTCTCGTTAAAACCTGTGTTTCTCGATTGAATTGTGATTAAAATAAAAAATAACTAATTGTAAGTTCCCTTTAAGCGAGAAAGACAAAAAGTCACTAACTACATATTTAGGCTTTTAAAAACGTTATTTGGAATTATTGTACAAAGTTTTTAATTGGTTTTGATACTAAATATACTTAGCTAACCACTTGTGTTTAATTTTTAAATCTAGACCCGAACCTACAACAATAATGTTCATTTGACTAAGTCAAAACTTTGGGCCCGTTTTTCTCTGACTTGACTTTTTGTGGGTTAATGACTTCTTGCACTAAGCCGACGTAATACTCTATGTGAAAACACAAACCTTTATTATTAAAACCAAGATTCCCCCAGTGTGAAAGTGGAAACAATCCTGCGCGAGAGTCGATTTGTAGGTGTCACAGTTAGGCGGTAAGCGGCGCGGTGTGAGGGGAGCGCGTCGTTATTATAATTTTATAGTCGCCGTCAATAGAACTTGTGAACGATGAAAACAAATTAGGACTGATTGACACATAACCTCAAATATTCACCAAAAGTCTTTTTATTAAAAATAACGTATAATTAATAGTTATTTCATCTCAAACTTAATATGAAAATAATAATAGTGTATAAATCATTGCAAGGCCCTCACTTGATCTTTAAAAGACGTGTTAATCGTGTTTGTTTTCATCCTTTGTGACTTCTATTGACGTTGACTTTAGCGATATATCGGTTCATGTTACGTTGTGTGGATTATTAACTGTTAAAGCTCTGGTTTGAACCTTAGGACCTTGTGCAGGGTCTGTCCGGATCGCTACCACCATCTTATCCATTAACCTACCGCCAAACAGCAGTGTTCGCATTGTTGTGTTCCGGTTTGGGGATAAGACAGCCGGTGAAATGACTAGCATAGAGGCATTCCATCTTAGCCAGGGTTGGCAACGCATTTGCAGTCTTAGGATTGCATTGAAGTCTTGTGATTGCGAATGTCTATGGGTCACAGTTTCCACTTAGCATCAGGTGGCCTGTGTGCTCGTTTGTCTTCTCTATGCCAAAAAAAAAAACTTTTTTTTTAGTAAAATAAAAAAAAAATGTTGATAGTGATTGTAAAATGAATAAAAAAAATTAAATTGTTACATTATTAAATTGGCGGGCCGGGCAGCACGCGATCACTGCGCACGCGCAACGCTCCATTATGCATTGATTTTCTTTACCATCAAGCATACAGGAAAGTCAACACAATAATCTGAAAATAAGATGATTAGTAGATAAAAGATGGTTGAAATAACCGTTTTTAAGATTCCATTTTTTTTAATCAGGCCGTCAAAAACGCCATACGTTTTAAATAGAGTATTTTTATTTCGATTTTTGTCGAACAGAATCGATATTATTTCAATTCAGATCAAAAAGCAAAAAAACTGGTCTTGCTCGAGTTAACGGCTAATTTCGCACCGCAGAGGTTTTCAGGACAGCGAAAAATATTTTGCAACTTCAAAAAAACTCTGTTTTACTAATAAATAATATATTTTTGCACAAAGTGTTCTCGAAATCGATGTTAATTAATACTGAATTTTCAATTTATTTCTAATCTGTTTATTTCAAATTTTAGATCGAGTTACGAACACATTTGCGGGTGGTAGGACCTTATGCAGGGTCCGTCCGGATCGCTACCACCATCTTATCCATTAACCTACCGCCAAACAGCAGTGTTCGCATTGTTGTGTTCCGGTTTGGGGATAAGACAGCCGGTGAAATGACTAGCATAGAGGCATTCCGTCTTAGTCTCAGGGTTGGCAACGCATTTGCAGTCTTAGGATTGCATGGCAGTCTTGTGAATGCAAATGTCTATGGGTCACAGTTTCCACTTACCATCAGGTGGCCTGTGTGCCCGTTTGCCTTCTCTATGCCATAAAAAAAAAAAAAAAAAAAAACGTATTTTGCGTCATCGACTATCGAGTATAATTGTATATTACAATTTTGTTTTGTCATTATTTGCTAGGCCAATATCATCGTATCTACAAAAACCATATTACACATAACAGATTCGTGGCTGTTTTATTGTATTTTATGACTTAACCTACTGTAACTCCGGTTAGAAATATTAAAAAATATATAAATATACAATTAATTGTATTACGTTTAAGTAGAAATAGGCTGTTAACATTATTGTTCATTTTTATTTACTGAATATTGAAAGAAAAAAAAAGACAACGAAATAATTAAGACATGTTTTAATATTTTATCGTACAAAAAAAATTTCAGACACAATTAAAGTACATCAACACCATCATTTGGTAATCACCACCCTAAAAAAGTAGGTAAGCACTTAAATATTTCAGAACTTATATAATTGAAAACTAAATAGTGTTTAAGAAGTAAACATTAACTCTTTTTTTGGTCTAATCAAGTGATTTAATAACAAAAAAACTTTAAGTATTACTTAGCACCTAACTCTCCCTTTAAGTCTAAAAAACACTGAGTTACGATTTCACTCGTATCGACGGTCGATTTTATGCATAAGCATAACATTTTATATATGTATAAGTATATCAGCCGCGACTGCGTCCGTGTAGGATTCGTTTATTGCTCTTTCCTCTGACACAGTACATTTTCCGGGATAAACAGTAACCTATCGTCGCTACGTGTGCAACAGTCACCACACCATGTGTGTTGGCGGGGTGCGTATCTACTCACATAACTATTTAAGTCCTATTATCGGAAGTCCTAAAATGTTTCTCATAACATTATACATCATAATGATCACTCTTCATACTTTCCATAAAAAATTTTAGTACTAACGATCGGAACTCATAATCATCTGAATTCATAACGCCAATATTAATGAAACCGTACGCTTTTCACAATTTCTTAAATCTTACGTGTAATTAATAAGGTTAGGTTAGGTTAGGTTAGATTTCTAAAAAATCTCAAAAGTAACAGTTTCTTAAAAAAAATGCATTATGAATTGCGATAATTATGACTTAAAAAGTATGAACAAAAAACTATAGAAAACAAAAAATAGGAATAAGAATTTTATGAGAGTCAATATGGTTGGCGCACTATTCAGTAAACACAATAACTGTTATTTTCGGAATTTATTTATAGCAGTGTTAATTTTTCACAGATCGTAATTTTGTATTGACGTTTTGGAAAAGTAGATAACGGTTTTTATACCATGTGTATAGTAAAATAAGGTTCGAAATATCATTTAAAAAAACTTAAAAATACTCAAAGCGATTTTTGCACACGTAACGACGACGGTGTGCTATTCCTGACTAAAATCTATCTTTGTGCCAAATTTCATACAAATCTGTTCAATTATTCTAGCGTTATTCTGACTGACTAACAAACATCGGATAAGTAGAGATTAAAAGGTGAGTAGGGACACAACCTAAAATAATTCATAACTTGTTACAAATAAGAACAAGTATGCATCACAATAACGTTACGTCTATTGGAAATAATATCAGTCTTATAATTAGTAACATACGCGTCATTTTAGGTTGTGTCCCTATTTACCCCTTAATCCCTATTTACCCCGTTTTAAGGTATTGTTAGACATATCTCATTATATTCGATCTTGTGCTCTTGTCATGTTCAAATATTAAATCACTTTGCATGCACGATAGGTTAATTTTACTATCATGAAAACGTAACTTTAGTACCCTTTCGTCGATATAATTTGTTAAGCACTTTACTTTTATAATTCAAGACCTTATAAGTAAGATTTGAAATGTTATTCGGGTGAATGAAAAAACTGGAAAAAAATACTGCAAATAAAAAAACTTGTAATTTGAGATTTGTGTTAGTTTGTTTTAATAAAATGGGTGTGCCCGATTTTCAACTTTATTAACTTTTAATAAATAATTATAATCAATCTTACTATCACACGAAGTTACTTATTAACTATTATTTAGGTAAAAACAGACTCTGAAACTTAACTTATTGAGTTAAATATTGCAAAAAAAAACTGTGTAAGTATAAATATATTTAGAACTTCCTTATTCCTAATGACGGTTGTAAAATCTAAAAAAAAAAACTACAACTAAAACTTACCATAAGTATTAAAATAACTATTACCCCACTTAAAATCGTAATAATCATTTGCCAAGTTGCCCTGGTCATTTTTGTATTTTATTGATTTTATTTTTTCTTTCAATCTGTATTCAACTAAGGAACGTACGTCCACTCCGTATCGCTCCCAATTTAGGTTTAAACCTCGCCTGAGGCTTATCTGAAGAGCAACGAAAAGCAGTCACTTTTTGTTTAAATTAACATGCAGTGTGACTGGTTTTCATTACTATAAATTGTTAGATAAAGGGACAAGGCAAAAATTTAGGGATAATCATCTCTGCCATTTTAAAAGGGCATATCCGCTGTTAAATAGTTTTTTTTTAAGTTTTAGTGCTTAATAATAAGGTATAATCTGCATTATGAGTTCTGTCACGGATAGGCTTTTAAAACGAGGAGGAAAACCACAAATATATGCACTTTGTTATTTTATCAAATGAGGTATACGCACGTGCTTCAACCACATATTAGTTAACGATAACTATAATTTTTCACAAAATTCACCATTTTGCTTCTTAAACTTCATAGATGACAATAAATGCAAGTGAGTAGTGAGTTTATGTTTTTTTTGGTTTCTTATAACCATATAATTAACATAAGTTAATAACTCCTTTGTTTCTATTAAAACATTGATACATTTACAATTATAACATAATAATCGTTTTCCTTACTCTAGCACAAAATATATAATAAAATTAGGAAATATAACTAATAAACAATACATTTTCTAAAAACTTTAATCTACCCCACCACTGTCACATCCTCCTCCACTATCACATCCCCCACCACTATCACATCCCCCCCCACTATCCCATCCCCCACCACTATCACATCCCCCACCGGTATCATCTCCCCAACCGGTATCACCTCCTCCACCGGTATCATCTCCCCCACCGGTATCACCTCCTCCATCGATATCACCTCCTCCATTGATATAACCTCCCCAATTCCTGAATCCTCTCATGCCTCGGGGGGCTGAGTATGCTCGATAACGCATGCCCCCTCCCCTTTCAATATCTCTTATCCTGCTCCTCGAAATCTTCTTATCTTCATCATCCCCGCAACATACGGAACAGTAAATCATTCCCATCAGTGTCTGAAAACATATTAATAATTAATACTTATTTAGTTATTACGTGTTATTTAGCGAATAAATGCTGCTAGCATCATTTCGTCGCTGAATAAATGCTGCTAGCATCATTTCGTCGCTGAATAAATGCTGCTAGCATCATTTCGTCGCTGAATAAATGCTGCTAGCATCATTTCGTCGCTGAATAAATGCTGCTAGCATCATTTCGTTGCTGAATAAATGCTGCTAGCATCATATCTTCGCTGAATAAATGCTGCTAGCATCATTTCGTCGCTGAATAAATGCTGCTAGCATCATTTCGTCGCTGAATAAATGCTGCTAGCATCATTTCGTCGCTGAATAAATGCTGCTAGCATCATTTCTTCGCTGAATAATAAATAAGATTGAGCAATGTATTAGATACCAGCTCCGAACGAAGAGGTCATCATTAAACTGCGTTTTAAATGTTTTTATTTACTTTATCTATCCAAATATAAACCCTAAATGATACGTTCAAAAACCGCACATTATGACCACCATAAAAATAGATGGTTTTGTTAGAACAAATTTCTTATGTGTAAAAATGTTATTATTGCTAAATAATAACATCGATTTCGATAATATTATTGCATTCAAATTTCGAACATCTCTGAAAAACAAAGAAATTTGATTTCACCTCTATTCTCATATCAGGCGAGATTACGTTTAGTTCGAAATAAACTGTCAATTTGCATACAAAGGACATGGCCCGTTTGTGCCCCAATTTGTACACGAATGAGACATATGTGAAAAATCATTAAATAATTATTAATTACACGCGTGATTAATTAAATCTCTGTACAAGCAGCGGAAAAAAAGTAAATATAAAAAATATATTGACAGACATTGACAGATATTGACACTTGACAGTTTGGCATGTACACATACGCGTGCCGGCGTGTTATTGAAAAAGGTGAATCCCTGGAGGCCGTATTAAAAATTCTTAAAACTGACAAGTTCTAGGCAACGAAAGGGACAGAGCCATATGACATCACTCTGTACCTTTCACTAGAGGACGTTTAACTTGGCATGCCGCCTTTTTGGATTAAAGACTCGGGATGCAAAATAAAATAAAAAATTAAGGTGGTTCGCCTAAGGTTCGCGCCCTTTTCGCGCTATAGAGCAGTTTTTTTTTTTTTTCCTATTTTCTGACAAAAATAACAGTAAGGACTAGAAAAACAACAAACGTTTTACTATTGATATTATTGATGTCCGTGAAGTTAGCAGATCATTTTCCAGAAAATCAAAAAAAAAACGGAGTTCTATTGGCATGCAGAATAGTTCTATAGTTCCTGATACTTTTTAAACATAGTTCTGGCGATTTAAGCTGAAAAAATGAAACTCGATTTTACATGAAAATGCTCTGCTAACTTCACGCACATAGCATATCATTTTTCATCAAATTAAGAAACAAAACGTGTTTTGGCATCGCACAGCAGAGTTCTATAGTTCTAGGCACATTTTGGAAAATTTCAAGACGACATTACAACAAAAAAAAATGTTTTGCTTCTTACGAAAATGCTCTGCTAACTTCACGCACATAGCATATCATTTTTCATCAAATTAAGAAACAAAACGTGTTTTGGCATCGCACGGCAGAGTTCTATAGTTCTAGGCACATTTTGGGTAATTTCAAGACGACATTACAACAAAAAAAAATGTTTTGTTTCTTACAAAAAGGATCTGCTAACTTCACATATGCTCTGCTAGGCTTAACTTTGGTATTAAACGGTTCAAATAACAGTGTCTGCGATATATCCGATGAGTTCTAGCCACTACCTAGATCACTTGTTTATATTTTTCACGATGAAACCAAAAAATTGTAAATTCCTAGAAACGGTGGTTGTTCGAGGCTTGATTTTGATATAAATCGGTTTAAATGGCGATGTATGCGAAAGGGCTAGAGAGTTCTAGCCTCTAGACTGGGGGGTTATTATGACATAGTTATGCAATTTTGTTAACGCTGAAAGACAAGGACAGAGCTAAATAATTGCCATAGCTCTGTCCCTTACACTGTAAAATGAACTGCAGAGTTATGTAATAAGTTGTTTAAATTTTTCATAAAGTCGTAAAATCCAAGTTATGCCTATGCTCTGCTAGGCGATAAGGTCGAGTTCTGGGCTTGTTTTTGATCTTAACTGGTTGCAGTGACCGTGTTTGTGATAGTTCCGAGGAGTTCTAGCCTCTAGACCACTTGTTTGAATTTTTCATGACGTCATATGAAAAATCGTAAAATCCAAGTTATGCCTATGCTCTGCTAGGCGATAACGTAGAGTTCTGGGCTTGATTTTGATCTTAACTGGTTGCAGTGACCGTGTTTGTGATAGTTCCGAGGAGTTCTAGCCTCTAGAACACTTGTTTGAATTTTTCATGAATTTTTCATGCTGTCATATGAAAAATCGTAAAATCCAAGTTATGCCTATGCTCTGCTAGGCGAAAACGTAGAGTTCTGGGCTTGATTTTGATCTAAACTGGTTGCAGTGACTGTGTTTGTAATAGTTCCGAGGAGTTCTAGCCTCTAGACCACTTGTTTGAATTTTTCATGAATTTTTCATGCTGTCATATGAAAAATCGTAAAATCCAAGTTATGCCTATGCTCTGCTATTCGATAACGTAGAGTTCTGGGCTTGATTTTGATTTAAACTGGTTGCAGTGACTGTGTTTGTAATAGTTCCGAGGAGTTCTAGCCTCTAGACCACTTGTTTGAATTTTTCATGAATTTTTCATGCTGTCATATGAAAAATAGTAAAAACCAAGTTATGCCTATGCTCTGCTAGGCGATAACGTAGAGTTCTGGGCTTGATTTTGATCTTAACTGGTTGCAGTGACCGTGTTTGTGATAGTTCCGAGGAGTTCTAGCCTCTAGACCACTTGTTTGAATTTTTCATGAATTTTTCATGCTGTCATATGAAAAATCGTAAAATCCAAGTTATGCCTATGCTCTGCTATTCGATAACGTAGAGTTCTGGGCTTGATTTTGATTTAAACTGGTTGCAGTGACTGTGTTTGTAATAGTTCCGAGGAGTTCTAGCCTCTAGACCACTTGTTTGAATTTTTCATGAATTTTTCATGCTGTCATATGAAAAATAGTAAAAACCAAGTTATGCCTATGCTCTGCTAGGCGATAACGTAGAGTTCTGGGCTTGATTTTGATCTTAACTGGTTGCAGTGACCGTGTTTGTGATAGTTCCGAGGAGTTCTAGCCTCTAGACCACTTGTTTGAATTTTTCATGAATTTTTCATGCTGTCATATGAAAAATCGTAAAATCCAAGTTATGCCTATGCTCTGCTAGGCGATAACGTAATCCGTCCAGCCGTTGAAGCGTGAAGGATTAACAAACATACACACTCACACACTCACAAACTTTCGCCTTTATAATATTAGTGTAACTAAAACTTAAAAAAAAAAAACTATATTTGACAAAAAATAGGTATAAAAACGTAGTTCATAAGGTTATTTGTACATATAAGTAATTGTTGAGTTTAAAGTATTTACCTAGCAATAGTTTTATTTTATTTTAGGTAGGTACGTGTAAGAATTCTGTAAATATTTAATGCTCCAACTTCAATCAAACAGATCAGTAGGTACACATTATAATAATATTTTATTGTAATTAATAGGTAATTAGGTTAAAACAATAAGCGTCACATTGTAATTTTGTAAATAAATAATTATAATTTGTAAATACATATAACTAGATTGGTAAGTAAAATAATGTTGTATATAGGTTAATTTTGAGTATTATTAAGAATAGGTAGGTAGGAAGTTTAATAAGTAAAGTGTATGATGTAAATAATTAAAAAAAGTTGCGCCGTTTTGGCCTTTGAATTAAATAATTAGTTAATTCAGTTTATTTTTCGCTTTTTAGTGGTTTTAGTTAGGGAGTTTTAGTTTAATGTTTTTTTTGAAGTCGGTTTAATTATTTTTTTTTAAAGTTTGTTTATTTTTCTATTTTCAGTGTAAATAATCGTAGGTACGTAGTAAGTTGAACTACTTCATATAACTTGAGCTATAATCCATTAAGTAAACCATGGGTAGACCTACAAAAGGTGCAGCTCGCATGAGGCAAAACAGGATTCGAGAATCAAAAAAAAAAAGGAACGTCTATCCAAAAACTGCAATCGGAATACTGTATCTCGTTCCCGAGAATCTCCAGTGACTCGTAATGTCAGATTGTCGCAAATGAGACATTACATGCGATCTCAAATATCACAAGAGACGCACAGTGATAAAATCCATCGACAAAGTATGTCTGTACGTTTTCCTTTCCATGAAAAAAAACAGAAACGTACAGACGTACTTCTTTATATAACTACAACATGTTTAAAAATCGTGGAAATCGGTCTTGATTTAGGGGGTGAGAAACGTTATCGCCCGGAGCTAAATTTGTATGATTTTTTTTTTCAGCCACGCGATTTTAGCGGCTGTTTACAAATCTCTTAAGACTCTTAATACCTAAAATATCAAAAATACTGACTTTAAACAGTGATCCTAGTGTGAGTTATTTAAGTCAGTTGCGATAGCCAGATAGTGGCAATTACGAGACTCCATCTTACCTACAATATTTAACCCTTAATAACATAAATAAAATAAAATAAAAAAGATATTGTTTTTTAAAACATTCATTTTATTTTATATTTTTCATTGATCATAATTCATAATAAACTGTTATGTAGTCCCACTTCTTAGTTGATATGAAACTTTGAGACATTTCAAGCACGCCGCAAGCAAGACCGCGGGAAAATCATAGTCATATTTAAACAATTCAATGTTCTTCGTTATAATCGCTCAACTATCTTAACCGAGATATTTGATCGCCACCCTTGAAAGAGGTACCGTTGAGGAGTTCCGGTGGCCATCTGTGGTCTTCATCATGAGTTCCACTTCACCAAATGATACTTTCTGAATGCAAATGCTAGGCTTGTTAATAAAAATACTAAAATCGCTATATGTGTGCCTACAATATTTGAGGAGTTCCCTCAATTCCTCACTGATCCCCTCATCAGATTCAGATTTGGTGACAATGGGACCACCTCGAAAGCATACTCTATCAAACCAAAAAATAATTTTTAAAATCGGTCCACAATTGACGGAGTAATCGGTGAACATACTAACTGTAAACCGCACGACACAAGTATTAAATAAGTCACTAGATGGCACTACCTGCACTCTTTCACAGGTGTTTATATTATTGTTTGTACTTTTGTTTATAGATGATATGAATTTCAATAGATTAACTAGATGAGACCACATTGCAATACGAATTAAAGTAAATTTAATTCTGGCGCGATACATGACAAAATTTCCATATGAATCAATACAACACGATAGTTAACGGATGATATTTAGCTAGTTGACGTCAGATGGAGCAAGCTGTGCTAATTTTTGATATGGAATTAAAGACCAGCACCATTGAAAATTCGAATAAATGTTCAGGTGCATTCATACATGGCAAACTTTCCATATGGATCAAAACTTGTTTCTGTAAAAAAAACTTTAATCCCATATCAAAAATTAGCACAGCTGGCTCCATCTAGCGGCAACTAGCTAAACAACAACGGTTAACAATCGTGTTGTATTGATTCACATGGAAATTTTGTCATGTATCGAGCCAGAATTAAATTTACTTTTATTCGTATTGCAATGTGGTCTCATCCAGTTCTATTGTAACTCATATCATCTATAAACAAAAGTAAAAACAATTATATAAAAACATGTAAAAGAGAACAGGTAGTGCCATCTAGTGACAGGTATTTAATACTTGTGTCGTGTTGTTTACAGTTTTAGTCTTGAATAAATAGAAATAAAACCTTTAAAATTAAGTCCTGAATACGTAAAACCATCACAAAACTTACGTATTAAATAAGTTCGGTTGATAGTAATATAGTATAAGTTTTTATTTAACTCATGTATAACATTTTGAATGATACGATATAAAGACGTTAGATGGCGTTAGGTGTAGTGGTAATTTGTTAGTAAATTACTTAAAACTCATTCTTATAAAAGTTAGTTCAAAATAAAAACCTAATTATCCCATTAAATGGATCATTTTTTTTGGGTGACTGTGATTATGGTTTTATTTTTATATTTATGATTACTAATGTTGTTAAATTTATGACTAGATGGCGTTCTAATCGAGTTAGATCGCGCTATCGTTGTGTTTTATTTCTCACCGGTAAATTTACCTTAGCGCACAATGAAATCACATGACAAGTTCATCTGATACTTTCTAATACTTATGACACTTATGTTGAATTAATGTACTGAGGGAGTTAAATATAGTAAGAGGTTATCCGGAGGATTAGTTCCTTAAAAAGTAGGTATTTGTGGTTGACAATGGGGTCGAAACCATATGATAAAATTGCCCTACAGCAATTGTTATTGACCGAAAATTGTCGCACAATAGACGCTAACGGAGTAGTTTTGGCACCGTCTAACGACGTTTATAAAAACATCTCTGCGCTAATGGCAGAACAAGGGTCAATTATTACATCCAAACACATTCACACAATTGTGAACAACAATCGTAACGGGTTAAAGGATATGATTTTATCCCAACTTGGCATTCGTGAGCCCGAGTTGACAACTACTGCCTCTGACATCAGCGAACATTGCTCTGTATCGATGTCCTCTTCTGATCAGAGCATTAATTCGAGCAACACGGATTCAGGATCAACATTCGATAAATGTTTTAATATAATATTGTCACCTGAAAAATGGAACTCGATACGTCCACAGGAAAAGATCTATAATAAACGGAGTTATTACAAGCTACAACCTGGTTGGTCTGACATCGTGGCAGAAGCTATGTGGGTCCAACACCACATGGATTGCGTGTTTGTCTTTAAAAATAATAACGTTTACGTAAGCCCAATTGCCGCAAACTTTTTAACTTTTGAGGGCTATTGTCATGAGTGCAAGGCAAAAGTTTGCGGCAAGTTGGTACGAGAACCGGCTTCAAATGTCGATCTCGTCATTAAATGTTTTATTGAAGCAATAAAGCCGAGCGCCCATACCGGCAACAAAAGACGACAGTTACGGGGAAACCGTCGCAAAAATGTCGCCGACTGCATCATAAACGGACGTCAAGATGGCGTAAGTTGGCGACGCAAGGAAGCCGGGCGCCTCAAGGAGTTTGGGGGTAAAAACCCTCCAATTTTACCATCAAACGAAGTTATTCGAAAGGCTAAAGAGCAGCGATTATTGGAGAAATATGATTTACAGTTCGCAAATCCAGCGTTAAACTTGGTAAAAAACGCTGAGCACGGAAAATTTGTTGGATGCATTCATCATGTCGCAATACTCAAATTTAATTGTATATATTGGCGGCCTGAACAACTTCAGGTTTATAAATCTCGGTGCCGCAAAAGTCAAAATGCAATTTTAACTATTGACGCCACGGGTGGTGTTGCTAAGCGAGAAACCACTGAATCGCCCCATATGTTTTTGTACCAATGTGTTCTCGTGACCGAGGATGGCAGCGTGCCTACATTCCAAATGGTTTCGGCGGATCAGCGGTCACTCATCGTAGCTCATTTCTTGCGTCTTATCGTAGCAGCAAACGCACCAATACCACCAACTGTAGTAACTGATTTTGGCTGGTCGCTGTTAATAGCAGTGGCTGAAGTATTCGGAAAATGTGCCAGCCTTACGGATTACTTACAAAGGTGCTACGATGCGGTGATGAACAATCCAACAGTATTACCAGCGACGTTTATCCGCTTAGATATCTGCCACCTTTCGGCAATGGTGTCGCGATGGCTTTCGGGAGGTAAACTGCAACCAGTTAAGATCAAAATCAAGCCCAGAACTCTACGTTATCGCCTAGCAGAGCATAGGCATAACTTGGATTTTACGATTTTTCATATGACAGCATGAAAAATTCATGAAAAATTCAAACAAGTGGTCTAGAGGCTAGAACTCCTCGGAACTATCACAAACACGGTTACTGCAACCAGTTAAGATCAAAATCAAGCCCAGAACTCTACGTTATCGCCTAGCAGAGCATAGGCATAACTTGGATTTTACGATTTTTCATATGACTTCATGAAAAATTCAAATAACTGGTCTAGAGACTAGAACTCCTCGGAACTATCACAAACACAGTCACTGCAACCAGTTAAGATCAAAATCAAGCCCAGAACTCTACGTTATCGCCTAGCAGAGCATAGGCATAACTTGGTTTTTACGATTTTTCATATGACAGCATGAAAAATTCATGAAAAATTCAAACAAGTGGTCTAGAGGCTAGAACTCCTCGGAACTATCACAAACACGGTCACTGCAACCAGTTAAGATCAAAATCAAGCCCAGAACTCTACGTTATCGCCTAGCAGAGCATAGGCATAACTTGGATTTTACGATTTTTCATATGACTGCATTAAAAATTCATGAAAAATTCAAACAAGTGGTCTAGAGGCTAGAACTCCTCGGAACTATTACAAACACAGTCATTGCAACCAGTTAAGATCAAAATCAAGCCCATAACTCTACGTTATCGCCTAGCAGAGCATAGGCATAACTTGGATTTTACGATTTTTCATATGACGTCATGAAAAATTCAAACAAGTGGTCTAGAGGCTAGAACTCCTCGGAACTATCACAAACACAGTCACTGCAACCAGTTAAGATCAAAATCAAGCCCAGAACTCTACGTTATCGCCTAGCAGAGCATAGGCATAACTTGGTTTTTACGATTTTTCATATGACAGCATGAAAAATTCATGAAAAATTCAAACAAGTGGTCTAGAGGCTAGAACTCCACGGAACTATTACAAACACAGTCACTGCAACCAGTTAAGATCAAAATCAAGCCCAGAACTCTACGTTATCGCCTAGCAGAGCATAGGCATAACTTGGATTTTACGATTTTTCATATGACAGCATGAAAAATTCATGAAAAATTCAAACAAGTGGTCTAGAGGCTAAAACTCCTCGGAACTATCACAAACACGGTCATTGCAACCAGTTAAGATCAAAATCAAGCCCAGAACTCTACGTTATCGCCTAGCAGAGCATAGGCATAACTTGGATTTTATGATTTTTCATATGACGTCATGAAAAATTCAAACAACTGGTCTAGAGACTAGAACTCCTCGGAACTATCACAAACACGGTCACAGCAACCAGTTAAGATCAAAATCAAGCCCAGAACTCTGCATTATCGCCTAGCAGAGCATAGGCATAACTTGGATTTTACGATTTTTCATATGACGTCATGAAAAATTCAAACAAGTGGTCTAGAGGCTAGAACTCCTCGGAACTATCACAAACACAGTCACTGCAACCAGTTAAGATCAAAATCAAGCCCAGAACTCTACGTTATCGCCTAGCAGAGCATAGGCATAACTTGGATTTTACGATTTTTCATATGACTTCATGAAAAATTCAAATAACTGGTCTAGAGACTAGAACTCCTCGGAACTATCACAAACACAGTCACTGCAACCAGTTAAGATCAAAATCAAGCCCAGAACTCTACGTTATCGCCTAGCAGAGCATAGGCATAACTTGGTTTTTACGATTTTTCATATGACAGCATGAAAAATTCATGAAAAATTCAAACAAGTGGTCTAGAGGCTAGAACTCCTCGGAACTATCACAAACACGGTTACTGCAACCAGTTAAGATCAAAATCAAGCCCAGAACTCTACGTTATCGCCTAGCAGAGCATAGGCATAACTTGGATTTTACGATTTTTCATATGACTTCATGAAAAATTCAAATAACTGGTCTAGAGACTAGAACTCCTCGGAACTATCACAAACACGGTCACAGCAACCAGTTAAGATCAAAATCAAGCCCAGAACTCTGCATTATCGCCTAGCAGAGCATAGGCATAACTTGGATTTTACGATTTTTCATATGACGTCATGAAAAATTCAAACAAGTGGTCTAGAGGCTAGAACTCCTCGGAACTATCACAAACACAGTCACTGCAACCAGTTAAGATCAAAATCAAGCCCAGAACTCTACGTTATCGCCTAGCAGAGCATAGGCATAACTTGGTTTTTACGATTTTTCATATGACAGCATGAAAAATTCATGAAAAATTCAAACAAGTGGTCTAGAGGCTAGAACTCCTCGGAACTATTACAAACACAGTCACTGCAACCAGTTAAGATCAAAATCAAGCCCAGAACTCTACGTTATCGCCTAGCAGAGCATAGGCATAACTTGGATTTTACGATTTTTCATATGACAGCATGAAAAATTCATGAAAAATTCAAACAAGTGGTCTAGAGGCTAAAACTCCTCGGAACTATCACAAACACGGTCATTGCAACCAGTTAAGATCAAAATCAAGCCCAGAACTCTACGTTATCGCCTAGCAGAGCATAGGCATAACTTGGATTTTATGATTTTTCATATGACGTCATGAAAAATTCAAACAACTGGTCTAGAGGCTAGAACTCCTCGGAACTATTACAAACACATTCACTGCAACCAGTTAAGATCAAAATCAAGCCCAGAACTCGACCTTATTGCCTAGCAGAGCATAGGCATAACTTGGATTTTACGATTTTTCATATGACAGCATGAAAAATTCATGAAAAATTCAAACAAGTGGTCTAGAGGCTAGAACTCCTCGGAACTATTACAAACAAAGTCACTGCAACCAGTTAAGATCCAAATCAAGCCCAGAACTCTACGTTATCGCCTAGCAGAGCATAGGCATAACTTGGATTTTACGATTTTTCATATGACAGCATGAAAAATTCATGAAAAATTCAAACAAGTGGTCTAGAGGCTAGAACTCCTCGGAACTATCACAAACACGGTTACTGCAACCAGTTAAGATCAAAATCAAGCCCAGAACTCTACGTTATCGCCTAGCAGAGCATAGGCATAACTTGGATTTTACGATTTTTCATATGACTTCATGAAAAATTCAAATAACTGGTCTAGAGACTAGAACTCCTCGGAACTATCACAAACACGGTCACAGCAACCAGTTAAGATCAAAATCAAGCCCAGAACTCTGCATTATCGCCTAGCAGAGCATAGGCATAACTTGGATTTTACGATTTTTCATATGGCGTTATGAAAAATTCAAACAACTGGTCTAGAGGCTAGAACTCCTCGGAACTATCACAAACACGGTTACTGCAACCAGTTAAGATCAAAATCAAGCCCAGAACTCTACGTTATCGCCTAGCAGAGCATAGGCATAACTTGGATTTTACGATTTTTCATATGACGTCATGAAAAATTCAAACAACTGGTCTAGAGGCTAGAACTCCTCGGAACTATTACAAACACAGTCACTGCAACCAGTTAAGATCAAAATCAAGCCCAGAACTCTACGTTATCGCCTAGCAGAGCATAGGCATAACTTGGTTTTTACGATTTTTCATGACAGCATGAAAAATTCATGAAAAATTCAAACAAGTGGTCTAGAGGCTAGAACTCCTCGGAACTATTACAAACACAGTCACTGCAACCAGTTAAGATCAAAATCAAGCCCAGAACTCTACGTTATCGCCTAGCAGAGCATAGGCATAACTTGGATTTTACGATTTTTCATATGACAGCATGAAAAATTCATGAAAAATTCAAACAAGTGGTCTAGAGGCTAGAACTCCTCGGAACTATTACAAACACAGTCACTGCAACCAGTTAAGATCCAAATCAAGCCCAGAACTCTACGTTATCGCCTAGCAGAGCATAGGCATAACTTGGATTTTACGATTTTTCATATGACAGCATGAAAAATTCATGAAAAATTCAAACAAGTGGTCTAGAGGCTAGAACTCCTCGGAACTATCACAAACACGGTTACTGCAACCAGTTAAGATCAAAATCAAGCCCAGAACTCTACGTTATCGCCTAGCAGAGCATAGGCATAACTTGGATTTTACGATTTTTCATATGACTTCATGAAAAATTCAAATAACTGGTCTAGAGACTAGAACTCCTCGGAACTATCACAAACACGGTCACAGCAACCAGTTAAGATCAAAATCAAGCCCAGAACTCTGCATTATCGCCTAGCAGAGCATAGGCATAACTTGGATTTTACGATTTTTCATATGGCGTTATGAAAAATTCAAACAACTGGTCTAGAGGCTAGAACTCCTCGGAACTATCACAAACACGGTTACTGCAACCAGTTAAGATCAAAATCAAGCCCAGAACTCTACGTTATCGCCTAGCAGAGCATAGGCATAACTTGGATTTTACGATTTTTCATATGACGTCATGAAAAATTCAAACAACTGGTCTAGAGGCTAGAACTCCTCGGAACTATTACAAACACAGTCACTGCAACCAGTTAAGATCAAAATCAAGCCCAGAACTCTACGTTATCGCCTAGCAGAGCATAGGCATAACTTGGTTTTTACGATTTTTCATATGACAGCATGAAAAATTCATGAAAAATTCAAACAACTGGTCTAGAGGCTAGAACTCCTCGGAACTATCACAAACACGGTCACTGCAACCAGTTAAGATCAAAATCAAGCCCAGATTTGTACGTTATCGCCTAGCAGAGCATAGGCATATCTTGGATTTTACGATTTTTCATATGACAGCATGAAAAATTCATGAAAAATTCAAACAAGTGGTCTAGAGGCTAGAACTCCTCGGAACTATCACAAACACGGTCACTGCAACCAGTTAAGATCAAAATCAAGCCCAGAACTCTACGTTATCGCCTAGCAGAGCATAGGCATAACTTGGTTTTTACTATTTTTCATATGACAGCATGAAAAATTCATGAAAAATTCAAACAAGTGGTCTAGAGGCTAGAACTCCTCGGAACTATTACAAACACAGTCACTGCAACCAGTTTAAATCAAAATCAAGCCCAGAACTCTACGTTATCGAATAGCAGAGCATAGGCATAACTTGGATTTTACGATTTTTCATATGACAGCATGAAAAATTCATGAAAAATTCAAACAAGTGGTCTAGAGGCTAGAACTCCTCGGAACTATTACAAACACAGTCACTGCAACCAGTTTAGATCAAAATCAAGCCCAGAACTCTACGTTTTCGCCTAGCAGAGCATAGGCATAACTTGGATTTTACGATTTTTCATATGACAGCATGAAAAATTCATGAAAAATTCAAACAAGTGTTCTAGAGGCTAGAACTCCTCGGAACTATCACAAACACGGTCACTGCAACCAGTTAAGATCAAAATCAAGCCCAGAACTCTACGTTATCGCCTAGCAGAGCATAGGCATAACTTGGATTTTACGATTTTTCATATGACGTCATGAAAAATTCAAACAAGTGGTCTAGAGGCTAGAACTCCTCGGAACTATCACAAACACGGTCACTGCAACCAGTTAAGATCAAAAACAAGCCCAGAACTCGACCTTATCGCCTAGCAGAGCATAGGCATAACTTGGATTTTACGACTTTATGAAAAATTTAAACAACTTATTACATAACTCTGCAGTTCATTTTACAGTGTAAGGGACAGAGCTATGGCAATTATTTAGCTCTGTCCTTGTCTTTCAGCGTTAACAAAATTGCATAACTATGTCATAATAACCCCCCAGTCTAGAGGCTAGAACTCTCTAGCCCTTTCGCATACATCGCCATTTAAACCGATTTATATCAAAATCAAGCCTCGAACAACCACCGTTTCTAGGAATTTACAATTTTTTTGTTTCATCGTGAAAAATATAAACAAGTGATCTAGGTAGTGGCTAGAACTCATCGGATATATCGCAGACACTGTTATTTGAACCGTTTAATACCAAAGTTAAGCCCAGAACTCTCGCTAACCGCCTAGCAGAGCATATGTGAAGTTAGCAGATCCTTTTTGTAAGAAACAAAACATTTTTTTTTGTTGTAATGTCGTCTTGAAATTATCCAAAATGTGCCTAGAACTATAGAACTCTGCCGTGCGATGCCAAAACACGTTTTGTTTCTTAATTTGATGAAAAATGATATGCTATGTGCGTGAAGTTAGCAGAGCATTTTCGTAAGAAGCAAAACATTTTTTTTTGTTGTAATGTCGTCTTGAAATTTTCCAAAATGTGCCTAGAACTATAGAACTCTGCTGTGCGATGCCAAAACACGTTTTGTTTCTTAATTTGATGAAAAATGATATGCTATGTGCGTGAAGTTAGCAGAGCATTTTCATGTAAAATCGAGTTTCATTTTTTCAGCTTAAATCGCCAGAACTATATTTAAAAAGTATCAGGAACTATAGAACTATTCTGCATGCCAATAGAACTCCGTTTTTTTTTTGATTTTCTGGAAAATGATCTGCTAACTTCACGGACATATATTATTGCACGTAACATAAGTATATTTTTCCAAAGCAATTTGAACAATCCGTTTAGGAGCAGTAGGCCTTTAAAGAGAGATCATTATTGCAGTTTGAGGTGACAGCGCCTTGCACGTTATGATGTGTTTTGAGGTTATGTAAAAAACTAAGTATCGAATTACTTTAAAACCGCTGCTTTATATGTAAAATGACAAATACATATTGAAAGTACATAATTTTCGCTTTAATTTGAGATATAAATGATTGCTGTACATTCTGGGGCACAGGGCCATAGTAAAACGGGCCATGTCCTTTGGAAATGAACTTTATAGACGCGTTTGATTTTCGACACGCTATGCATTTAAGGGTTAATTTCATGACATGCATTTCCTCATTAAGCTCTGTTGTCAATCTCACGTCTACATAATATTACAAGTACATATTTTTATTTTGTTGGTCACATTTTTTTATACGCATGTATTTTTGGTAATTTTATATGTATTTCGAACCCCTCCTTTTCACACACAAGTATGTGCTGTGCTTTGTGTATCTGTCAAGTTTTTTGTCCCACAAAGTTATATACTTTCATACATACAGAATTACCGACAACTCTAAAAACTTGTTGATACATTCTGAAACCATATTTTGCAAAAACAGGCTAAGACATTTATCAGTGTATATTAGTGACAGGTTGCAAGCCCATCACCTAACAGTTCTACAAGCTTTTATTCCCTTAGTCGTCTCTTACGACTTCCACGGGAAGACTGGAGTGGCACAAATTGCGCAAAATTGATTTTATTATAATTGTGCTGTAAAACATTGTTACATACGTTTTGGGGGCGTTATCTTTAAAAAAAATGCTTTTCTTCTTCTTCATCTGCTTACGTCAATCTTGCTCTACTTTCGCAAATCGCCAACAAAGCGTTTTCAAATCTTGACTAGGCCCTTGTCTAATTTTTAAAGGCACTTACACTAATAAATAAAAATCAATACTTACTATTACCGCCGCTCCACACACCCACAAAATAGCCCACGGTGGGCCACCCATGTTTATCTCCGCTTCTATCACTGTATTCAAATATAACGTATACAATCAGTACACATTTTAATTTCTTAAGTTAAACCTTTCGTTACTTTACAGCTGTAATTTAACCCTTTCATAGTTAACAGTAATTGTTAAAGGTAACGTCTGAATTGCAACAGGGATTCAGGTCAAGTAAATAAAATGATTAAGACATCCCAATGACTATGCTGCCCTCATCATAAAAAAGAGCGTATGTCTCATACCATCGTGAACAAGTATTAGTGACCTTATTTCTTAAGTGAGGGGGTTCAATTTGTTTTGACTATCAAATTGCGCATACGTCCTTTTTGTTTAGAAGGGATGCTGGTCGTAGGTTTTTCCAACGCACAGTTCGAGAGGGTAAGGTAAAACCGGTTGCGTACCGTTTGAGCAATACCCTTACCATGAGTTACAATTACCGTACTCGCCAGCGAGTGAATGCTCTGTCCCTTGCACTCTTTAAGAATATTTGCAAGGTCTGCGAGGGACAGAGCTTCGACTCGCTAGCGAGTACGTTAATTGTAACTCATGGTATGGGTACAGTCAAGGACTTTAATTGTTAAGCCAAACCCAAACTATGGAACCCTGTCGCATAACGTTGATCATTAATTTTAGCGTTATTCCTTTCATATGGTTTGACGCTGTCATTATGACAGGGTTCGATAGTAGCTTAACAATTAAAGTCCTTGACTGTACAGGCTGCTGCTATACTACTACCCTACTAAGACAGTTCGCCGTATCTCAGACAATGCTCAGCAAATACAACCCTATTACTAAAAAAGTAGGATTTAATTTGCCATGGCTATTAAATTTGAGATACCGCCTTTTGGCGCCTTTTGGCCATAATAGTGTGTAATAAATAAATAAAATAAATATAAATAAATATAAGGGGACAATCTCACACCAGTTGACCTAGTCCCAAACTAAGCTCTAGGCTTGTACTATGGGTACTAGACAACGATATACTTATATAGAAAAATATATACTTAAATACATAGAAAACATCCATGACTCAGGAACAAATATTCGCGCTCATCACACAAATATATGCCTCTACCGGGATTCGAACCCAGGACCACTAGCTTCGTAGGCAGGGTCACTACCCACTAGGCCAGCGCGTCGTCAATAATAATTAATTACCATTCACGTACGAGCAATAACCTTGCAGCAAAACCATTTGGTAAAACCATTGACTTATACATTGTTACGATAGCTTTTATTTTCTAGACAGCAATGGCGGCCGAGTTTAACAATACCATACCAGGGGGCCTATTATGGCTATGTTTATCGCGTGACCAATTTTGGATAAGGCATCCGTCACCTTCTGATACGTAAATAAGTACACGTGTCAAAAAGTGACGGATGTTTTATCCACATTTGACATGCGATATAGACGCAGCCATAGGGTTATCGACGTAGTCCATCGAATTAGCAGCTTGAAGTGGCAGTGGACCGGCCATTTGTGCCGCAGAACCGATAATCGCTGGAGTTATCGTATTCTTGAGTGGAGACCGCAAATCGGCAAACGTAGTGTAGGACGCCCTCAGACTAGGTGGAGTGACGATCTTCGCGAGGTGGCTGGCAAGAGCTGGATGAGAGTGGCCACGAATCGTGCTCGTTGGCGTGCAATGGAAGAGGCCTATGTCCAGCAGTGGACTAATATAGGCGGATGATGATGATGATGATGATGATGATGATGATGATGATGATGATGATGATGATAGACGCAGCCATACTAGGCATGCTGGTCAAATACGATTTGGATTTTACCGTCTAGAGTAGAGTCGCAGCCAGGAAAGACCAGGAAATAGTAAGATGGATTTGGAATTTAAAAAAAAATGTTTTGCCTGTTTGTTACAAAAATCTGATTTTTATAATATGTGAAAAATAACATGAAAAGTCGCTATTGTTTTTGAATCACAACATTTACTTACGAGTAAAAAAACGGGGAAATCCAATACGGGCCAAGCCGGTTTTTTATGAGGATACAAGAAATGTTAACATGTTTTTTTTTGCAAGTAAGTATATATGTATTTAAAAGTTAGAGTTGACAGACCATAATATTATGTTATAAAAAAACGAATAATCGGACCGCGTTTGAAATAATTTATTTACTCACGAAAAAATAATCCTCTTAATCGGTTGATAGCGTTATATAAAAAACTGTAAAATATCTTTACCAATCAAAAATTCTCCTTTATACTTAACCTACTTATTACTTACATATTGAACTCATTCGTGATGAACTTACTGTACGATGAATTGTACTTTGCCTCTCGGCAATTCTCGACATTCATCGGAAGAGATCGGAAGAGCAAATGACACGAGGCATATTGCTGCATATTCATAATATCATAGTGTGCTCTTATCAGTCTAAAACAGTAATGTAGACCATCTAAAACAATTACAGTTTTTTACTGTAGTTCTGTGAATAACACATCGCATTACTAAAAACACAAATATTAAATATGTAAATGTAAATTACAGATAATTTAATTCCAAGCAAAATAACTTTGATTCTGAAAGCTAACCCGTCACGTGTCATATTTTTTTTATGATGGTTTCTTTAAATGTTAAGAATGTTATTGAAGTTTCTACTTAGGCTGAGGTTTTATTATTAATAAGTAAATAAAAAAACTAAATAAGTTTGAATATTTTCATCTGAGTAAATTCTAGGAGTGCACATCGTAAACCATGACTCTAAGGCCCGTATTAATAAACTCATCTTAGCTGACATGCGCGTCACAAGATACGTCAAAGTAAACGTCAATCCATAGAACACTGTCATTTTTGACGCATCTCGAGACGAGCATTAGAGTAGAGATTAGTTTATTGATACGGGCCTAAATTTGGAGGATAGGTGAAATGGGCTTGTTCAATGTTAGGTTAGATTAAACTTTACACTACAAAGAATCATAAAATATGCCGGCTGAGGTACCTCCTTGCAAAATGTAAATCCAGCGGCCCTAGTATGGCTGCGTCTATAAATCGTTGCTTAAATACTAAGGGGCCTCAAATCAAAATGTGTTTTTTTTTTTTATGTCATAGAGAAGACAAACGAGCACACAGGCCACCTGATGGTAAGTGGAAACTGTGACCCATAACATTCGCATTCACAGGACTGCGATGCAATTCTAAGACTGCAAATGCGTTGCCAACCCTGAGGGCTAAGATGGAATGCCTCTATGCTAGTCATTTCACCGGCTGTCTTATCCCCAAACCGGAACAAAACAATGCGAACACTGCTGTTTGGCGGTAGGTTAATGGATAAGATGGTGGTAGCGATCCGGACGGGCCGGGTTGTGTTGCATTTAAATTCGGAATGCTATATACTTTAAGTTTTAAATCAAACTATGTCTGTTTTTTTTTTTTTTTTTTTCTGCATTAATATTAATTAATTTATTTATTTATTCAGGTTACAAACAGTCACATCACAATTATAGAAAGGATGGGTATGAGCACAATAAGACCTAAAGAACCATATTTTGAGGCGCTTTAGCATTTAAGCAGCGAAATATCGCGTGTCAAATCTGGATAAAGTCTCTATCAGTCAGAAGGTGACACACGCCTTATCCAAACTTTGTCACTCAATAAACGCCTTAGGAAAATTAAACGGTTTCAGAGAAACAGGATTTTTGGACACATGACACTTCGGACAAATAAATGAATCCGCACAAAAATAGGTAACCGTTATAATCACTGTCATGATTTAAATTTACTGAATATAACTTCCACAACTAGAAACACTTATTGCACTAGAATTATCAACACTAATTCTAACGCTCCTACTACTACGACCACTAGATACACTATCAGTGTCACTGGAACTGCTAGAGGTTGAGGAGGAAGACTTTATGTGTCCCATGTCCATATTAACGAGGTCGTTGTCTTCGACTAATGTCTTGCTGCCTTTTCTATTATCCTCTTCGTTTAAAACCTTACTGTTTCTTCTCTTTCTAGCATATGCAGCAATTGTATTGCCATCCGTTTTCTTGCAAAGTCCTTTGCATCCGTAAACTATTCCGCATACTGCCTAAGAGAAAAAAATGTAATTTAATACATAATAATATTTGATATATTAATTTTTAATAATTATAAATTCACCGCTTGATAATTGCAGTCTTTAGGAGTTGCTCGAGTACTTAACTAAATGGGGGTCCGTATATTTGATCAAAAGTACGTTTGACAGACGAAAATCATTTTACAAACTTTCCATCACGTAAAACCGTTTTTGTACTATTTTTGTGTTTTCGTATTAACTAAAGAATTTCCTTAGAATCAGACGATGTGTTTTTGTAGTGCAAGTAAAAACACATTTTATGGGATACGTAACGAACTATAATAACAATTACCCTTTGAAAAGTCAGGTTAACGGGAAAAGGTGGCCACTTTTTTCCGTTAAGTTGATAACTCGAAGGTGAAATTGTTATTAAACTACATACATATGTGATGTACCCTATAAGTTGTGTTTTCATTTGAAGTACAAAAACCTACCAACACAAGAAAATACTTTAGTTTATTAGAAAACACAATAAAAGTAATGAGGGCGCCATTGTACATCCGGCGTACGCTCGGCGCAGTCTTAAGTACAAAAACGTTTTTGCGTAATACAAAGTTTGTACAATGATTTACGTCTGTCAAACGTACTTTTGATCAAATGAACGGACCCTCCATTTAGTTAAGTACTCGAGCAACTCCTAAAGACTACAATTATTTATTACACATTACATAGGTTTCATGAGCTTATTAAATAAGTAAGGTTAGGTGAGACTTTTTATCACATAAAATTGAAAAATAATACAGTGGAGAGTATCTCTTTGTGAAATGAAAGTTTGTAAAATGATACAGTTTGCCAAGTGATGAACCCAAAATTGGATTAAGGAACAGCCAAATTTAATATTCTGTATTAGTTTTGGCTTAGAATATTATTTAGGAAGGGTCGGAAGGGGCCGCCCTAGGGGTACTTTTTCGAATCAAATCGGAGAAATACTGGAAAAGGGCCGAAACTTAAGTACCCGAAACCGACGTGCGTGCATGACGCGATGTATGAATGTGGAAGAAGCGAAAGAAATTTGTCAAGATCGTAGCAAGTGGAAAGAAGTGGTCTCTGCCTACCCCTCTGGGAAACAGGTGTGATTTAATGTATGTATGTAGTGCATAAAAGTATTTTATTTCTTCTAAGACTTAAACCCTAAAATTCTGAATAACGAATATAATATTGTTGAAATGGTGTATTGAAATTTAGACTCAGGTAGGTAATAATTAATCAATACATACATACATACCTTCACGTTTTCATTCCCAGAGTGGGGTAAGCAGAGCTACAGGGAACAACTCCATTTTTTTTTTTTAAATTCTGTAACTACATTTTGCACAACAAGGCTAAGTTGTTTACCAGCGTATTAGTGACACAAATTAATCAATATCTACTTACCCCAATCACACCACCAATACCCAACGTAATAAATAGCACTATGAGAGCAACTGATCCAGCACCCATGATTAAAAAAAATTACATACTTCTTAGTCTTATACTAGACTCTCCCATTCTTGCACCATTTTTTAAACAATTCATCCATCAGCCAAAAAGACTAACGCATTTTTCAATATTTATTTTATATTCTCTAAAGGATCGTTAAGACACGCGTCTATTTAAGTCTTCGTTATTAAAATAATGTCAATTCTCTTTGTTTGGAGGATAAATCACCAGTTCTTTATATTTAGACGCTTTATCTTAATATACCTAACAATTGTGGTAAGGATTGTCTGTTCAAAAATAGTTATTTATTGAATATCCTTATTTCCACTGGTTTTTCGTTGTTTGCATGCATTCCTTGGTTCACGAATGTTTTACGAAAACATCATTTGGCAAACTATTGCATTTAACAAACTTTAATTTGACTGTACTAGCGCATTACAAAAAAAAAGGAATTCCTTTCATCGAAAGTTATTTTGTGCAGAAGTCGCGCTGTTTTAATGTTATCTTAAATAACAATTACGTAGAATAGAACCGTGTGGTTGCCGTCCCCGTGTGGTTGCCGGGTTAGAATAGTGCCACTCCATATCTTCCCCTGGATGTCATAAGAGACGGCTAAGGGAATAAAGGCGTATAGTATTGTTAGGCGATGGGCTTGCAACCTGTCACTTATACCTACACTGTTAAATCTTAGCCCACAATAAAATGTGGTTACAGAATTAGATATAGTGTAGAATAGAAAATATATGTTGTAGAATAGAAAATTTTAGACCTGTGACTATCACAAATCATCATCATCATCATCATCATCATCATCATCATCATCATCATCATCATCATCATCATCATCATCATCATCATCATCATCATCATCATCAGCCTATACTAGTCCACTGCTGGACGTTCAGAGGATCACTACCCAGCAGGCAGCAGCATGGTTTCTGCCGATGAATCGAACGTATAAGGCTGCTTAATGGAAAATGCGTGTTTTGTTCGCACTGATGAGACTGCTTAAACTCGCCGCTGCGAAATCGCTCGTCAATAGTTTTAGGCTTATTTATTTTAGGTGTTCTGATATGTAACCTCACACCATACATTGGTCAGCGAGGCTAACAGAATCAGCCAGCAGCTGGCTAGGTATATGGATAAAAATGATTTATATCTACAAATATTGCGGTTTTCCCTAACAACCAACTGTTTGCATCTAAAGTTATTTTTAAAACTTGTTTGTACTGTAGGAATCAACTACATTTTTTCGACACGGTGTTTTTAGCAACACCGTAAGCGTACACTGATTTAGTTAAGCGTAAGGAATTTTAAGACACAGTGTTCTATTTTTCCCTGTGTCACAACCTTTGAGACTGGCGGGGCATGCCTGGGTGCACGTTTATGCAGCCCTCATTACAACAAAGGGCGTATATCTCATAGAATCGCGAATGTATTAGTGACCTTATTTCGTAAAACAGGGAGTTCAATTTCCTTTGACGATCAAATTGCACATCTGTGTCCTTTTTATTGAGAAAAGCACTATGTGCGTCAGAGGAAATTCACGCAGGAAATCCTCTCGTAAATATTGGAATTATTTTTAATTTATTTTAACCTAGCGCTAAGCAGCAGTGTTTGCTTTGTTGTGGTCACATGTGAGGATAAGAACGATCGGTAGAATTACTAGTTAGCATGAATTTGTCCTTAGTACTTAGGGTTGGTAGGACATTTAAATGTGAGAGGATTATATACATACACATACATAAACTTACGCCTTCGTTCCCAGAATTACCTACAACCCTAAAAACTTGTTGATAATTCTGTAACAGCATTTTGCACAAATAGACCAGCGTATTAGTGACAGGTTGTAAGCCCATAGCCTAATTGTACTACAAGACTTTATTCCCTTAGTCGCCTTTTACGACATCCACAGGAAGACTTGGAGTGGCACTATTCTAACCCGGCGACCACACGGGTCAAAAGAGAGGATTAGTTACTGTTGTCGAAATATCTACTTTTTAACCAATAATCATAATGTTTTAAGATGTGTATTTTGTTGTTAAGCATAATAATAATAACCTATATCATTGTTTTTTATAGATATCAAAATTATGAAATTTGTGTTGTACAAAATGAAAATTACCACATTTATTTTTATGCAAATCATTACATATTTCAGTCTGAAACTAGTAGTAGGTACATAAAACCAACGCCTAGAAACTTATCAGACGTTGTAGCCGTTATCGGCGTCATAAGCTGCTTTTGATCGGGTATTTGTAAGAATATCAGATAAACAGTATCGCCTTAATCAGGTTTAAGATAAATACAATGGATTGCACTAATTTTATAATAATTCTGAGGATAACTTTAGTATTCAAGGTGGAATGGTACAAGAATGGCGGCCATGAAAGTATTTATTTTTTGTGTACTTATTTCTTTCGTCAGTGCAGGAAAGCACGATATCTACAATGGGTACGTAACAAAGTATTTAAAATTATACTGACCGATTGATATTTATTATGACCATGTATATTTTCATATTGCTCCTGATGTTCAGTCAAACAAAATGTAAGGTCACCGTCGTGGAACTATGTCAAAGGAATGTAGGTACTTACCACCGGCGAGGCTAGGAGAGAGACGACGCGAGAATTGAAATCGCACCGGGCCATTTCCACCAAAAATTTGCGGCAATACTGCCCTCCTAAGCCAATAAGCACTATCTTAAATTCAATCGCCTAAGCAAATTCAATTCTATACCCCTTAATAATAAGATTGATATTACTATATGAGGTTTACCTAAGTTACTGGCTTTTTGCTTAGGACCGCAGAATACTAAGCCGTAAACAGTATCTTAAAATCAATAACCAAAGCAGTTTCAATTCTCTTCTGTTAGTAAAAACGTTTATATTGCTACAGGAGTTTTATCTGATATACTGCCTATTGGCTTAAAAGGGAGAATAGCTATCACGTGCAAGATGGCGCGATATCGCGCTTCTTGGATTGAAGGATACGTAGAAGAGATGTGTGAAAATTAGAGCATATTTTTAACCCCCGACGCAAAAAAGAGGGGTGTTATAAGTTTGATGTGTCAGTCTGTGTGTGTGTGTCTGTCTGTGGCATTGTAGCTCTTAAACGGATGAGCCGATTTGGATGGGGGTTTTTTTTTGAGAACATAATTAGTATTGTGCCGTGTGGTTGCCGGCTTAGAATAGTACCATTTCATGTCTTTCCAAGAAAGTCGTAAGTGGCGACTATAGGAATAAAGGCTTGTGATATTGTTAGGCGATGGCTTGCAACCTGTCACTAATATACACTAGTAAACATCTTAGCCTGTTGAGCAAAATGTGGTTACAGAATTAACTACTGGTTAGTTTTAGTGGCATTCCATCTTAGTCCTCAGGGTTGGTAACGCATTTGCAGTCTTAGGATTGCATTGCAGTCTTGTGAATGCGAATGTCTATGGGTCACAGTTTTTTACCATCTGGTGGCCTTTGTGCTCGATTGTCTTCTCTATGCCATAAAAAAAAGAGTTGTTGGTAATTGCCGAAATAAAAGACTCTTGAAATCTATTCAGTGTCAAACAAAAAATAAAATCCTGAGAAATCACTATAAACAGTATTGTAAAGAGCTAAAAAAAGCAATACATCAATCAAAAAAACTCTGTAATAAAAAAATATATGAAAAGAGTGGTAATAAAGTTAAATCTATGTGGCAAATTATAAATAAAGAGATAAAAAAACCTAGGTCCAAATATAATAATAACATCACAATTAAAACCACAGCCAAACAGACAATAAAAGATCCAAAACAAATATCTGATTTATTTAATGTTTTCTTCTCATCCGTGGGAAATAAAAGCTCACATCCTGTAAATATACCTTTATCTAACCAAGTAAATAAAACTTTTTTTCTTAAGCCAATAGAACCAGATGAAGTATACAAGATATTAAGTAACCTAAAAAATAAGACATCATTTGGCATAGATGAAATCCCTCCCGTTCTAATAAAAATATGTGCTAAAATCCTAACCACACCGTATACTCTGCTAATAAACCAATCATTCTCTGAAGCCATATTCCCAGATGCCCTTAAAATTGCAATAATAAAACCGGTTTTCAAAAAGGGAGATTCCTCAGACATAAATAATTACCGGCCAATAGCATTACTACCTACCTCTGCTAAAATACTAGAGACTGCAATGATCACACGTTTATACTCTTTCTTTGAAAAATTTAATATTCTTGACGATGCTCAGAACGGCTTTAGAAAACAACGATCCACAACATTAGCAGTTTATAAGTATATACAACACATATTAAATGACATTGACAATAAAAGATTTATTTATTTATTTATTTATTAAGAAACAAACGGTCTTATACAAACATGAACACAAACTAAGAAAATTAAATTAGACCTACAGTTTCCTTAATTAATACATAGTTGGTACTAAATTCCATTAATTACTTGTACATATGTATACAAAAAACTAATTTAACATGAGCAAGCAAAAATCACTACTACAAGTAAGTATCTATACTGGGAACTTAATCAAAAGTCAGAGGTCACAGGTACTTGACAACATACTTAACGCTAACAATGTTCGAGATTAGGTACATAAATTAAAACTTAAATGTTATATATAAAAAAAGAACAAACGAGCCTCACACAAAACATTGATCTATTCCCTAATCAGCTGAAGGCCCGTTATATGAGTACCTGAATAACGTTAAACTCACTTATAAAGAGATAAACATATTTAAATGTAAAACCACCAAGACTCAGGAACAAATACCCACATCCATACAAAAATATCCGCCCCCACCGGGATATGAACCCGGGACCGCCGGCGTTGCAGGCAGGGTCACTACAATCTATACTAACGTGTTAACAATAAATATATAGATATACACACACACACACACACACACACACACACACACACACAGACACACACACACACGCACACACACAAAATACAAATACAATAACTTAAACAAACTAAATACACTTCAACTTAAATTTAAGTAAAAGATCTCTTTAGGGAGCTCAAACTGCAATTAAAAATATCGATATCCGTTAGCTTTACACTTTCGTTGTATAGTCTGCAAGCACGTCTAACAAAAACATTACGTGCGTAACATGTTCTGCTGAAAGTAACAGCGAATAATTCCTTTTTGCGACACTGGCGCTGACGCACACGAGGGACTTTAAAGTTTACTTTTTGAAGAAGTAAGGGGGTTTCCAGGCGCGAGTGTACAATTTTGTATAATAAGACCGAATCCACGCAGTCACGACGAGTACTTAGCGACTGCATCTTATGACGTTGTAAAGAGTCGCTGTAGCCAACGCAATCTTGGACCTGTCCAATTCTATAATCTAGGGTCTTTAAAAACTTTTTTTGGAGCCTTTCGATTCTATCGATGTGAACAGCATGGAAAGGCTTCCAAACAGCACAAGCGAATTCCAGATGACTACGGACATAGCAATTAAATAAAATTTTATAAGTTAAAGAATTTTTAAAAGGTTTACAGACACGTAAAATGAATCCTAGTTGTCTGTAGGATTTTTTTAAAATACTTTCTATATGAGGAATAAACGACAATTTAAAATCCAATATGACGCCAAGATCGCGGATCTGTGTCACTCTATTTAAGGCCTTATCACAAAGTGTGTAACAATAATTAATATTTTTCTTCTTTTTAGAGAAGGTTATAGAACTACACTTGTCATTGTTTAAAAATAGACTATTTTCAAGGCAGTACCGTTCAAGGCTATGTAAATCTTCCTGCAGAAGTTCACAATCTGAATTGTCCTTAATTACTTTATAAATCTTGGCATCGTCAGCGTAGAGTAGCACTTTTGAATGTTTAATATATCTAGGTATATCATTTATGTAAAGTATGAAAAGCAACGGCCCCAAGTGAGATCCTTGGGGGACCCCAGAAGTGATAATCTTGTAACGTGATGTATAACCTGCCATGACCACAGCCTGACTCCTATTCTCTACGTAGGACTTTATCCAGCGAAACAGGTCACCATGTATACCGAGCTGCCAAAGCTTGAGCAATAATGTTCTGTGACAGATCTTGTCAAATGCCTTGGCAAAATCGGTATACACAGCATCAACACAATAGCCATTGTCCATTGCTCCCACAACTTCATCGGTGAAAGTTAACAAGTTACTATCGACTGAGCGACCCTTGAAAAAACCATGTTGGTTAGGATTAATATGATGTTTGGCGACATCAAAGAGTTGCTGCGTAATTATCTTTTCAAGGGTTTTGCTGAAGTGGCACAATTTGGATATCGGTCGGTAATTCTCAACTTCGCGGCTGACTACTCCTTTAGGTATTGGAGTTATCCACGCCTGTTTCCAGGCTATCGGAACACAGCCTTCTCGTAACGATTTGTTATAAAGAATAGATATAGGATTAGACAAAGAATTAGAACAACTTTTGATAAATAACGGGTGAACCCCATCCGGTCCTGCACTTTTATGGATATTAATTGAATTAAAATGTTTAAGGACAATATTTGCATCGATCTCAACTGAGTTTATATCAATCAGAGGATTTGAAGGTGGCTCTAAAATATCGATATCTGGCGTACGTGGGTTAACTTTCTCGAAGACAGAATGAAAATGATCATTGAAAAAGTTAGAAATATGATCAGTTTCCGAGGAAACCATCCCTTTATAAGACATCGTTTGAGGAAGTATATTCTTAGAGAATAATGATTTGACGTAGGTCCAAAAAAATTTTGGATGAGATTTAATTTTTTGTTCAGAGTAGGCAATATAACTTTTATAACAACTTGATTCCATCTTCTCAGCTCGTTTACGTAACATTTTGAAACTTTGATAGTCGAGAGGGTTACCGTATGTTTTCCATAACCTGTGATATTTCCGTTTTTCACTTAAGATTTTCCTTAGAGCTTTACTATGCCAGACCGGTACAGTTGACGACGAGCGTACCTTTCGGCGAGGAACATACATAACAAAAATATCATTTATTTGGTTATAAAAAACATCGATACATTCAGTTAAATTACGGTTAAGAAATAAACTCGACCAGTTAATCTTAGACAACTCAATGTTCATAGCTTTAAAATCTGCCAAATGAAAATTATACGCAACAGTAGATGCAGGCTTCATCAAGCAGATTGCAGAGTCTAAAGTCAAATTAAAAGTAAGTGATCTATGATGGATGTCTTCAGGGGTCAGAGGATGTTCAGAGGCAGCAACAGTACAGGCAGAATTACTTAATATTAAGTCCAGGATACGATTATTAATGTTAAATATACAATTGTACTGTTTTAGTTCAGTAAAAAATAAAAAATCTTGCAGTAATTGTGTCGCATACGTGCCGCTTGAGTTTAAATTCATTACACACGAAGAAGAAGAAACCCAGTCGCCCTCGGGTATATTAAAATCCCCTGTTATAAGAAAAATATCATCTGGCTGTTCCGTAATCAATTCACTAATTATGTCAAGAAATGAGACAAGCGCTTCTCTATACCCCGGCCCATGCGGTATATAAATACACGCAATGTTTAAGAAGCGTTGTTTATTTACACACCCGGGCGCGCGGCGGCCGGGACCAAGCGGCAAAGATACCCACACGCAATCGCAATAAGCTCGCGCAGGCACAGGCCAGTCGCGGCCGAGCGGCTGGTAATCGGCGCGGACAGCCACCGCCGCCCCACCGCCCCGCGCCGCCCCGCTCTCAACCGCGGACCGATCGCAACGAAAAACACAATATCTATTATCGAAATACTCTCGATCATAGAAATCCGCCGTAAGCCAAGTCTCCGTTATACAAATAAGATCATAATGTGACTGCGCGACTTGGGCCATAAACTCAATAGATTTTGTGCGTAAACCCCTTACGTTCTGATAATAACCAATTAATGCATCCGGAGACATATTTTATAACAAATTATGATTTTAAGTAATTGAGTCGCTAATAAGGAATTACCCATGATAATACTAACAATAAGTAAGGTGTACAACGACGCGTTAAAATAGTTGAAATTATAATTTAAATCAATCGTACCTGCATTTAATATAAAATAAAAACGGTTACACAGTTTACTAATGGTATATAATTGTATTATAATTTGCAGTTCAGAACATGAAAAAGTGAGGGAAATATTGGGGAACAATAATTGTTTTCTAGTTACAGACATAGCCAAGATTAGTATATTGTAGTCTGCAACCAGCAAACAACATGCAAAAAGTCATTTTAAATTATCTAGGACCTTGTTGTTAAAAATATGTATAACTTTGCTACTTTCCGTTTTGCGCATAAATATTTTGCAGTCCCTGGTCCAAACATACGTATAGTTGAGTTCGACCTTAAGCTGTCTGGCACGTTTCAACAATAATTTGTTTGCCGGTGTGAGGTGGTCCCCAAGATAAAGATTTGAAGCGGGTCCGGGTACGTTGATGTCAGCGGTAGTGAGACCACGGCGCGCGCGCACCGCGCTCAGTAGCTCGTCCTTGCGGCGTCGTTGAGTAAAACGCACGATGATAGCGGGTGGGCGAATATTTGTCGAGCCACTCTGTTGTTCCGAAATGAATCGTCGGACGCGGTAAATTGCGTCAATATCACTTTCCACAATTTTAAATCCCACTAGATTACATATAGCATAGAGAAGAGTGTACAAATTTTCTCCCTTTTTTAGCGGTATCCCGGAAATTTCCATGTTGTTGAGCATCGAAAATTGTTTGTTATTATTATTATCGGTTGTCAAGATATTAATTTTTTCATTCGCCTCGCTGAGATCTTTCTGAAGAGCAGTCAGTGATTCACTCTTCTCTTCGACAGAGGAGACTCTGATTTTAAGATCTGACAATTCCTCCTTTACTTTTGTTTGTTCACCAATGAGTGCCTCCGTCAGAGATGCAACCGACTTTATTTGTTCTTTAATTTCTAAAGATAGGTCTCGATGTATACTTTGTAACTTTTCATCATAAGCTGCACTAGACGACCCAAGACAAGACAATATATCCTTTCGAAAGTCAGCTAGATCCCGTCGGATATCATTATCATATTCAGGTTGTTTCCTTTTACGCAATATCTTACTGTCGTCTCCTTTAGCGCTGAGTGAAGAAACATGTGAAGGGAGGTCAGGCTGTGAACCTCCGTGCGGTGATGACCCCTTGGGAGGAGTATGTCTCAAACTCAAACTCATTCTAAATAGGCCGCAGGCAGCAGAAACACTAAATTCGCGTAGTCAATTTAAATATTACAAAATATTACAAAACAGGTAGATTAAGAAAAGGTCGGACTTGTTTACTCGACGGCTCCCCGGAAGAGATTAAGATAAGCACTGCACTGCACAGATATTGGCGCAGAAAAATCAACCTAATGACACGAGCAGATATAACTCAAATTAAAGTGTAACAACTTATTGAGAATTATTTTAAAATATAATTTAGCACACAACCTGCGTAGACAATGGAGCGAACCAAAAACCAAACAAAAAGATACGCGGTAGGGCTCCTACTCGATATGAGCAAAGCATATGATAGGGTTTGCTACGGTACTCTGTTAGACAAATTGTATGCTTCGGGAATTAGAGGTCCAACTCACGATTGGTTCAAATCGTATCTAAAAAATCGCGCACAATATGTTGAAGTTAAAAATACGCACTTCGAGACTGGCAAAATACGGTATGTACGATCGGATAGAGTTGATATCGCTGGCTCCATCCCTCAGGGTAGCGTATTAGGCTGCATCCTCTTTCTGATATACATAAACGACCTCCCAAATGTAGTAACTGACAACTGTGTGCTCTTCGCAGACGATATTTCCATCCTTTTCTCTTGTAAAACTGTTAGCGAGGCTGTGAATAAATTAAATACTAATCTAAACACAATTACTCACTGGTTAGACTCACATAATTTAAAACTGAATCTAAATAAAACAAAAATAATCCAATTTAAACCTTACCAAAAGCAGGCACTACCCATTTCATATAGTCATAATAACATAAAAATAGAAACAGCTAGCTCTGCGACCTTATTAGGCATACACCTGGATACTCATTTAACGTGGAAAATTCATATACAAAAACTATCAAAACAATTATCCTCCTTCATATACGCCCTCCAGCACCTTAAACGCGTCACTGACTTCCAAACTGCCCTCTCGGCGTACTATGCATACGCTTATTCCCGAATGCTGTATGGGCTTATATTGTGGGGAAATTGTAGTGAGGTAGATGCTGTATTTATCCTGCAAAAAAAGTGTATCAGAATACTGGCAAATATAGATCCTATGGACTCCTGTCGCCCCCACTTTAAAATGTTAAAAATACTGACCCTTACATCCATGTATATTTTAGAATCATGTAAATTCATCAGAAAGCATTCAGACTTATTCCAGACTCTCACAGAAACAAAGAGAAATAATAGAAATCTGAATAAACTTAAACTACCGTTTACCAAATTAAAATTAGTTGCGTCCAGTCCACACCATATGATGATCAAAATATACAACCACGTACCAAATTCCATCAAAAGTGAAAATAAATTATCTTTATTTATAAGCAAGTTAAAAATATTTTTAAGTGATAACTGCTTTTATAGTCTAAGTGAATTTTTAAATACCGAATTTAGAGATAAAAGGAATTCAAGTATAATTCTTTATAATGTACAAGTAATATAATTATAAATAAATGGAAAAATATATAATATAAAACTATAACTAATTAATAATAAGTTATGTAAGAATTATTGATATGTGCAATATTCGTAGCTAATATTTTATTCTAACTAGACTAAGTCCTAGCCCTACTGTCCTAAGTTGCTACGCCCTTGCAGGGTGTCATATGTATACCTTCCATGTAATTCCATCTATATACCTGTAATATGACTTGCAATAAACGAATTTGAATTTGAATTTGAATTTCTGCAGTCTTGCCTACCCCACTCAAATGAAGGCGTGAAGGTATGTACGTATGTATGTATAATTTGGATTTATTAATTACTAGCTTTTGCCCATGACTTCGTCCGAGTGGATTTACCCTCCAAAAATCGATGTAAGAGCACCCTCAATTATTTGCATATAGTTTATGCAAATAATTGCAGAGTAATAATCCCATTTACGTAAGCCATGGCGGGGTTGCGGGAGCACGCGCGGTACACAGCGTTATAAGTAGCTACACACTTTGGTACCTTGTCGCTTTAACGTCCTTGATTTATTATTTTAACAGATCAAACGTAACTACCGTTAAAGTGGGGTGTGCCTCAGAATCCCTAATATCGTTTGTCTTAACACATCGTTTGTCCGAATTTTCATTTGCCCGAAACTGGTTTTCAGATGAGTCAGGTCACTTTTTAGGTTTTCCAATTATATCTGCGGTTTTGTTAGGTTACGGCTGTATAGCAAGTTTTTTTTTAATACGTATTTAAATTTTCACTGTCTTCTCGCCTCGCCTAACTGTTGGAAGAGCACATTAAAACATTTGACTTACTGCGTCTCTTCGACGTAGTTCCATGTTTTCCTAGAGAACCCCATTTGTTTGACTGTAAATTAATGTTTTCACGCAGAGTTAACCTTAGAACTTTCTATTATCATCTAATTTACTAATTAATAAATAAATAGGTTCTGTATTTTTTTTGTATTTTTGATCTTAATATTAATATTGGGTACAGTGCGAAAATGGACTAGTTTAAAAATAGTTTGAAAATGCAGCTCTCAGTGCATTGGTTGTTTATGTAATACTGCAAAATTTCAAAAAAAGATCTTTGCAAAAAGCCTATGTACAGTCACGAGATTTAATTTGGTACCCACCTTAGTTCCAATATCAATCTGACATTCTACAACAATAAGGTTGAGTTTCCTAAAAGTTACAAATGACTTGACATCTCTAATGACATTGACGACTTCAAGCATATTTTTCTTGAAATGGGTCCCAAATTAACGCTCGTGACCGCACACAGCAGGAACTTTCGCCACGTCTTCTCCACAAAGATGGTCTTGTCAGAAGCACTAGGTAGATTCACCATCGTGTAAAAGTCCTCATAAAGTAGCCAATTTATTGATCAAATATTTTGACTTGAAAATTTGAATTTCAAAACCTTTTTTCCAGATTTTCAGTCCACGGTGTCAAACTGACTGCCTTCTCTCACCTGGAACTGCTCAACGACCTGGAAACCTCTCTAGACCTAGACGTATGGCAACATGGGGCAGTGGGGCAACGCGACGCACTCGTCATGGTCTCTCCGGACAACAAGGCTAACTTCCTCAAAGTGCTGGACAAGAACGATGTGGAACATTATTTACATCTAGAAGATGTTGCTACGTAAGTTTGGATTGTCACTTTCATCAGCCAAAAAAAAAATACTATTACAATTATTATTATTATAATTTATAAGAGTACTTTGACATTGAATACGAATAATAAGTAATAAAATTGTATTTGTAACTCTTTCTCTATGTATGTATGTAACTATTTGTAACTGTACGATATAAGAAAGCTAGTACCTACTGTAAGTTAATTAGGCAATTTGGTTAAGCGGAGTAATTGCAGTGCCCTCACAGGGTTTATGTTGATCCATGTAATGGTATTTAAGATCTTTTGTAACTACAACATAAGGCAATAAAATATATGACTATGACTATGACTATGACCCAATACAATTTAGTTCTCTTCATTTTCACGCTACTCTCCACGGTCTTGTACAGTCGTGGAACGAAAAGGTTGACCAGTTTTCAAATAAATTCTTTTACACGTTACAAGAACTTGTAACCTTTTTAAACTGTGTAACAGACGAGAGAAATAATATTGAATCAATAGTGGCTGTTGTTTATACGTGACCATAGCAACCCTTTTGTAACGAACAATAAAGACTAAGTTCAGTTAACCAATAGTGGCTGTTGTTTATACGTGATCACAACAACACTTTTGTAACGATCAATAAAGACTTGAGTTCAGTTTGAACCAATAGTGGCTGTTGTTTATACGTGACCATGGTAACCATGTATCTGTGGGCCATGTAGTGCAATGACATTCATTTTGACGGAATGTGTCATTCTCGGTCAATAAGCAGATACTGATAATTTATACTGAGCAAGCAAAAACAGATCTTAAGGTGTTTAACCTTTTCATTCCCCGACTGTACTTAGATCATCCATAATTTTCCAGTCTTCTGCACAAATATCACTAGACCTACTGATCTTTCACCTGATTATGGCCAACACTCAGTGACCGCCCATAGGGGCTTCCATCGTAGTTCCTCGGCGTTGGCAACGCATTTGGACTCTTACAATTGCAATCTTAAATCTGTACTAACCATCAGCCCCCTATTTTACGATCGTGATAATGACAGGTGACAGGTGACAATTCGGCATACATTGCAAAGAAAGCATTGTGAAGCAAGCTTCCAAATCAGTGGGATTCATATCAGGTGCGCCATGTACATTGAAATGTCTCCTGTCACCTGTCAGTGTCAGGATGGTGAAATGAGAGGTCCAGTTAGGTGTCGCACCCATCTCCACTTATGTTCCGTTGTCTAGTGATGTGATTGCAATGACAGCTAAAATTTTATTGACTTGTTTTACTATTAAGTTACGAAATACGAATGTAACTTTGTTTGTCTATCTGTTAGGCTTTCATGGCTACACCGCTGAACCGATTTCGATGAAATTTGGTATGGACTTAGGTTGAACTATGAAGAAGGACAAAGAGTACTTTTTATCCGCAACTAGCGATAAACGACAACTACGGGGACGGAATCACGAGAAACGCCTACTGAATAAACATCACTAATAATAAATAAATATTTCCAGATCTCTAGAGGAACATGACAACGTCATATCCAGATACCAGCAAAGCAGAGGTTCTAGAATGGTTTTTGAAAGTTATCCACGCTATGCTCAGGTAGGTGAAGTAGAGATATTTAAATAAGATGAAATAATGGCCAATGAACTTACCCCCAAGTGTAGACACAGTGCAATTATTACTGTTAAAAACGCATGCAATTTTCAATGCATGATTAATGATATGTATAGGAACTGAAATTGAAAAAAATATTTTCAAATAGGAAGACCAAAATAACTTTTCATATAATTTCTTGTAATTAGCTCACAAGTAAAATAAATATGTAAGATCACAAAACGTTGCTGCACATTTTTAATCACCTGACAAAATGCTGTTCCAAAATTGGTAGTCTCTGAATTTCTTGCGGCGTTTCTTCTCGGCAGTGGTCTCCTCTTGGGAAGCGCTGGTAGATTCTTGACGTGTAAAAGTGCCCGTGCGGCCTACTTACTGAATAAATATCTTTTATCTTTATCTTTTATTTATTTACATAGTTTGACTGTAAACTATTTAGTAACCCCGTGACTATTTTGCCAGGTCGATGCATACTTGGAAAGAATTGCTGCAGAATACCCCGATATAGTGACTCTGGTGAACGCTGGACAGAGCTTCGAAGGACGTGCTATTAAATATTTAAAGGTAACTTAGTTCTGTCTTACGCTACCTTATGCCTAAAACCAAAGGCGTTAAAACATAATTAAAGTACTTAGGGAAGCTCGCAGTGCGGCTCTCATTTTTTTTATTCAATCACACTAACAACACCATAAGACTGATATGAAAATTTTCACTTCTCATGCTCTTAAAATGTCACTTTAGTCTCTCTACATCGGGACTAAAACTCTTTATTAATCTCTAGGGACTAAAGTAATATTTTTTTAATTTATTTTGGAAACTCCGATACAGTCAATCACCACGGTGTTTGTGAACGGAGGATAATCGCCATTTTCAGTCAGCCAAAATGACATCTCGTGTCATTTTGGCTTGTTTTATTCCCTTGTTGAACATTCTACTATAATTTTAAACTGGCCCTTATTTTAGACATACGTTATCCACACGGTTAACCATAAGTGACTGTCATTGCTTTACAAACAGAATCATTCTTAAAATACCCTCGAAGACATTTGAATATTACTGATGTACCTAATAGCAAGCCAGTATAACATAGATGCAGCCAGCACGCTACAAGTAGTGAACCTTCACAGTACTAAAGTCTGCAGTTACTTATAAGTCTGACTGTACAACTATAATGGAAATACCCACAGTTTATTATTCTAGCAACATCATTTTGCATTTCCAACTAATACCTAATTATTATAATACCATTATATACATACATAAACTCACGCCTTTATTACCAGAGTGGGGTAGGCAGGGCTACATAATTACCAACATCTCTAAAAACTTGTTGATTACAGTTACAGAATTTTTAACCAGATTTTGTGATTATCAATATGAAGCGTATAATTAAAATGTCTGCTTTTCAATTCTTGCGGCGCTAATTTTCAACAGCAGTCATTATATAGGAAGCACTGGGCCCATTTCTTGAAACTCACTACACTAATAATGTTTGTCCTTGCGGTACATTTCAATGATAGACTGGTAAAAAATTGTATTGAGTAAACTAAAATTATTAGTCTAGTCGGTTTTGAGAAATGTGCCACTGGTGGTTTCAGTGATACTTCCCGTATGACCAACATGTAGCAGCTTTTCGTTCAATATGTGTCCAGACCATAACTCCTAGCTGCTGTTTCACCTGACTTCAGATCTCCACCACCAACTTCACTGACTCTTCAAAACCCGTCTACTACATGGACGCCATGATCCACGCCCGTGAATGGGTCACCACTCCTGTGGCCCTCTACAGCATCCACCGTTTGGTGGAGGACCTGCAAGAGCAAGACCGTGATTTGCTGGAGAATACCGACTGGATTATTCATCCCATCGTCAACCCTGATGGCTATGAGTACACGCATACCGATGTAAGTACTAAAACAGAAGAATGAATAGGTACCAGGCTAGCATAAATTCCACCGCGGTTTTTGTGATGCTCAGCGTTTTGATTCTGCAGTACAGAAGATTAGCTACTGTATCTACAAATGCAAGTTCATCTATTTAATACAAATGCAAGTTAATTTGGGACCCATTTCAAGAAAAATATGCTTGAAGTCGTCAATTTTATTAGAGATGTCAAGTCATTTGTAACTTATAGGAAACTCAACCTTATTGATGTAGAATGCCAGATTGACTTTGGACCTAAGATGAGTACTAAATTTAATCTTGTGACGGTACTTTTCATAATAAAATACGCAATAAGCTTCTGCTGAGAGACTGATGTGTTCTTTTTGTAATTTTGTTGAATATTTTTGCTGCTTTTATAAAAAAAGTAAACTACGTGGAATTAACTAGCTCTTAGTTCAACATCAGTTTTATTTCATCTTTTAGGTGGGTCCCTTTCGGATACACATGAGGATCTTTTTTTCAATTACCCTCTTACACACTCAGCTGTTTAAATATGGTTTCGTTCATCGTTCAAAATATGTTACGTCCATCAACATCAATAACAGCAGTCTACTTTTCATTCGTGTATTGGTTTCCAGGTCCGTCTTTGGCGCCGAACTCGCTCATACTATCCTGACGTCAGTGAAACCTGCTGGGGCATCGACGCCAACCGTAATTTCGACGTATCCTTTAGCACCGTCGGCGTCTCCACAAACCCTTGCAGCGACGTCTACCCAGGTCATGAAGCCTTCACTGAACCCGAGACCCAGATCGTGAGGGACATCCTCCACGAAAACTTGGACAGACTTCAACTATACATGAACATCCATAGCCACGGGAATTGGGTGCTATATGGCTTTGGAAACGGCAGTTTGCCTTCGAATGTAGCTCAGATTCATCATGTTGGAGCTACTATGGGTGCAGCGATGGATGCAGTAAAGCTGTCTGAGGCTGGATACTATCTCGTTGGGAACAGCGCTTTGATTTTGTATGCGACGTCGGGAAGTGCTCAAGATTATGGACAGGTATGGTGTTTTCTTTGGTAATCCTACTAATATTATAAATCTGAAGAGTTAGTTTATTTGTTTGCTAGAACTCAGAAAAAATAGGAGATTTATTCTTTGAACTGTTTGTATGCATATGTATTTAAATACTTAGTTTATCGATGATTTACATCAATACCTTGTTAGTATATGTAATTAGTCAACAATCTTACATATTAATTATTAACGTCACAAACTTTTATGTGAACTCTAAGCTTGATGTTTGGAAACCTAATAAATAGTAAAGGGCCCGTGTCTTGCCACCAAACAAACATCTTAGTCCTCAGGGTTGGCAACGCATTTGCAGTCTTAGGATTGCTCTGCAGTCTTGTGAATGCGAATGTCTATGGGTCACAGTTTCCACTTATCATCAGGTGGCCTGTGTGCTCGTTTGTCATCTCTATGCCATAAAAAAAAAAAAACAATATACTCAAATACTTTCTTATTGATCATGTCAAACTACACGTTGGATTAAGTTTCACACTAATAAAACTCCGATTCGAAATATTCATTATTCCAAATTTGCCGGAGCAAGTTTATATTAAATACTGTAATTGCTCTACGCAGGTTAGGTTAGGTTTAATTTATAACTAAGCGGTATCAAGAACATAAAGTCTTATCATTACATTGCATTCAGAATTACAAAAAATCGGAAATGTAACAGAGTAGTGAAAGCATGGAACAAACTTCCAGAACAAGTAGTTTCAGCACTGAACATTAATCAGTTTAAAAACCGACTAGACCAACACGTTAGCAGTACAAAGAACACTTGAACAAGGAACAGCTGGATACAGGCATCTATCAGTTCTCACAACTGCCGCCTGATTAAATAATAATAATAATAATAATAATAATAATAATAATCCATATCAGTTCATTCATAGAACTTATTATTAATGTTCCCATCCTTCTTAAATAGTCTCTTCTACTAACCGGTGGTTGACCGTGGGAGCATACCTCTATAGTTTGAACTCAGGGACAATCGCCGGTTGGTATCCCATCACTTTACTAAATTAAACTTGTCTAAAGGGCCTCTGCGTGTTGGCTTCGGCTCCATGTACGCCTTCCAAAGGTCCGGGACTCCCATAGTTCCGTGATTGGTAAAGACATAATAATAATTTGTACGTAGTGTATCTAACACTTTTATCTCTTTCTTCAGCATATCGGCGTCCCGTTTTCCTATACCCTGGAGCTGCCAGGATACGGACAAGACTTCCGCGTGCCTCCTCAGTACATCGACCACATCAACGCCGAGACTTGGAGAGGCCTCGCGGCCACCGCTCGCCTCGCCAGGGTCTACTACAACGGTCCCTACAACAACTAATGTAGTTATTACTTCAATTGTTTTACTATTGTCATGTTGTATGATATCATGGTGATGTAATTTATCATTAAATGTTTAGCAATCACTGTTTGGTTTTAATTTGCTTAATCGTCACAACAAAGATAGTCGAGAATATTTGTTTTTAATTTATCCCGATTCTGTAATTTAAATTGATTCTTGAAAATAATTAACCAATTTCCTATACCCTGGAGCTGCCAGGATACGGGCAATACTTTCGCGTGCCTCCTTAGTAGGTACAGTCAAGGAAATTGATTCCTATACCACTTTGGACTATGTCAAAGTGACGTAATCAATCAAAACAGACTTCTTATGATTTTATTTACTGTGTCACTTTGACATAGTCCAAAGTGGATTAGGAATTAATTTCCTTGACCGTACATCGACCACATCAACGCGGAGACTTGGACAGGACTCGCAGCCACCGCTCGCCTCGCCAGGGTCTACTACAACGGTCCCTACAACAACTAATGTAGTTATTACTTCAATTGTTTTACTATTGTCATCTTGTATGATATCATGGTAATGTAATTATCAATACATGTTTTGCAATCACTGTTTGTTTTTTTTAGTTTGCCTAAACGTCACAACAAAGATGGTTGAGAACATTTTTGTCCTTAATTTATCCCGATCCTTTAATTTTAATTGAATCCAGAAAATAATATTTTTTTTAATTTTCAGTTCGAATCCAGGGAAAAAGATTCTTATGATGACACTGAATTGCCTTTAATTGTGAAACTACATAGTTAGAATTATAACATACTTTAATAGTTATACAACTCATAAGTAAATGAATTGAATTCTTTTTGTCACTGTTACTTTTTAATCATTGAATATTTATCAAGTTTATTGAAGTCTCTGTTTAAAAAAAACCGGCCAAGTGCGAGTCGGACTTGCGCACCGAGGGTTCCGTAAAAACCTTGATGTAACTGAAAATTTACGGTTATTGCAATTTTTTTCCTTTATCTGTGCTATGAGACGTTGCTTCGTACCATATTTCAAGATTCTAAGTTCACGGCAAGTAACCTGAAGGTTTTGATTCCCTTGCGAGATTAAAAAAAATTGCGGCATAAACTCCTGTATCTTTTGATTGCGTTGGCTTAGAAGTTTGTTTTTTTCACAGCTCCAAGGGACTGTAAACAAGGGAGAGTATTTGATATAAATTTCAGCTTTATGCCTCCACGCGTTCCTGAAAAAAAGGGTCTTGACAGACGGGCGGACGCACGGACGGACGGACGGACGGACGGACGGACGGACGGACGGACGGACGGACGGACGGACAAGAAAGTTATCCTATAAGGGTTCCGCTTTTTCCTTTGAGGTGCGGAACCCTAAAAATGGGATTTCATTGTTATTCCGATGAAGACTGCTGCAATGAACTCCCGTCTCCGATATCATAAATATTAATCGTTTCTTAAAAGAATACATTGTGCCAAAATGTAGTTTAATTAAAACCATAAAGCAACAGTATTAAAATGTAATTTAGGCTAGCAGAAACCAATGACGACACAACCTGTTATCGTCACCTTGCTCTGACAAATATTCGTTACGTTGCCATTCCGTGCAAACCGCTAGCGCCACCAACTTAACAATACGTACGGAAATACTGAGAACTAATCTTTTAGCGAATAAATTGCACGAGATTGCAGACTGTGGCGCTTTTATCAACTGCAAATATAAGTTTGTATCGTAGTTACCAATTTAATAATACGTACGGACAAATGACGAACTAATCTTTCCGCGTTGAAATTTGTAGATGCTACTGCCACTGGCGCCTTTACCAACCGCAAATATAAATTTGTATCCTAGAAATGTTTATGCGTTGAATCAAAGCTTACACAGTGTCACTCAGTGTCATAGTTTGCTGTAGGAACTACGGAATGTGTGTGGTTGTTGGAAAACTTGGTGTTTCATTTGGAAGTCAATTGTACTGCGCACGCGACTGTGTCCAGTGTTGCCAGACCGGCCTAAAAGGGACGGTTTTCCGTCCCTTTTATCACCACACCGTCCTTTAATCGGCCCTTTTCAGTAACCGTCCCTTTACGGTTTCGCCCAAAAAAGTTCGTGACCACCAAAACAAAACCATACCTATCTAAGTACCTGCTCAGTTTAATATATTGATAGCATAAAAGTGTATCTGTATTAAATTAAAGCTGTCTGTCGAAACGGATCTATACGAATTAGTAACGATTGACAGGAGTACCAACCAACCTTATCATTGCTGTTATAAACTGATGTATTTATTTAAATCTAATCTGTAGTCGTGTCGTGTTATCTATCTTTGGTCTGGTTTGTTTGGTACCGTACCTAGTACTACGTAAAAAATAGTGACCGTTGTATCCCTAATGGCTACGAGCGTCGGGGTGGCAAACGCAGGGGGCCTCAAAAAATTCGAGCCCAAACCCAGCATGCTTAAGGCAAAAATAAAATATGTGTAAAAAAATATATATTCCAAACTATGAAGCTGCTTTGTTACTGGTAATAGGGAATATTCATGATTTTTTCACAGCTTCAATAAAAGCTGATTCATGTCACAAACAGTTAAGACTGCGCCGAGCGTCCAGTGGCGCCCTCATTACTGTTATTGGGTTTTCGAATTAACTAACGAATTTCCTTGGAACCAAACAAAATGTGTTTGTAGCGCAAGTATAAACACAATTTTTGGGATACGTAACAAACTTTAAAACAATTACCCTTTGAGTAGTCAGCTTAACGGGAAAAGGTGGCCACTTTTTTTCGTTAAGTTAATAACTCGAAGGTGAATTGTTATTAAACTATATGATATACCCTATAAGTTGTGTTTTCATTTGTAGTACAAACACATTTCGTCCAATTTCAAGAAAATACTTTAGTTTATTAGAAAACACAATAAAAGTAATGAGGGCGCCACTGGACGCTCGGCGCAGTCTTAAAAAACATATTTTCTTTAAAATAACCAAGATATAAGCCAACAAAGATTTATTTTTACCTAATAATTAATTAAAAAATGTATATAAATAAATGAAGTTTTGAATTTTTATTTTTGTCCCTTTGTGCCCAAAACGGTCCTTTTTCAGATAACACACCGTCCTAAATTGGAGTTGCGTACTGGCAACACTGACTGTGTCGAGTGTTTATGTTTTTTTGAGCCCGTGTCTATTTAATAGTGTTTTTTTGTGAACATGTTTCTGACGTTTGAGGTGATTGCTACCTTTGGAGTATCAGCTGTAAGTAGAAAATTGTTTTTTCCTTCGTTTACTATAACTCTTTGAATCAGTTGAACCAGATGTAAACATAATTATTATGTCTGTTAGTATTTTTGCACCGGGTTTGTCGTTTCGCCTGACCTGCATACTTAATGATTTATGAGAATCGAAATCGATTGACGATTGGGCGATGATCAAAATGTGTCGATTGAAATTTACTACTTTACTGTCTTTTTATAGTTAAAAACGTCATAATAAAAATAAATTAACTACCTACCTACTTACTTGAACAAACCGAAAATGAAAACCAAAACATTTTTAAAAGTGTTTACTTATTTTTAATATTACCTTTGCTAATGAGTATTTATTGTTAATTAGCGAAATGAATGCTAGTTAATTAATAACATACTTGTAGATAAACACGTATCGATATAGTTAATTACTTAAATACTTACCTACCTACCTCGTTACATTTAACACACATAAATAATAATTCAATAATAAAATGGTACCTAGTTATAGTTCCAGTTATTTATGTAACTTTATTTAGGTTATCTTATCAGTCTGTTAGTTTAACATGTGCAACAGGTGCAAGATAATCAACAACAGGTTCAAAGTTAAGTTTAAAAAACCCACCTTAGATTTAAAAACAATGAATATGAAGCGGTCAAAGTCTCTTTTTATAATAGGTACCTACATATTAGTTCTTATCTTAGTTGTGCAGGGTCCGTCCAGTACGCTACCACCATCTTACCCATTAACCTACCACCAAACAGCAGTGTTAGCATTGTTGTGTTCCGGTTTGGGGATAAGACAGCCGGTGAAATGACTAGCATAGAGGCATTCCATCTTAGTCCTCAGGGTTGGCAACGCATTTGCAGTCTTAGGATTGCATTGCAGTCTTGTGAATGCGAATGTCTATGGGTCACAGTTTCCACTTACCACCACGTGGCCTGTGTGCTCGTTGGTCTACTCCATGCCATAAAAAAAAACCTAATACCAAAATCCATCCCAACGTTTATATGGATGTTTAAATGTTTATGTTTCAATCACGCATAAACCGCTGAACTGATTTGCATAATAGCTCATAGACACTCCATATCCTTAATGGACCCCTGATTCCTAGGGAAAAGCGATAAACGACTTCTACGCAGAGTGTCACAGTTTTTTTTATAGTACCTACCTACTGCCTAGATATTTGTTTGAAAGGGACCTTGTCTACGAAGTAGTGTTCCCGATTTTGATTCCCGGCATTGGCTAGTATTTAAAATGAGTACGAGTATTTACTTCTGAGTCCGGGATGTTTTTTGTGTTAAAGTATGTATTTCTCTGTACATATAAGTAAGTTTATCACTATCTAGTAACCATAGCAAAAGCCTAGCGCTTAGTTTGAGAGTCAATGTGCGTAAGATAGTCATAATATACGAATTTAAACATAACTTGTTTGCAAAAGACGCACTTTTCGTTTTAGTTCTGCATAGATTTATCTGAGTTTGAAGTGAAGTGACTTATTTATTTGTCACTAGCGACCCGCCCTTGCTTCGCTTCAATTTATGCAAGTAACACCTTCTGTAACACCCGCACATAATCCAGAATATAATTATAGATAACATTCCTCTTGAATGACTCTATCTAAAGATGAAAACCGCATATAAATCAGTTGCGTACCTAGTCTTAAAGATATGAGTGTACATACAGCGCTTATTGAATACAAATCAAACATATTTCAAAATAATTCACTCTTGCATTGACAATTTTATACAACAAAACTATCACCAGATTTTTATTAATTATATCTATACTACTAAAATTTTATACAACAGCTTCTAATTTTAAAATGTATCACTGACTCATTTTGGAATGTGTGCGTTTTGTATTCAATTAACGACAGTGACAGACGGCAATAAGCGACTTGGTTTTGTATTGTTGTTCATCATAAACTTACTTCTCTTTCCAGGCGATCTCCTTCACAATATCATCAGCAATTCTCCTGCTGGTGGCGGCCAAGCGTGGGTTGCTCTCCGTGAGGTCCAGGCCGAATCAGAAACCAGGGATGAACAACGCAACCACTACTGCCCTCCTGCCTCCTACAGCTCCCACCGAGAAAGAAGTGATGGCTGCCGAACAGACACCTCTACAGTCTTCGTAGAGAACACTCTGTCTCATATGTACAGGGCTTCTGTTTCACATTTTAACCATATCGCTATCATATTGTTTAAGTATTAAAACAAATAGGAATGGGCTTTGTACAATTAATCCAATACGAATCGACAATTTTAAATGGTATGATGTACATTGCTGGTTTAGAATGTAATATTCATGTATCAGACAGTTTGAAAGAAGCAATGTAAGTTTTCCAATGGAATGGCATTGATATTAAAATATCATGCCAAAATAGATTACAATATTTTCAGATCTTAACTTGGATTTAATACTACTTTAGGTTTGTCGTCTTGAAATATTAACCGTTCTGGTTTCTCTACCTTTAAAAAAAAAATGTGGTCTTAACTTTGTGTCTTAGGTACTGACGAACAAAAAGATTTTTTAGCCAATAAATTAAAATATTGAGCATACTTACAACCTTGTCATTCTTGACATTGACAAAGTCGTGCTAGTCATCCTATATTCAGCTTTAAATTTATTATGAGAAGGCACTGAATTAGTTCATCCTTTTCTTTGTAGTACAATACAGAAGTCTATACCCTCTTTGTTCTTCGTAAATGATTCAGCACACTTCTATACGTCATATTATACTAGTCCCTGGCAAAATACCAGCTAATAAATGTAAAACTTCTCTCCTTTGTCGAAACACAATTGATGAATAGATTTCGTTCATTTCACTCGTTATACCAAATAGTATTTCTTGAAAAGGTCAGAGTTGAGAATTAGAGCCTAGTCTTAAAAGTCATGCAGAATTTTATTATAATATTATAATGTAACTGGCCAAAACCCAGCAGTGATCAGATTGTTGTTCTCCGGTGTGGGGATGAGACAACCTGTGTAATTTGTAGCATAGAGGCATTCCATCTTCGTCCTCAGAGTTGGCAGCGCATTTGCGATCTTGAAGTCTTATCAAATCAAATCAAATCATTTATTCTGTAAGTAGGCCCTGTAGGCACTTTTACAAGTCTGAGTCTACCAGCGCTTCCAAAGAGACCACTGTTGAGAAGAAGCGCCGCAAGAAACTCAACAGTAAGCCGTTTTTTAAAAATAAATCACTTATTACAATACTAAACTTAAGCTACATGATTTAAATGTCATAGGGATGTACAGGTCCCAGTAGTAATAATAATTAAATACATCAAAATGTCAGATTAAAATAAATAATACAATTTCGGAGATGTAAACAGGCTCCAGGTAATATAGGGTGAATCTACCAGCGCTTCGGACGAGACCATCATTGCGGAGAAGAAGCGCGAAACTAAGTTACATTAAGTAAAGTAAGTTACATTAGGTAATAAAGTAATAAATAATAATTTCTTAAAACTACCAAAAATACAATCATTACAAATGTAAGGTCAATAAACCTTAAATAAAAACAAACAAACAATAAAACACTATGAGAACAACACGACGAGGTCTCTACGTCAAAAGCCATAACTAGAATAATTTATTTAACAAAAAGTCCTTGCAAACGTGAACAGACCGGACCCCACAAACAGCACCCGTTCACGAGTATGACGCGTATCTCAGCCATCGCCTCTCTCAACCATATGTTCGGGAAAGTGGCGACCCGATCAACGACGCCGCCGTAAGCAAAGACCTTTGAGCGAGCGTGACATGCTCATGCTGCCGGACAACCTTAAGATTGTCGTCCCGAGAATGTCTGCCCTTGTAAGGCCCACCGTACTACAAACAGACAGATTTTTTCAGAGGGACTTTGAGTCTAAAATCAAGGCATTTTATGTTCAAGATAGGAAAATAAACTTTATTCACAATCGCAATCGACTTCAAAGTTTTTTTTTGTATGCAGATAAGCATTCGATTTTCAAAATGAAAACAATTGCGATTGCGAGTGCGTTGGGCAATAGCCCCTGTGAACACTATGAGCATCTGACGTGAGCTACATTTCAATATCATATGTATTTTTTTATATTTTATTTTATATTTCGGCCACAAAAGTGGCATTAAAATTCTATCATTAAATATCTCTAAAATCTTGCATTTAACCTAAAGTATTGCATTTTGGTCATGATATTTTTTGTTTGTGATGACTGATTCTTGAAATCTCATGCTTTGTCCAAAAATCTTTAGTCCGTCCATTTTTATTTATGTTTTTATTTAGTAGGTTCAAAAATTTCTATTAGATTAGAACGAACCATGCTATTTTATATTCTCAAACATACATTTTTTTTTGTAAAACAGTAATCATTTTAGCTACCACTACAATAACATGTATATTAGTTGTAAAAAAAAGGAACTACAAGAAATGTATAAAGTTAAAAAAAATATCTACTTTGTAACCTTAGCTTTGATATTTTTATGTGTGAATATGTAATAACAGCATCTATTAGTGTTAAGTCAAAATTGTGATCAACGTGCCTAACCTAAAAATGTATTTTGTAATCTATAAGTCTTATTAATAAAATTAATCAACAAAATCAAGAGATTCTTCGTAACCACAAAAGTGAACTCCATAGGGACCAGGACTCAATCAACTAAACTTAATTGTCCCAAAATAATCTTAGCGATGCTGAATTTTTTATTCCATAATCCATTTACTGAGTAAAAAAGCTATCCAATAAATATAAAAGATCCATTATTTGAGCTGAAAGCTTCGGGCATTATTGGGCTTTGTAAGTTGAAAAGCTAAACTCGTATATTTTTTGCCCAGCGTTGCTTGAGGGAATTTATAAAAGTGAGAATAAAGTTTGACATATTACGGTGACATAAAGATGGTCAGGGGACCAAACTGTAGTATCGAACCCTAAAAAGTTCGAGTAAGTTTTGATTTATTAATACTTAACTTAACCCATTTACGAGTATTCCGCCTTGATAAGCCAAAAGGTGATATCTTGAACTCAATACTCACGCAGATACAACCCTCTCTCGTTGGTAATAAGGTTGCACTTGCTACAGGAGTTTTGTCACAGATAACGCCATTTGTCTTAGAAATTTCTGCGATGATGACAATTCTCTAAACAGACTCTAGAATCCTTGACGCTATCGTAAATGATTTTCGGAAACTGTCGAAGTAAGCGCTTGACGTGACCGCCCGGCAGCTTAAGTCAATCTTATACGTTTTCGATAACGATAATGATCTCGCAATACATCATGTCTAGAGACACAGGACGTAGAACGGCGTCGGCGACATCCAATTATAAAGGAGGGGGTCTGCGGTATCCAATGCTAAATAAAACGTTCTTAAGAGTATCTAGCTTAAGAAAAATTATACACTACTAGGCATCTGTGATATTCGACTTAAGTTAAATTGAATATTTTTAGGCTTCTGCAGCATTCAGATAAAGATAAACTTAAAAGAATCTACAACACAGAATTAAGTTAAATTGGTGCCTTTATTCGTCTGAAACTAAAGTTTTGTTTAAATAAACCTAAAAACTTAATTGATTGGGGTGCCTTAAATATCTGCAGCACCCTTTTAAGTTGCTGTTTCATCTTATTAAAGCTAAAATGCCTATACAGGGCGTAATCTAAGTCGTGAATCAAATGATCACCTCTGTGTTCCACCCACAAATATGAACAACTTTCACTGTAGGAGCAAATATGAAATCACGAAAAAAAAATCGGCTGTTTCATAGAAAAGTTCAATACGTACTCGACCTAAATGTATGAAGCAGCTGATTTTTATTTCGTGATTTCAGAGTTGGTCCCATAGTGAAAGTTGTTCGTAAATATTTGTGGGTAGAACAAAGATGATCGTTTGATTCACGACTTAGATTTCACCCTGTATATAAATTAGATGCTTTGAGGCACCTGCGGCATCCTTTTAAGGCAATTATGTACATTTCAGGCATCTGCAACATCTGAAGCTAAATCTGTACCTATTTAAACTTAGGTTGAATAGGCATCTTCTGGGTGAGCTCTTTATCGTCGTCAAAATCTTTTTCTTCCAACAGCAAGAGAAAACCGTTGTGTAATAGGTAGCGATTCTGAAATCCACTTTTTTATACTTTATTCTTTGAGCAAAATAAGCCAAGATGGCGGAAGTTAAATACATTCAGAAAAACATTTTGTTTCCGTTTGTTTATCGTATTTTCTAAATGCGAAGTACGCCTAGGCACTTCCGATTCAATCAATAAGTCTGCCAATGAAGGAGTCCACGTAAATTTTTCACTTCCTTACGTTGACTGAGTTTTTTCCGGCAATTTCCATAAAACGAGCTTTAAAATTCGATTCGCTGGCGTTTCCGGAATGTCGCAGATAAAAGGATGGAAGTTTACAGAAACATCTCTCTATTTTAAACGATTAAAAATAAACACTCGAACTAAATATATCAGGGAGCCCAATGTTTCCCATTACATTTGTTTGGTCATTACGTCTTTGTTTACATGGAGTTTCTTGCGGTGCTTTTTCTCCGTAAGGCTGCGGCTCCACTGAGGCGGAGATGAGCGGAGCGGAGAGGAGCTGTGCCAATATTAACCAATAGAATCTAAACTAACGTGCGCAAGTCGCGCTCGACGTGACCGCATGCGCCTCCTATTGGTTAATATTGGCACAGCTCCGCTCCGCTCCGCTCATCTCCGCCTCAGTGGAGCCGCACCCTAATGATGGTCTCGTCCGAAGCGCTGGTAGATTCACTGTAAGTATACGTATTTATGTATGTAAACACTTTATTGTACAAAAGAAAACCAATAACAATACAATTAATATAAAACTATGTACAAAGTCGAACTAATCCCTTTAAGGGATCTCTTCCAGCTAACCCTTGAGAGATTGTGAAGAGTGAAAGGTTGTGCAACGAGTAAACAAGTGTACAAGAAGAAGAATATAACACATTAAGTAACCAATAAAACTTATATAAATTAAACTACATTCAAGTACCTACATATTACCGACGTGTAAAAGAACGTGTATGTGGGCAAACTACTGAATAAAAATTTAGTTTTTTTTTAATTTTGTCATAATTGTTGATAGTTGTAATTATTATATCGTTTTGCAGCCGTAAACTTTTCAAAATGTCTTAATTATCTAACTATAACTGTGGACTAAGGAACTTCTCTATCTTTTTCTACACTGGAACACGAGTGCGGCCGACTGCTCTTTGACATAAATGTTTCGTGATTACTTCATAAAAGTTAAAATATCTAACACGCTTTTATGATTCTTGAAGCTGACACTTTTAATTGACTGACACCAGTAATGGACACTCCACTCCTAATTCAAAGGGGTTTGGGTAAAAGTGTTGTCATTTGTAAAAATCATACATTTTCAAGGTGAGCAGCCATCAGTCAAAATAGTAAATAATTAAAGAATAATTTGAAATAAACATGTTTTGCTATGTATTGTTTTACTCTTAAGAGCATCGGAGCCGAGATACCGTAAAACTACTGAACTATTGGTCCTAGCCTGCAACAATAGTCCAATATTTCTCATTACATTATTCTAAAATATAATAACTTACTGCTATTATTGCTGGGTATATGTACTGTTTGGCCTAAAATTGACTGCTCTAAACTCTAGCTACAGCTAAATCTGTCATATTTTTAGAATAATATGAAAAGTAAAATTGGACTATTGTTGTAGGCCAGGACCATAGTTGTGTAGTTTTACGGTATTTAATATTCTTACCTAGGCGTACTTTTAGTACCAAAACCGATATTATTCAACGCCATAAACTATAATATACATCTATGTGTATTTAGAAGTCCTCTAAATAACCATGTTAAAATCATACACGGCCGCTCAAAAAAATATGTCAATATTTTTCAAACAAATTTATCCAATGCCCTTTCATACGGTCCTAGATTTATTGATGCAAAGGAAATGAATGGCACTTATCCTCTGTAAATAATAATCAAGTGTCCAATACTGGTGCCTTGTCCATTACTGATTCCATTACCCTATAGAGACGATCATCTTTGAATCTAATATTGGATAATATATTGCTAGTGATTGCACAAAATATGCTTCAATATGATATTAGGGCGTGTTTTACAAGTGGCGTGGCTGCCGCACGACTACGCTGCGCATAGGCAGGCAGGAAGCAGAGCGCTGCGGTTGCCGCGCCTTAGCGGATTTGCCGCGAATGCCGCGGAGGTAAATCGTTGCCACTGACAATATTTACGGGACTGGCAATCGACCTAGTTGTAGATTGGTTTCTGTCAGTTTTTTATTTAGTTGGTATTGAAATAGTTCAAGGTTATTTTAGAAATTAATCACTCAACCAAAGAGAGAATATTTTACAATATTTTTTTTACAACAAACGACAAATAAATCATAACGTAACATACATACAAATATAGTGCACGTGTGTGTGTAGGTGTGTGTGTGTTTGTGAGTGTGATTATATTGATGAAGTTATGATAGCTTACACGACACACGACATTAAAAACCTACCACGATGTCAATATAAAAATTACGATATTGAAGCAATATGAACTACAAAGTACAACAAAGTAGAAATATTACAGATGATGTATATGATGCGAATGTGCTATCTTAAAATGATTATTACAGATATTACTGCTTTTGACTGTACTCTTTTATTTATTTAAACATTCTACCAGTCAACCATATAGTTAAAAGAGAATAACCGGTGCAAGTGGAGATCTAAACAGTGTTCAAAAATTAGTTAAATGCTACGTGATACTAAAGTAATAAATAACAGTACATAAGTAATAATAACGATGATAATACGACGGTAATATAGTGATGTATGAATGAGGAAGAAGCGAAAGAAATTTGTCAAGATCGTGGCAAGTGGAAATAAGTGGTCTCTGCCTACCTCTCTGGGAAACCGGCGTGATTTAATGTAGGTATGTATGTAAGTAATAAAATTTATTTATAAAATATAATACTTAAATACATACGAAAACAATGTGTAATGAAGATTATGACACTTTAATAAAGTTCTTGCTTGTGTAGATTTTGGCTCATTCACGTGCCCTCTGACTTACCCTTACTACTAAATAAGTAAGTCATGGATTATGAATAAAAATAAACAAAGGTCGTGTGTGTAACCCCGTCTAGACGGAGGCATAAAATATGAGACATTCTTATTACTATGGATACCTAGAAACATGATTAGCTAATAAAGTTTATTCGGTTTGGGCATGGACTTTGTTTAGTACCGGACGAATGGTTTTCAATAAATTGTTTACCCGCGATCAAGCAGCCGTATAATTCCAGTAAGATAAAAAAAAGATAAAAGATGTTTATTTAGTAAGTAGGCCGTACGAGCACGATTACACGTCAAAAATCTACCAGCGCTTCGCAAGAGACCACTGCTGAGAAGAAACGCCGCAAGAAACTCAACAGTTAGTCGCTTTTTAAATATCACTACATAGTATAAAACAAAGTCGCTTCCCGCTGTCTGTCCCTATGTATGCTTAGATCTTTAAAACTACGCAACGGATTTTGATGCGGTTTTTTTAGTAGATAGAGTGATTCAAGAGGAAGGTTTTTATGTATAATCAATTTTGTTTTATGTACGTGTGTTATAGAAAACTCAAATAAACCGAAGCGAAGCGAGGGCGGGTCGCTAGTATAATTATAAAACTTAACCTAGCATTATATAAAACAATGAATCTAACATACGATAAGAAATAAATGTATTCACGCGTAGTTGAGCAGGAAGGAAGAAAGAATAGTTTGGTGACTTTAATATTTTGTAAAAAGTGACTGTTACATGTATGTCAGGGAAACTGACAGACAACCGGTCATGGCGAAATAATAAGAATTTCGAGTTTGATTACGAAAGCCTTGAGATATCTTATCACTTTGATTTTTTTGGGGTTCGTACCCAAAAGGTGTCAACGGGACCCTATTACTAACCTTCACTGTCCGTCCGTCCGTATGCCTATATATCTGTCGACTGTATCTCATGAACCAGAATACACAATTGAAAAACTCACAGAGTGTGTATCTCTACTGCAACTATAAAAAAATAGGGGGTTTTTTTTATGTTTGACGATATTACATAAACATACATACATATACTCACGCCTTTATTCCCAGAGTGGGGTAGGTAGAGCTACAGAATTACCAACAACTCTAAAAACTTGTTAATAATTCTGTAACCACATTTTGCACTTTTAGGCTAAGATGTTTACCATATTTAGATGTTTGACGATATTTGCAATGGTTATAAGAAATTTATCTGACAGACTGCTTCATCGATGACACTTCTGTGTGCATATGAAATCCTTTTCCTTCCATTTCCTAACCCACTACATGTTACCTCAAAACCTAAAGTCTTCCTCACAATATAACATTTACCTCATCCTCTAGCCAAGATAAAGGCCCTAATCCGCCAAATTGGATAACTTCTAGTAATCGCCACACGATGGTCCCGAGATAACGCCCTAAATGCCTGACTTAGTAAGTTCAGGCGCTGTTATACAGCTACTAGATAACTGGACCAGAATTAGGTCAAGAAATAGGAAAAACAGGTTTTCTTGAATCTAGAAGATTATGATGCGAATGTGTTATCTTAAAATTATTAGGGTGAAGGAACCAGTCATGGAAGAGGCACCAATAATGGACAGATTATATATATTATTATTAGGCATCGGAGTTTTTGTCGCACGGTAAGACTATGGAGTCGTCTTTTGCCATAAATCTAAACTCTTATTTGTATTCATACTCATTTATTTAATTTATCTTAAAATGCCTCTATAGCGGTCGGTCGTGTATATTTATCTTAGTCAAGTTAAAAAAAATATCTATTAGATTATAAATTCATAACTTGAACTATACACCTGCGAATAGGTAATTCGCCACTAATGTGGACTAAAACATTCACTTCTGCCGTGTTTTAATGTATCTTTGTTTGTTTATAATTTTTCGTAATTAAATGAGTATAAAAATGGTAATTATTTTTTATTGTAATATTTATTTTCAAAGTATAACATTAAATAATCGTTTCTAAACTCGTCAACGTCGTTGTCCTTGGTTATAAAAAAAAAACTAAATAATTAAATAAATAAATGAGTATGAATATGAATAAGAGTTTATAGCTTTATGGCAAATGACGACTCCATAGCTTGCTATTAGTCTTACCGTGCGACAAAAACTCCGATGCCTAATTGTTATTCATTTGTTTTGCAATAATCAATTAAGGACCGTATGACATTTTACTTAAGAGTAAAGTGTCCATAACTGGTGCCTAAAAGTGTTCATCATTGGTAATTGGAATATTTTTCAAGGACATAATACATTATGCTTGGTAAGCATTTGTTGTGTGTGTTTATGTTTTATAAACTTTGTTGGTAACTGATTTTTTTAAACGAAACCACTTGCATTTTGCCCTTACGTTGATTTTTTTTAATGTTTATTAGATAAATACCAAATATTTTGTAATAAAACCGAAGTTGGACTAGCACCCGAAGGGCTACTTTCGTCCCAACGCACAATATCGCTATCGTATGTTAGATTCATTGTTTTATATAATGCTAGGTTAAGTTTTATAATTGTATATTTAAAAACGACTAACTGTTGAGTTTCTTGAGGCGTTTCTTCTTAGCAGTGGTCTCAAGCAAAGCGCTGGTAGATTTTTGACGTGTAAAAGTGCCCGTGTGGCCTACTTACTGAATAAACATCTTTTTTTTATTTATTGAAGCTTCAATATTTTTTGGCCACACATTCTGTGAAAATTCTGTGTCTGGCTATTAAATGGTTCAAAAGATACAGCCTTGTGACAGACGGACAGTGCAGCCATAACGGAACCCTAAAAGTTATGGTTTAATAGTACATTGTGTATTAAGGGTGGTAAAGAAAGAATTACAAACGAGAGTCTGTTAGAAGCCCGAAGCCGAAGGCTGAGGGCTTTAATGACTCGAGCTTTGTATTTCCTTTACCACCCGTGTAACATACAATGTTTTTTGTACTCGCCGATTAAAATGTGTGTATTACGATTTCATAGAGAATACTGTAACGTCACTCTTTTCATCGTTGAATAGTCTAGATGTTACTTCCGAAACAACCGAAATAACTATTTCGATACGCTCTAGACAACCGAAATTACTATTTCGATACGCTCTAGACAACCGAAAAAAATTTGAAAATAGAACTTCGGATTTCCATATATGTGTCCTTGTTTAAGGAGCCTCGATCCGATACAAAATTGCCAATCTGTGTCGTTTCGGAACGTAGCAGCGTCGCATCATCTGTCAAAAATCTACTTTTAGTTTTCTTATATACTCGTATTAATGACTTACATTATTAATTTTAATGAACTCGTACAAAAAGTATTGTTCACAATAGTGTCATAATTAAGCTTTTTAATCTCGTACCTTACTTAGGCCACTCAGCAAGCTTCGTGGCCTAAACACAGTACTCGACTAAAAAGCTCTCTATTATAACACGATTACGAAAAATACTATTTCACAACAATTGCGAGGAAATGAAATAAAATCAGACAAAAGATAATATTTTTAACTTATTAGCGGCAGACTACATCATTGTCTGTGACTTACCACAGATAATGTCAAACGTGTTCGGAGTCCGATTCTAGTGACATTATGAGATCAAAATAGTTTATTATGCGAGATTTTTAGGAAATACCTAGTATTCAACTGACATTTCATCTCAAATGAAACTTCATATCGAATGGCACAAGAATTGGGGTCCTGACGTATTGTGATAGTTTGAGTCCACGTATAATATTTAAAAAAAAAGCTATTACGCACGTTAGAAGCGTAATGGTAAAAAAAGGCCCGCGGGTATTATTTTGGATTTACGGTCGATTTTTCTAGCATGTTAGGACACTATTTACGAGCAAGTGTGATGAAAAAGATATTATGCTCTCATTGACATCACCGTTGTTGGCACCCTGATCTGTTACCCTAAAACATTTTAGTAAAGAACGAATTCCATTCCGCACGTTTATTTTTAGAATACCCTTTTTAAGGTTTCAGTTGTAACCTTATTGTTCTCAGCTAAAAAAGTTATTATAATGTAAGTAGAAGAATATATTTTAAGATATTTTTAGCGGTTTATTGTCCTATTTTAAGTGCTAAGCAATCAATTATACCTCTATTGTGCCCGCACAAAGAACCGCGCGAAAACAAAACTGCATTGTTCTTCGGTTCCATTTTAATTAAGTTTCGTGTAGATTTTATTTCCACGACGAGTCTGGAACGCGTACCTAGTGCTCTAGGAACCCCTAAACAAAATAAAACAGTGCTTTCCCCTGGGGAACCAGAGGCCATGTTTGAATAGAAAAGTAGTTCGTCTCCGGCCTTGTAGAAGTTTCTGTTTTGTGTATGTGTGTGCTATGTGTCTGTGTGTGTTTGTTGCGGTTTGTGGTTGGTGTGTTCTGTGTTTGTGTGCTCTCTGTGTGTGTGTGTGGTGGGTCTGTGTGTGGGCGCTAGGGCTGCGACGATGCGCGTCGCTCGATACTTCATACGCACGCAATCAAACGCTGCGGCGGCGCTGCCCGACTCGGTGCGTCTTGTTTAGTTTCGGTTTTGACACATGGAAGCCGCGCGATATACCGTTGTAAATCAGGATCCAGAACACCGACATTTTTATTTCATAGAAAGATATGTCAAATTTAAAATAGCTCGTCTGACCGACTATCCTGTGTTCATAGAGTTAAACTTCAAAATTAGCATGCCTAGATAAACTCAGCCGGCTGCGCTTAGACTCGGCAACATTATTCTCTATTTTTATCGTCCAACTGATTTTCCAATTCCAATTGGTCTTCTATTCAATTTCATTTTATGTCATCAAGTTTCGGCAGTGAAAACTCAACTAGATACTGTAATATATGAGATATTGAGGGTAGCTTTTCATTGCACCGCTTGATTGTACTCACTATCTATACTCTCTTCTAATTAAACGCTGTTAACGATTGGACGTGTTTATGTGGTCTCCCAAATTTAGAACGTTCTGGGGTGTCATTCTTTTAAAAAACAACGGACGAGCGGACGAACTAGCGAAATCGCAGCGGCCAGTTTAGGTAGTCTAAGGCTGCGGCTCCACTGAGGCGGAGATGAGCGGAGCTGAGCGGAGCTGTGCCAATATTAACCAATAGAATCTAAACTAACGTGCGCAAGGCGCGTCCGACGTGACCGCATGCGCCTTCTATTGGTTAATATTGGCACAGCTCCGCTCCGCTCCGCTCATCTCCGCCTCAGTGGAGCCGCACCCTTAGCCTTTGACCACATAGTTACTGTTGGCCTAGTTGATAGTGGCACTGCCTACGAAGCTAACGGCCCTGGGTTCAATAATATCCGGTCAGGGCAAATATCTGTGTGATGACCGCGAATATTTTTTTATGAGTTTTGGGTGTTTTCTATGAATGTAGGTTTATATTTCTCTCTATAAGTAATTGTTTAAAGTTGCCTAGTACTTATAGTACAACTCTAGAGCTTAGTTTGGGACACTTCAGAAAATCTTTTATCAAACATTGCCGTCACGTGTGATAACCGTGAACCAATTTCTCATATATACATATATATTATATATTTATATATAATATTATAAATCTGAAGAGTTTGTTTGTTTGCTTGAACGCGCTAATCTCAGGAACTACTGGTCCGATTTGAAAATTATATCAGTGTTAGATAGCCCATTTATCAAGCAAGCCAAGAAGGGTCGCTAGTTACTCTTATAAGTCCTCTAACTGTGTATGAATAACTTGACATTGACGAAATACACCTAAACATTATTTAGACCTAAAAAAAACACTAAAAAACTACGCGAAAATTATGTATGAAAGTATAAGTACAATGGGTCAAATTCACCTGATGGTTCCAACGGAAGACCAGCGCTAACTTTAAAGCCAGCATTACGCTGAGTTGTTACCATTTCGTGGCTATTTTCTCCTTGTACGTTTTTATCTGTTCTTGTTTATGTTTGTCACGAATACTTAATGATTTTCTTTCTTTCAAATTGAGATATTTCAAAAAGTTACTAAAGTCGATAGACACGGTCTTTCCATGCACTTACCATTCAAATATAGAATTATGCCTCCAATCCGTCAACGCTTTGTAATATTTTTTCAATTTCAGCGGAATCGGATCCAATTTGGTCCGTGTAGGAATCGTTCGAGTTCGAGCCCTTTTATTTGTTTGGATAGAGGATATGTCGGGGGAAAGATAGAATAGGTTCAGCGAAGAAGTTTAATCAAGTTGCCTGTTCATACTCGTTTAAGACACATCTTACGCTCTTAGTTTTGTAAGACTTGATGATGACCGTTACTGTTTTTTAGGCTTTCGTACAATAAATGAAAAAACAGAAGCCTTAAAGGATCACTCGTGCGTTTGTCTGTCACAGCCATTTTGCTCCGAAACTGGGTAGTGATTCTGTAAACAACGCCGGTCGTGCGGACTGTCGAGTGATATCCAAGCGGCGAGATTAAGTAGTCCCGTCAGTGCGAACAAAATACATTGTAGCGCGTGCATTTTCAATTTAGCAGCACGATGGGTCGAACGTATAAGGCTGCTTAATTGAAAATGCACGCGCTACAATGTGTTTTGTTCGCACTGACGGGACTACCTAATCTCGCCGCTTGGATATCACTCAACAGTCCGTACGACCGGCGTTGTTTACAGAATCACTACCCTGATCGAGTTGAAATTTGGTACACATATGTAAATTGATGACCCAAACATAGATGTGCAAAGTATTTTTTTTCTTAACCAAGGGGCATTGAAAAATAAAATAAGAAATTCTTAAAAGGAGTTAAACATTCAATGGTATTTTATCACATTATATTTTACACTGGTAAACATCTTCGCCTAAGTGTGCAAAATGTGGTTACAGAATAATCAAAAAGTTTTTATAGTTGTTGGTCTCTGCTCTGCCTACCCCACTCTGGGAATAAAGGCGTGAGTTTATGTATGTATGTATGTATGGTATTTTATCACGATTTAAAACGTTCCTTTTGAATTTTTCTACCACAGTTTATAAGTACACGACGCGTTTTTGAACTAACATAATTAAGTTTATGTATATCTTTGTATGTATCTAATACTCTACCGACAGTGCAAACCTAGTGAATAGTTTAAGACGAACTCAATTCGTGAGACATTATCCTATAGCATTAAAAAAAACCTTATAAACATGTATGCAAAAGCCATGTCAAAGATACAAAACAAATCAAATTAAAAACTTGTTAGTACTACAAAAGTACTAATTAATTAAACAAAAAGGGTTTTTAATAACCCAATAAGTTTTTCAATAAAAGTGATAACGTCAAGACTTTACCGACGAAAGAATAATTAACGAGGTTTGAGTTTGGGATCCCACTTAAAACTTTTAACTCGTCTCTTTCTCTCTAATATATAAAGCCTGAAGAGTGATAGAGATAGAATTTTTCATTTCATTTTGTTTCTGTTCTCCGTAAAATTTTCAATGCGAGGTCCTAGATAAGCGTACAATTTAGACTCAATGTTTTCATCCTTTTTTGATGGTGGCACTGAACTAGGGTGAGTTTTGGTCAAGGCCTAGGTCGAAAGGGTGATTTTATAAAAGGCAATCAAGGGGTGATGTTGTTCCTTTGGAGTTAAATTGCTGGAAGGGTTTCATCGGTTTGAGACGATTTTGGTTTTTAATTCAATCTCTATAATGAACCGACGATCTACAAATTTCAAGAATTATAATATGTGTGTCAAAAAGTAAACATTTCTTACGTCTTTGATTACTATTAATGTGGTCATAGTTCTAACCTTACCTGACCTAGTATGAAGAAATTTACTTAAAATAAAACAAATAACAATAAAATTATCATTATGACAAACGAGTGTTATGTTTATGTTAATTGATCGTATGCGTCATAAACTTTTACAATTTGTTTATATGCTAAACGTTCATTATGCTTTTCGTACTTAGATGAATGAAATTATATAAAAAAAATGTAGACTGATTGAAGCGCACCCATTAAATATACGTAAGGGATTATTTCCGTGGCCAAAATAAAAGATAGAGTTACCGATTAGAATCAAATTTCGGAGACCCTTTCCTTATTGAGGTCTCTTCGATGTTACAAACTATGCTTCTATAACTTTTGATTTTTGTATTGTTTTAGGTTCATGAGCTTCTTTACGTTTGTTCGTTGTTAAATCTATTTTTATTTCATCTTCCATTACAAAAATTTTGACACATACACATACATACATAAGCTCACGCCTTTATTCCCAGAGTGGGGTAGGCAGAGCTACAGAATTACTAACAACTCTAAAAACTTGTTAATAATTCTGTAACCACATTTTGCACAATTAGGTTAAGATGTTTACCAGTGTATTAGAGACAGGTTGAAAGCCCATCGCCTAACAGTAGTACACACTACACAGCCTTCATTCCCTTAGTCGTCTCTTACGACATCCACGGGAGGACATGGAGTGGCACTATTCTTACCCGGCAACCACGCGGGGAAATATTGAATAGTTATAAAAAAAATGTAGTAAATAAAAACAAATGTTGAGATCTTGTGTCCAAAACCATTAACCAATATAATATTGAATGGTGATGATGAGGTGCTCTTTTTAATTTTCATCTTGCTTTAAATTTTGACTCTTTTTCAATGTCTTTTCTGGGATAAAATAATTCCTTGTTATAATTTAACTCAGCCTGAATATCTCGTTTATGGGGGCATATAAAACAACGAAGTGTTAAATCACTGGGACGTCAGAAAGTCATAAAAACTTAGTTTACAGACCTTCTTTAAAGACAATAATAGTGGTTAATTTTAAATTATCTTGCTCATCTGAATTTTCATCATTAAATGCAACCATTATGAACCACGTAGTGTGACATTAGTCTATATATTATGTACTATACTAAAAGGTTGCAGGCCCACGCCTTGAGCTTAGAATCTGTAGTTGTCTCAAAAACCATATACTTATTTGAAAAATGGTTTAAACTGCAATTTTTTGATTGTATGGGATTATTCTTTGATTTTATATTATTTTTCACGTCACATTGTTCAGGTCGAGCAAAAAACGCCTTTGTTGTTGTACCGGTTATAATAATACACATAACTAGTACCTACACACTCAATGAAAATTTCAAGTTTCTAGCTATTACGATTCATGAGATACAGACAGACAGACAGACAGACAGACAGACAGACAGACAGACAGACAGACAGACAGACAGACGGATAGCGGAGGCTAGGAATAGAGTGCCTTGGGTACGGAACTCTAAGAAAGTAAGAAAATACTGTCACATTTACTTAATCTGTCAAAGAGACAGCAAAAGGAATCTGTAAAAATAAATTTAAAGTGTAAGATTAAACTCCGCCGTAGAAGTTGACAAAAGCTCGCTCGAGGACTTTCGTCTAAGCTCGCTTGTTTGAGAAAAAGCTTAGCGAAAACGTTGGAAGTTATTCCTGGAGCGTTATTCACTGAAACAACTCACTTTAAAACCGTCGACGAATTAAAAAGCAAGCTGATGTTGTCTAAAGGCGGATTTAGGTACCTGTCTCACGACACGTTCGCCTATTGGAAGTTGGCCCTGCCTTCGGCGCTAGCGGTTTCGGGTTCGAATCCCAGTAGGAACAGAGTTTTGTAGAATATTATAGTATAGAATAAGTATCGTTTATAGTTTAACCGTGTACAGTTGACGCCATAAATATGTTTACACTTTAGTAGGGTGACGGAACCAGTAATGGACAAGGGCCAAAGAAGGACACTTGATACTTATTTTACTGAAGATAAGGGTGATTCATTTGTTTTGCAGCAATCAATTTAGGACCCTAAAATTGTTGAATTAAGAGTAAAGTGTCCGACACTGGTGCCATCACCCTACCTTGTCTATTTAGCGTCATGTTTAAACTGCCATTTGAAATTGTCATAGCGGGTAAAGTGACGAGGTACTATAGTGTAAACATATTAATGGTGTCGACTGTAGATAGATGTTAACCAGGACATAATAAGGAATACTCTTATTTTTTTACAGGTTTAATAAAGCTGATTCATGTAATAAACACTGAAAAAAATGAGTTTGTTTGTTTGCTTGAACGCGCTAATCTCAGGAACTACGATCCGATTTGAAAAATTATTTCAGTGTTAGATAGCCCATTTATCGAGGAAGGCGGCCATATATTATACTCACATAAACCGGAACGAATATTTCTCCTTAGTCTTTGTCTATTTTAATTATTTCTAGCTTATTCTAAAGGCCTAAATTTCCTATAGTTTATTGAGGTTGACCATATCGAATTGCCTGTATAAATTATTCTCTCAACTTCATTGCTAGTAAATGGATTAATTTCGAATTCTAGCCCCGAAACAGTTCAGCGTATTGTACTAATTGCCTTAATACTAGCCTACTGAGAATTCTGATCGGTTGATTATTTTATTTGGCACAGATGATAGTAGATAAGGCAGTCCGTAATATCGATAGCTAAAATTACAATTGGCGTAAAGGACAACTAGATTGTACTGTTAAATTATCCTAATGACAATTGGCGTAAAGGACAGCTAAATTGTACTGTAAAATTGTGCTATACACCAATCGCCATTTCAACCATCGATATTTTTAGCGGATTCAATATTTTTAATCTGTAGCTGATTATTGTATATGGCTGATCAATAGGTATTAGATTTTAACTGTACAGTCGACTACAAAGAGATATATCCAATTTTGGACCCTACTACAATGCCATAAGGTGAAAAAGTAGATAAATCTCTTCTAGAGTCTGCACTTAAGTAATTGAAAATCACCGATGTTTCAATTTTTGTTCTGTTTGTTAGTATTGCGTTTTTTGAGCAAACTGCTGTCCCATTTTAAAACGCTTCGCTACTAAACCACTGTACCGTGTGTAGCAAAAAATCTATTGGAAATAAATTCAGTCTTATAATTAATGACATGTCATATGCTTCATTTTAGGTTGTGTACTACTCATCCTTAATCCCTTCTCACCCCGTTCTACGATATTCTGAAAAGTAGAGAAGAAACGACAGCGAGGACGATCACCTACTCGCTGGTCGGACCAGACCAAGTCTATACCTGGCAGATCAATTACTTTAGCCTTGAAATAAGACGAGGACGGAAAGAAAGGCTTTCCGAGAAGAAAACGACTTACAGTTACTGTCAGCCCAATGGAACCCTGACCCACCATAGAACGGTGTCACAGTGACATTATAAAACAATTTGTTTGACACTTCTTATGACTTGAATCATAACGTCTCTGTGACACAGTTCTATGGTGGGTCAAGGTTCCAATGGTCTGATAGTACAAAGAACGCAACGGGAGACGATGATGAATTTTACGTAAAGTATTTTTCTCTTAAAACGACCTCTTGTCGATCAGCCGATCGAGCGAGCAAGTTTGCTCCAGCAAATAATTTTTGCCCTAAATTCTTGTACGCTCTGACAAGATAAATTAAACTCTCCGTTTGAAAATTCTTCTGTCGAGTTAAAGGTGAGTTCCAGATAACATGGCGCAAATTGAACTGTTCAACTAGTTAACCGCGACATTATCGAAAATCAAAATGTTAGACGACTTATTTGTAGTTTGATGTAGCTGCTTTACGCTACGTCTTGAGCACCAGACCCAATTAACAAAACGATAGCCTTACCCACTATCGGGTTCCTAATAACCTGTCCCAAGACTCCGCTTCTAATTGATTGTTTCAAGATCGACTTTTTTTACGGTTTCTTACACAAGGGGAGGCTGAACTTGAGCTTGTCCATTGAGTTCGTCTCAGATTTGAGTAAGGTTAGATGATGAGCGGTTGTATAGAATACCTTTAGAATAAGTGCTTAATGAGTAGTTAAGTACTTTTTAATACAATTTAAGTTTTGTGAATCATGCAATCCTAGCATTAGTGTGAATGCGAGGCTCTAACAGTCTTATTTATTTCGTTCTAAAACTTAATTTCTAGTTAAACTTTATTCGTTACGAATAATTCAAAAATTTATATCATTACACTCAGAAACATGAATCAGTTTTTTTTTAAACTAGAAATGTTTGCTCTTTTTCACATCTCCAGTAAGCAAGTAATATTTAATCATGACCACGAGTGCTTGAATCTTCTCGGATGTTTTTTTGTATTTATCTATATTCTAGCTTTGGCCCGCGACTTCGTCCGTCCACCAAGTTAAAATAAAATGGAGTTACAGATGTAGTGAATAATCCTTTCCCATCGTTTTTATTCGGATTCCTCGTATTTATCTAGCTTTCTCAATTAGCTTCAGTACCCATCAATAAGCCAACTGAGAAAGCAATATAAATACGAAGTTATCCGACCAAAAACGATGGGAAAGGATTATTTACTACACCTGTACATCGAGTGGTAAGGTGTATTTTCGCAGCCGGGTCAATCAACTTTTCTTTGTTGCTCGTTGCCATGGTGACGTCTCTAGGGTCACTCTTTAAAAACACGATTTTAAAGTGTATAAAACCAGCAAACATTTGGTTTTGTGGCAATTACAAGCCCATTCTTTTATGGGTTTTCTTCCAAGCGTATTAGTAGAAACTATTTTTCTAAGAAACTATATCACTGTTGTCTCCTGGCTTACTGGACAAAATAACAACAAGAAAAAGTTGATCCAACCAACCCCATTTTTAAGTAAAATAAATTTCTGCATGTGGTGTCCATGATAAAAGTGAATTACAGGCCTAGTCCCGTTCTGAAGCACGGCTCTTTATTCTACAAGATTAAAACTTAATAACTTACAAACTTACTTACCCATTTATTCAACAAAACCTTTCTGAACTCAATATTGAATGAAAATTAAAATTTGTCAACTCCAGTTTGATTTCAACTAGCAAAACCATAAAGTTTTACAAACTCAACGGTCAGATTGAATATTCTAATAGAAAACTTTCAAGCTCAATACCAATTATTCAGATTTCTACTTGAGTTTCAAGTTATGACTTTTCGCTTACCTCTAGTAACTTGAGAGTATTATTAGAGAGAATTTCTGATTTCTAATAGTTTTGCCTCGTCTGTCCATCTACGAAAAGTAGTAAAGAGATACCCCTTTATTCATAAATGATCAGTAAACCTATTTTCGTTACCGTTTTCTTTGTCTCTTTCTGTCAAATTTAAACATCACAATGAAGGTAAAGGGCGAAGCATATTTTGAAGCATACATATTTATTAAGATTAACTCTTACAACGCGTGAGCTAATTGCTTGCTCCTATTTTTCTTTTTTTAAGGTGTTGTTTGTAACATTTTGGCAGCAGTAAGTTAAAATTGTATAATTGAAAATAAAAGATAATAGAACAGAAACAAAAATAAATTGTAAAACTAGCTTTTGTAATTTACATTTCGTTTCAGAGCTAGCTAAGATACAACCGCTACTAACGGTTTTCTTTCCTATCACTCAAAATGCATGAGACGACATTCTCGTGCGTTGCGATAAACCACGTGATCAACTGTCATCCCATATATTTTGAGCAATAGAAAAGAAAAAACATAACGTTTGATCTTGGCTGCGGCGCCTGCGCCGAGAGAACGCAATCCCCAAGTTATTCCTTTACCTAGTTATACGAGGCAGATACAACTTAATCCGAACACATGTCATCACAGTATAACTTATCACCTTTTCCTAGATTTGAGTTTATAATTTATATTTGCGTAACAAAATTATAAGTTATTTATTACATTTTGAACTAAATCAGACTTACCGACCCGCATAATTATATTACTACCCTAACTAAATATAACCCGTTCGACTACATCCGGTTTTAACTATTTATAACCCTCTAAAAAAAGAACATGCGTAACATATATCGTACTGAATACGCGACCTTATTATAACCCTACACATGATTCGATATGCCTTTGTTATAATCGCACATATTATTATGCCTCTTGTTATTAGACAGACAGTATTTATAACCTCGTCCAACGTTGACCATTACCGGTAATATTCGCGATCCGGATAAATGGATTCCACGCCCGGTTGTCCGGATAAGTTGGTGGAAAAGTTTTTAATGGAATAGGGATGTTTTAAAAAGTTAAAAGATGTTTATTTAGTGAGTACGCCGCATGGGCACTTTTACACTTCAGAAATCTACCAGTGGTTCCCAAGACGAGATCACTGTGGCAAAAACACCTTAAGAAACTCAAAAGTTTTTTTGAATCATCGCTTTTGGCAATGATAATACTTTATCTAGAATAAGGGAGTGACCACACCAGAGGCTCTTGCCAATCTTGGTACTGGCCTCTGGGCTCCCAAAATTCCGCATCCATAAAGTATATAAATCATTTGTTGGTCAATGCAATCATTTCTATAATAAATTACCTGACGAAGTTTTAACATTACCCTTTCCAGCACTTAAAATTTACTTCAAAAAGTCGTTAATATCTAAAGCGTACTATAGGGTCGAGGACTATCTAACAGATAAAAATGCTTGGCCTAAACCCGAAACTTAGTCATTAATAATTTGTAAAATTGCAAAGTTGTTTGTCTAGGGGACACCGTTGATGTAGGAAAACATATCAAACTTTTATTTGGTTGTCTTGTGTTTTTTTTTATTTTATTTTTTCCTTTTTCTCCCTTTATCTTTATCTCTCTCGTGATATTTTTGACATGTTTTCCTGCTGATACGCATGATATTTGATAATTATATTTAATTTAATATTTATAGCTTTATATAATGCTTGCATGCTAAGCATTGCATGCTAAGCATTGCTAAGGAGTATCATTGTAGTATTAAATATGGTTATAAAACGACTGACAGCTGAGTTTCTTGCGGCGTTTCTTCTCGGCAGTGCAGTGGTCTCCTCTTGTGAAGCACTGGTAGATTCTTGACGTGTAAAAGTGCCCATGCGGCCTACTTACTGAATAAATATATTTTATCTTTTTATCACGGTCCGTCAAAATTGACGCCATATAATTACTATGAACCTCTCTTTTGTATAAGCAACGTCAACGTATTTTACGCCTCGATGTGGCCGATCCTTTATATACAACAATGATATAAAAAATTACAATATCATGCGTAGTTGAGCAAACAAACGTAGATTGATGTACGTAGGTTGCTCTTTCGTTTGTATTTGAAACCATAGGCCCGTATTAATAAACCAATCTCAACTTTAATGCTCGTCTCGAGATGTTTCAAACATGAAAGTGTTCTATGGTTTGACGGTTACTTTGACGTATCTTCAAATTCAATTTAAAAATTATTTATTGCGTGTCACATTTCGTTTACATTAGATGAAACTACAGACAGGTATGCATTAGACGCCCTGCAAGGGCACAGCGACACGAGAGGGCTAACTATTTGCGGCTTTAAGGGGTATCCCGCCTTTTGGCCGAAATATGTTTGGCCGAATGTATCGTTTCCCAACTGTTTCATTTGCCAACCCACTTTTTTTTCTGTAACTGTAAAATATTTCAAGATTAATTTCAGTACTATCGTGTAGAAACCTACTCGTATAGGTTAGGTTAAGTTAGTTTTATAAAAAACCTGAAATATTTACAGTTACAGAAAAAAAAGCGGGTTCGCAAATGAAACAGTTGGGAAACGATACATGTATACGGCCAAACATATTTCGGCCAAAAGGCAGAAAACCGCTTTAAGGCCATCATTATAAAAAAACTAACTAGTTTTGGTCACAACATAACAGGCTTTCAAAGTTTTCAATTATAACTTAGTAGAAAAACCAATACGACTAATGGACTTCGCAGTAATGAAACACAAATCCAATTAGTTTTATGAAATCATCAAATTCGCGACAAATTATTGTAACGAAATAGAATTAAATTTACTAACAAAGGGAATTATAAAACCAATTAAGACTTAAGCGGATACTGACGAAAAGATAATTACTTTAGTGAATGAACGGACAAAATGAGCGAATGAGAAACAAATCATTCACTTGAATGATTAAAACGAAGCTGTTGCAAATGACCCATTCATACATACATACATAAACTCACGCCTTTATTCCCAGAGTGGGGTAGGCAGAGCTACAGAATTACCAACAACTCTAAAAACTTGTTGATAATTCTGTAACCACATTTTGCACACTTAGGCTAAGATGTTTACCAGTGTATTAGTGACAGGGTGCAAACCCATCGCCTAACAGTACTATACGCCTTTAATCCCTTAGCCATATCTTACGACATCCACGGAAAGATATGGAGTGGCACTATTCTAACCCGGCAACCACACGGGCGACCCATTCAATACTTTTAATCGTCCTACTGACTTCACACTTGCGGCTACAAGTTATTTCATCGAAAATAAAGCTGAGGCATTTTTTGTTGAGGCTGAATAGTGTTGCCTGCTGTACTTTTTCGCACAGTCAATATCTGCTTATCAAGACCAACGTAATGAGTTTAACCGTTTGAACGGTTCACTGTTGGATCAAATTTTTTTATGCGTAATGTATCTTTACGCATAAAATCGGTTTTTACAATAGAAACGATTTTAATTATAATTATTATATAAAACTAACCTAACCTAATTTTCGAGACGTTTATTAAATTCAGCAATGTCAGTCTAAAAGGGTGTTATGTGAAATTATAAATATGCGTAAAAAAATATGCATTCCCTTTGAGCGCCTTACGTTAAAAACAAGTTGTATCACTCACACGACAAACATGTTTGCTATGCAAGTAACTTTTTTCTTTTGATAATGGGTGTGCTCTTGAGTAACTCTTGCCATCGGAGGACCAAAATTTTATTGACGATGAAGCGAGATCACGCAGAAGACGCCTATTTATTCCAGCTTTAAATAGATTCAGATACACTAAAAAAAAATTGAGCCAACTAAGGGAAATTTTTTCTTAGCTGTCAAAAAATTAATACAATAGTTAAGACTGCGCCGAGCGTACGCCGGATGTACAGTGGCGCCCTCATTACTATTATTGTGTTTTCTAATAAACTAAAGAATTTTCTTGAAATTGGTCGGTAGTTTTTTGTACTACAAATAAAAACACAACTTAAAGGGTATATCACATAGTTTAATAACAATTCACCTTCGAGTTATCAACTTAACATAATAAGTGGCCACCTTTTCCCGTTAACCTTTAACTGCCGACCTACACGTCTCACAGACGTCATTACTTTTATTTTGAATTTTTTTTTTAAACTACGCCACTCGCGGTGCTGCCTCTTTCGCTACCTTCCCCGTTCCGCGTCTGCTAGCCGTGAGGCGACGCCGCGAGCCCGGCGAGTGCGTATGTGACCGCTGCGGAGCTGTCGCCGACTGAGAGACGTAAGTACGTTGTTAATGGACCCGATAATATGCCCGAGCCTCCAACCGAAATCGGCATAAATCAGGAACCAGGGGTTCGCAAAACTTGTGCTTCTGTCCTAGTCGTCTAAAAAGACGTACGAAGTACTTTTGCTGCAAATGCTTTAAACCCATGTGCCTTACGTGCTGCCTTCAGATATGCAGTGACTGCAAATTGGCCCATTAAAAGTGCCATGTCTGACTGTTGTCATTTTTTTTCTGTTTCAATTTAGAAGGGATTTAATGTTTTCAATTTGTTGATTAGTTCAAGAAGTTAGAATAATTTATGTTTTTTTGTTAAATTTTCCCTAATTATAAGAAAAACGGAGACTGGAGACGTTCCTAAAATTGAGTACTAAGGTTTTGTGGTCTCTTTAATAAATACTATTAATTCTCAAAATAAAGCTAGGTTTGTTTGTTTGAGACAGGTCAAGGTAACCCTATTCAGGGCCTACTGCACGTCCTTATATGTATACCAGCGGCCTGTGGGCGAACTATACTCAGACACAATACAGTGCTCTTCGTGTTCAATTTAATAACGCATTCAGGATGCTGATGGGGCTGCCCCGATATTGCAGCGCGTCAGGGATGTTCGCAGAGGCGAGGGTGGACTGTTTCCACACTACTATTCGCAAGCGATGTACATCCCTGGTGCGTAGGGTACGGGCCAGTGCCAACAGCATCCTGAAAATGATCGCTGAACGGATGGACTGTGTGTATCTAAACCACTGCTGTATGATGCACATAAATACACATGTTAACTATGAGATCGCATAACATTTGAAATTTTTGAGATATAAATGAGTAATTAATTAATTAACTTGACATCTTGTAATTTTTTTTTTTTTAATTTGATTATTTCATATACATATTATTATAATTGACTGTACTTAGCTACTTACCTTAAATGTAAATTTTATTCTGGCCTAAATGTATTATTATTATTACTTCTTTGAAATGATTATGATTATGTGTATTGCATTAATTTTATAGTTACTAATATTAGGCTAAGTATTATTTTATTTTATTACTAACAATAATGATCCTTGTTGGTCCATGAATAAATGAATTGATTGATTGATTGATTATCCTTTAATTAATTAAATTATTACAAGCATTTATGCAATAGAGTAACTAAAAAAAACTAGCATGTTAATTATATTATTAATAGTGAAGATTAAAATTTACGTCTCTCAGACACCACATCGGTGTAAGTGCTACGTGAAAACCAGGTCGGTAGTTAAAGGTTAAGCTGACTACTCAAAGGGTAACTGTTATTAAAGTTTGTTACGTATTCGGTTTTTACTTGCGCTACAAAAACATATAGTCTGATTGCAAGGAAATTCTTTAGTTAATTAGAAAACACAATTATAGTAATGAGGGCGCCACTGGACGCTCGACGTTTGCTCGGTGCAGTCTTAAGATATCAGTTATATCAACCAAACCTGATAGTCACAATGGCTAGTTTTATGGTGATTCAACTAACATCTTATTTAATGCATCTAACGTCTTAGTTGAGGTATCTATCGTCTTGTCAGGCTCGTATGGAATTAAGACGCTTATCGTCGTTTATCTAACATCCGCTCAAGTCATTTTGACCAACTTTTCAGGAGAGCAAAAAAACAGTGTATTTTTTATATTTTGAGATTGATTTTGCTCAAATTGGGAATGGGTGCTTTAATATAGTTTAAAAATAATCTCATATTTTTGAAGTTACAAAATGTTGTCACTATTTTTTGAATTGAGATCTCTTATTGGCCGCAACGTCTAGAATGTGATTGGTAGATCGACGCGCAATGAGCAGCTCTATCCAATGACATTTAAATGTAAAAACCGCTAATTTTCGACTTGAGCGGTATATATTGTTAAAATAAGCGACGTTATGCATTATAATCACAATCTTGTTAGAAGCGACCAATATTTTTTTTCAGTGTACTTTAATTTGATACGATACAAAGTCTCTTTTAATCTTGAACTTGTGTCGGCTATGCCCGACGGTGGCGTCAGTGGCAATAAAATATGTCACATACAAAAATACGATTGTTGAAAAAGCTTGATAATATTTCAACAAAAAATCCATGAATCAAACCCAAGTACCTCCAATTAAACTTTCAGGGGAGCTTTCTAAAGTCCTTTCTCCTCAGAGCAAACAAACCGAAGACCCTTGGGTCTGGGTTATTTTCCAAGTATTAAGTCAAACAAGTCATATTGAATCATGATCCTTAGTTTACTTGGACTTGAGTTGCGGTCATCTATTTCAAAAGGTTAAGTCTTATTCATAAGCGGGCAATAACTGAAATATGCTTGAAATATAATATGTCCTCATTCGTTATTACATTTGAGTTTGACAGAACGGGACAAAGAATAGATAGTTTTTTTATTTTTTATAATGGGTTAATGAATAAACCAGCTTATATTAAAGGCTGTTTTTAACCCCAAACAAAATAAAGGATTTTAAATAAATAAATATATCAGGAGACAACGTCACACCAATTGACCTAGCCCCAAACTACACTCTAGGCTTTTACATAAATACTTATATAGAAAAACATATTATTTAAATACATAGAAAACATCCATGACTCAGTAACAAATATTCGCGCTCGGTAGACACATATCTGCTCTTACCGGGATTTGAACTCAGGACCGCTCGCTTCGTAGGCAGGGTTTCTACGAACTAGTCGTCATTTGGGGCTATTCCCAGTTTGTCCACACTGTGAAAAACTGGAAAAAAACCCAGTTGTCCTCACCCTCGAAGTTATGTGAACATTTCACTCTTTAATTTGACTCAACTGTGTTAGTTTTTAGTTAGTTTTTATTAATGTAGTTTTGGGCTTTTTTTTTCTAGTTGTCCACAGTGTGGACAAAGGGGTGTAGACAAACTGCTAATAGCCCGTCATTTATGTGTCTGTTGTGATATTGTAGCTTGCAAACAGATGGACCAATTTTGACGCGGTTTTGTAAGCAAAGGTAATTTTAATTTTTAGCCAGTTTTTAAAAGAATTGGTGCAAATTACGTTACGGAGGATGATTCTAATCGCCTTTTCAATTTTCTCGATGACGTTACACTAACGTTACGTTCCTGCTTGAGGAACAAAGGCCCTAGACAAGGTGCGTTCGGCGTTCGTTATCATTACCCAAAACGTATAGGATTGACGTAAGCTATCAGACGGTCGCATCGAGCACCTACGACAATTACATACCTACATTTTGTCAGCTTTCGAAAATCATTTACGTTAGCGATAAGCAACTTGTCTAGCCTCACAGAAATCCCTGACGTTTTTTTGTCATTGAACCTTCAAAAATCCACTGAATTAGCGTAAATCGAATGAACCGCAACTCAGGCGCATCCCTAAGTCGATGAAAGCACTCAGGGCTGCCTCTTGATGAAATAAAGCGCGGCGCCGATTCTCAAAAGTACGCCTTTTGTCGACAAATCGAGTTAGCGGGCGACAATTCTGCGTTATTGGAACTTTCTCGAGTGTTCAGCGATATTTTTGAAATGCGAGTCAGCGCGGTTGGAATGTAGTTTTAAAACTCTTTGGTATTTTGTAGAGGTCAATAGTCGAACATTATACTCGAATGCCTGCGCCCGTGTGGTTGCCGCATAGAGGTCGGAAAGCATAGAGGGAGTATACAAACGGTTAATAGAATAGTACTCTTCGCACTTTAGGGCCCAGAGAAGATGCACTACGCCAGCTAGCGTTTCTCTTCGTTTAGTTTTTAAACCAATAGCATCACTGGTAGATGACGTGATACGAAAAGTCACGTGATGACCCAGTGACGCGATTGGTTTAAAAACTAAACGAATAGAAACGATATATATTTAGTTAGCTTAGTGCATCTTGTTTGGGCCCTCTGTTGTAAAATTCCCTTCGTTGAAAAGAGTCGTCTATTTATATGACCGCTTTCGATTGCATTTCAAAAGTGTACCACTTTTAAGTGTGTTAGTGTGTGATTCTGCATTGGTGTGCGTAAGTTTGCAGTCAGTGATGTGCAGTTTACATGCGGTTTATCAATAATATTGGCTACAAACTGGGTTGTACGGTCACAAGCGTTAATTTGGCCCCATTTCAAGAAAAATAATATTATGCTTGAAGTCGTCCATGTCCTTAGAGATGTCAAATCATTTGTAACTTTTAGGAAACTCAATCTTATTGTTGTTGAATGTCAGATTGACTTTGGACCTAAGGTGGGTACCAATTTTAATCTCGTGACTGTACACAGAAGAAAAAGGTGGTACGCTTGTCATTTGGCTACACGCGATCTATGTTTTCCTACATCTATGGGTTGCCGGGTTAGAATTGTGCTATTCAGTGTCTTCCCGTTGATGTCGTAAGAGGCTGTTAAGGGAACATAGGCTTGTAGTACGAATACTGTTAGGCGATGGGCTTGTAACCTGTCACTAATACGCAGGTAAACATCTCAGTGTAATTAATAATTATGCAAAATGCGGTTACAGAATTATCGATAAGTTTTTAAAGTTGCAGCCAATTCGGTAGCTCTGCCTACCCCACTCTGGTATTATAGGCGTGAAGGTATGTATTTGTGATACTCGAATACAAAAAAAGTAAACTGAAAGTCATTGGACTTTCGGCGCTGTCTTAATTTAACAGTCTAAATGCAAATTTTACTAGCACGTTTATTTTTATGATACACAAACGTTTAACATTAAGTCATTTAATTAAATATTATGTTTGCTTTGTTTACTAATTCAATAAGATTTCATAAATAACGAGTAAAAAAGAAAGGTTGACTCCGAGAAAGATTTCCTCTGGGATGCTGCGAAGTTAATTGATACAAGTAAATCAAAGAAATCTGCGAAAGAATATTAAAATTAAATAACAAAAATATCAGGGGACCATCTCACACCAATTGACCTGTCTTAATAAAATGTTTCAAAAAACAGAAAGTATACTCCATCAAAGCAAAAAAAAAATTTTAAATCGGACAACTCTGTAAATAGTAAATACGTGTTGACTTGAGAAACTCCTTTTTTTAAGTTGGTTGAAAATAAGCTACTTATAGGGTCGTGAATTTATATTTGAATGCATACAAAATATCCAAGGCTCAGAAAAATATACTCGCGTCATCAAACAAGTATTTGTGCATGTACCGGGAATCGAACCCGGGACCACTAGCTTCGTAGGCAGGATCACTACTGACTAGGCCAATGCGTAAAATATAAATACCTAAATATTAAAACTCGAATACAACGTGTTACAAAATACCCCGTAAAAAATCTAATAAATTATCAAAGCCTAAAATGTTGTCAACCCTAGTAAGCTGTCATGTCAGGGAACCGGAGTTAGCATAGATTATTTTAACAGAGAGGCCTACCTACCAATTTAATAATTTTTCAACTTAAATGGGTTTAAAACTATATCCCGACGAGCGAGGTTGTGCATTGAACAAGGCAGAGCTCACTTTGAGCCGTTCCTATAATTTTGACGTTCTTTACGAAAAAGCAAGTGCTAGTTTAGGTTTCTTCGTAAGTAGTTTAGGTCTTTTAAAATCTTCCAAAACTCGACTTGTAATATCTATCTAATCGAATTCTGTACATTTTGTTAGTATGTCTCTTGATCGTTTCACGAATTAGGTAAAAATGTACATAAACAATCTGCGTAGTTTACTCTTTAATTTTACTGAAATAGGGTTTTCACATCAATGAAAGCAATAATGGTTTTCTTTTTTTTGCCGGTAAGTCATGCGGTGATAGTACGGCTCTCAAATATTGTAAATGGACTTATTATAAGGTACCATTTAACCCCCTTTCGGCTTTACGGGTATTTTTGTAACACCTTGTATAATGGCATTTCTCGTAAATTGATTATGATACTAAAAAGGTCCATACGAGATGTGATAACGGTTTTCTTCCCTTAAACCTAGTCTGATATTGATGATTTTTTATGTGTTGTAAATAGAATAAAAAATAGGTCTGTCCTTTTTCATTTCCAAAAAACAATATTTCTTGTTACCTAGTTTGTTATAATAACTGCAAGAATATTCAAAGGATTAAAGGCTTGTAGTATTGTTAGGCGATGGGCTTGCAACCTGTCACTAATATACACACGGTAAACATCTTAGCCTGTTGAGCAAAATGTGATTATAGGATTAACAGCAAGTTGTTAGAGTTGTTGGTAATTCTGTAACTCTACCTACCCCACTCTGGGATGAAGGCGTGACGGTATCTATGTATATTCAAAAATCGGAAATATGTACTTGATTTCGGTGTGAGAAACGTTATCGCCGGTTCCAGTCTTGAGACTGTAGTCTTGAGTATTTAACTGTATGATGAGTCTCCAATCCCAGGACTTCATGACCATCAAGTGGCCTGTGTACTCGTGTGCCTTCTCCTTGCCACAAAAATATCTACACACATACATAAACTCACGCCTTTATTCCCAGAGTGGGGTAGGCAGAGCTACAGAATTTCCAACAACTATAAAAACTTTTGATAATTCTGTAACCACATTTTGCAGACTAAAGCGAAGATGTTTACCAGTGTATTAGTGACAGGTTGCAAGCCCATCGCCTAACAGTACTACACGCCTTTATTACCTTAGTCTTTCGTTGTTATAATGCCAGCATTCTTAACCCCTTTATTCAACTGGATATATAAACCATGTTACCTTTATTATGTAATCGTGTTTTTAAAATCACTTGATCTTTTTTACTTAAGAATACTAGCGGTGGAGTTAAATCCTCTGGTACAGTAGTACTACCAGGTAGTTCTACTGGTAGTACAGATGATACACCTTAGGGACACTAGTACTACTTCTAAAAATACAAGAATATCCCTCGGGTTTTGTCATAGACCACTGTATTAAAAGTTCAACTGGTAGTACATATGATACACATTCATTGAAGTAAAATGTTAAAGCTTATGTACTCTTACTCGTACCTATTATAATAAAATAAATAACTGAATGTAATTTTATTTTTATTTATAGTTAATTTTGAGATTAACTCGAGAACAAATTAACGTAATTTTTCCATAAATAATGGAACATCGATTTCCCCTGTAATTAGCTGCATTTGAACATGCTGAATATAAGTGTTCCTATCTACAACAGGCTTAGACCGTTTTTTTGCAGGTTCTGATGTCACTGCGTTAACAGCGTGAAACATGGCATCCTTCTTAAGGATTTTTAAAAGATGCAAAATGGTTGGTCTTTTTTTAAAACTTTTGTTGAACTGACCGTTCCAACCCTCACAGATGTTATTTGTCCGGTGCCGCTCACCGAAAGTGCACCACAAAGCTTTCTTCGGCATCCAATGATCTTGAACATAAGATAAGAATAGTTCCAGCTTATTGTTACTTCCCATAACTTTATTTTCTTTTAGTATATAATGTAACCCTTCATCAATATTGGCTTCTGGGAGAAGGGGCAAAACCATACACAAATACATTTTGTTTGTTTTAGTGTTTCGTTTTATAATCGTTAGTTTTTTCGCTTTCTTTTTTAATCTGTCCTGAAAATGGAAAAAACAACCGTGCAGTTTAATCTCGGGAAAAACATTTCTGATGGCAGTTATAGGTGCCGGTTCAAAGTCCATAATGAATTTATTCGGTGCCCACTCAGGGATTTGCGACTTAATTATCTCAAACATAATGGAATACGATTTTCCAAATTTGTTTGACAGGAGTGCATAAATCACCGGTACTACATTATTTGTGCCTTCACTGCTGCCTAAATCACAAAATACTACATATAGTTGCTTAAAGGGTCTTGGGCAATTCTCAAACGTCCCATCGCCAAAAAATGTTTTCCCATATTTGAGATGTTCTCGTGCTTTTTCTGAAGCAAAAATTAATATTCGGCTATTTCTCTTTTTGTTATAGTTGTAATCTGCGAAAAGAAAATCATCGAATGCTGGCGGTATTTTAACTTTTTCCAAATCCCTATAGACTAAATAATCAATCTTTGAAAATTTTTTTCGTCTTCTTATAGCAATGTGTCGATAACTGTCGTAAGTCGATAACTTTTCAATTAAATTAAGACCCTTATCCTTCATGGATGCCACTGTTTCTTTATATATTGCAGAGACACTTTCTTCTGGAGTTGAAGCCGCAGTTTCGATACTTGAGCATATTATTGAACAAACAGTGTTTTCATTTTCATTAGGCAAGCAAGCTGGGGAATGAATTGCTCTTTTCAGAATTTGTAATAAGTCCTGTAAAAAATATATATATAACCTAGAGCAAAACATTTTTAAAAAGTTACAAAAAAGTAAAAGCATCACATTGTACGTTTATGAGAACCATCAGTGTTGTAGGACTTGTAGGCTAGTTAGTGTGCTTATCTACCTAATTTAATAAATAGTTTCAAACAAATGAACCTACCGCAGTAACGGTCACAGTTCCGGTACACTTTGTTGATTTGTAATTCTTGCACCTCCAAATGGAATTTGAGTCTTTATATTGTTTAAGTAAATAGTATTGGTGACCGTTATTTAGTAGCACTTTGCCACGTCCGCGTTGTACGATTTTTACTTCAGCTGAAGCTGAATCGTCCATATTATTTATTTGATAAATCAACAGATCCAATATGATCCGGCGTAATAGATGCACAAAGAAGGCAAAGGCACTCATGACATTTATTAATTTGATTAAACTATCATACTATCAACTATCAGAAGTACTTCAGTCTTATTTAAGTGGCCAGTACAGGATCTACAGAAAAGAGTATCGCTATGAACGCAACAAACTACAGGACAGTTGTACTACCAGTCTGCCGTTATGGTCACTAGTACTACTGGTAGTACTAGTGACCTTAGGGTGTATCATTTGTACTACCAGTAGAACTACCTGGTAGTACTACTGTACCAGAGGGGAGTTAAACAATACGACGACGACGGCGCTGGCCTAGTGGGTAGTGACTCTGCCTACCAAGCTAGTGGTCCTGGGTTCGAATCCCGGTAAGGGCAGATATTTGTGTGATGAACTCGAATATTTGTTCCTGAGTCATGGATGTTTTCTATGTATTTAAGTATATATTTCTCTATATAAGTATTTATATCGTTGTCTAGTACCCATAGTACAAGCATAGAGCTTAGTTTGGGACTAGGTCAATTGGTGTGGTATTGTCCCCTTATATTTGCGAGTGGTAAGACCTTGTGCAGAGTCCGTCCGGATCGCTACGACCGTCTTATCCATTAACCTACCGCCAAACAGCAGTGTTCGCATTGTTGTGTTCCGGTTTGGGGATAAGACAGCCGGTGAAATGACTAGCATAGAGACATTCTATCTTAGTCCTCAGGGTTGGCAACGCATTTGCAGTCTTAGGATTGCTCTGCAGTCTTGTGAATGCAAATGTCTATGGGTCACAGTTTCCACTTACCATCAGGTGGCCTGTGTGCTCGTTTGTCATCTCTATGCCATAAAAAAAAAATATTTTATTATTTATTTATTATTAATAGGTACGATAACATCTCAAAGACAATATGGTTTTACCGAGTAGAAATAAACCAGTAAACAAATTGTTATCTCTTCGAGAATCCCTCCCAATTCCCAACTATTTGTACCGGAGCCACAAAAGACTATCGCGCCCATCTATTACCTTGTAATCTCGTTCCGGCCCGGCAGGCAAATTCAAGAACAAGCAATAACTCACTCTATAGAAACGGCTTACAGAGGTTTTTCATTTATCTCGTCTGGTCCGCGGGTAAATCATGGAGATAAGGGACAGGGTGGGGATGAAGATGAAGGTGAAGATTAAAAGGTATTCATAATTAATACATGTATACTTATTTTACAAATAAAACAAGCTTGTGTAATTTGCAAAAGAAATCACAATGTATTTTTGTTATTACTATACGGAAGAATTACATGTGTGGTTTATTGTTGGATAGTCTAATAAATAAATAAATAAATAGTCAAATCGAATTGTATAAAATAGTGGTTTAGTATGGTCGTCTTTGTAGATAAAAGCATCTGTGACTCTCGCAAATGTAAACTAGTCAGAAAGTGACGTCTGTTTCTGTCAGTGACATCCAACACTATAAAAGCGAGAATAGTACGGGTCGTTATAATGTAGGTATATGCATTTTGATAAAATTCTCAAGAAAAAACGTTTTTGTTTAAATTTTTGAAATGAATATATGCATAACTTTCGCCGTTTCCAATGACAATAATATTTAGGGTAGATTTGATGACGTTGGAAGGTGATATACGCCGTATTTAATCTCTCAGAGAGGGACAGTCAGTCTTATAAGTAGCTGCACACTTTCGCACCTTGTTGCTCTATCATCTCTGTCAAATTAGTGGAGCAGTTTAGGTTACAGGTTACAGTGTCAAATTAGTAGAGCAGTTTAGGTTACAGGTTACAGTGTGAAATTAGTGGAGCAGTTTAGGTTACAGGTTACAGTGTCAAATTAGTGGAGCATTTTAGGTTACAGTTTAGGTTACAGTGTGTGTAATATTTTTTTTGATAGTCACTTACAATTATACAGAACCCCAATATCTGTAATTTGTGCTTCTTCTGGCAATTTTTTTTTCCAGCCACAATATGAAGTCTTGCGACTAACTTTTTTCTGATGTCGGTTAATTTAGGATAAAAATACCCGTGTCGCATCCCTACGCTTGACAAATGTACAGGCAGCCTCGCTGTGCATTTGCCGATGATTCATGGGTCGGTGTTTGTCAAAATTATGAGCATCACGCCGTACGGAGCCGACTGTACCTTGTAAACCCTGGAAGCTTAGCTTATTGCGATTTGAATATGACGGATCGCTATTGTTGTTCATTTTTTTACCGCCATTTGTCATTTCGGGGGGTTTGGTGCTTTTTTCCGCGTGCGACATGAGAACTGAGGTTTTTGATAAATGTGCTGAGCTAAAGTAATTAGGTTGTTGTTTTTTGATAGAAATAAAGTAAAAAATCATAATTTCGTTTCTGTTAATAAGGTAGAATGTTTATTCAGAAAGTAGGCCGCACGGGCACTATATCAACAATCTACCAGGGCTTCTAAAGCGGAGACCACTGTCAGGAAGCAATGCCGCATGAAACTCAACTGTCAGTATTTTTTTTAAACAATTACATATGACAATGATAATAGAAATAAATAATAAATAAATAACTGGAAATTATCTCCACTATAAACACAAAAACAAAAAAAAGTTTGGATACGTTCTTCTAATACCGGACCCCTAGACAAGATACACTTTTTACATGCTTTTATGACCAAGTTATCATTTAAGTTATTTAGGTTAGGTTTAGGCCAAGCATTTTTGATAACTTTGACTAACTTTTCTGCACACTTATCACATAAGGATCGTGTCGCGATGCCTCTTATATATATTTTTCCATGGTTGTGGCGTTACAACCTTTATATAAACTATGTTTATATACTTCATGCTATTCTCAGTTCTCTTGAAATAATAATTGGGGGTTAAATAGAGGCGTCGCGATTTGTCTAATAATATCAATATAACGTACCTTCCCATTATCCCTTTATTGTAACTCCCTTCGCTCCTTCCGCTGTGTACTCTCTCTCTCTCTTTACATCTGCTTCGCTCTTTGTTATGAATCTGCCAGGAGTCTGTCACCTCCTGTTGAAGTTAAAGTACCATGACCCTGATACTCAGTGTCCTAAGCACCTAGCAGCCCTATACTATATTATCAACATCATTATTATGAATTATTAATATAAAATAAATATGCAGTTATCTGCCCGAGACATTCACACCCTTTCATATAGGTAATACATATACCATACATGAAAGGATCTTCCCTACTAACTAGGGGGAATCGCATCCACGGGGATCTTTCCTATTACTAGGAGTAACCATATTCTCTCATCCACATAAAAAGGATCTTTCCTATTGCTAGGAGTAAACTTATTCTCACATCCACATAAAAAGGATCTTTCCTATTGCTAGGAGTAACCATATCCACACAACCGGATCTTCTCTACCAAGTAGAGGTATCTTACATCCACATAAAAAGGATCTTTCCTATTGCTAGGAGTAAACTTATTCTCTCATCCACATAAAAGGGATCTTTCCTATTGCTAGGAGTAAACTTATTCTCTCATCCATTAAAAAGGATCTTTCCTATTGCTAGGAGTAAACTTATTCTCTCATCCACATAAAAAGGATCTTTCCTATTGCTAGGAGTAAACTTATTCTCTCATCCACATAAAAAGGATCTTCCCTATGTTAATAGAGGTATCCCATCCACTCAACGGGATCTTCTCTATCAAATAGAGGTATCTCTCATCCACATAAAAAGGATCTTCCCTATGTTAATAGAGGTATCCCATCCACTCAACGGGATCTTCTCTATCAAATAGAGGTATCTCTCATCCACATAAAATGGATCTTCCCTATGCACGTAGGGGTATCTCTTGTAGACACATATATTATGCTTATACACTTAGGCACCTGAACAGCAACACAGGTGTCCAGATCTCTAAGCCATATACTTTCAATTCTTAGGGACTTAGGCTAGGAACTTAGATACCTAGACAGTTAGGTATTTAGTAGATACTTAGATACTTAGATACTTAGATACTTAGCTTTCATTATCCTCCGGTTAATGAAACACAGGATACTACACACACTATTTACACCACTTTAAAAGGTTTTACTTATTCCCTCCAATTCGAAATGAAGGTTACAAAAGGCGCTCACCACAGACAATACGGAATCATTAAAGTTGCCAGCGTTTAAATTACCTGTCAGACTAGCTGTGTCGCATCGTGTCATTTCGCGTCGTTTCGCGCTCGTCGCGACAGATCGGTATAGATGCTAACGTGTTTCCGACTCTAATAACTGCAAGCCCCTTATACTTATATTATGCATAAACATGTCATGAATAATTAAAATCAAAGTGTGAGTAAGACACGCATGCGAAGGGTTCCCTCCCTTGAATATTTTATCATGTATTATTTTGTCATTGCAACTTTTGTCGTAGTAAAAATAGTAATATACGCTCTGTAAACATTTCAAACGTTTACCTATCACGGTTCGAAAGATACAGACAGACAGACGGACGGACAGTGGCTTATTAAAAGATTAACGCTTTACTAACAAAATGTAGGTAAACATAATAAACATGCGGCAATGCAGCTCCCAGAATAAATAAGCTCCTTTGGCCAACCATACCATATATTTTGCGGGTGGTAGAACCTTGAGCAGGATCCGTCCGGATCGCTACCACCATCTTATCCATTAACCCGTCAAGTGATATGTCAAATTTGTTGTACATCAAAATGAAACTCTATATCAAATTAATAAGTCACGAAATATCAAAAATCCTACGCACACATGCTGTGGTTAGGACATCTGACGGGTTAACCTACCGCCAAACAGCAGTGTTCGCATTGTTGTGTTCCGAGTTGTGGATAAGACAGCCGGTGAAATGACTACCATAGACGCATTCCATCTTAGTCCTCAGGGTTGGCAACGCATTTGCAGTCTTAGGATTGCATTGCAGTCTTGTGAATACGAATGTCTATGGGTCACAGTTTTCACTTACCATCAGATGGCCTGTGTGCTCGTTTGTCTTCTCTATGCCATATGAATCTATTATGAATAAAATAAAATCGATTTTCAAATTTGATAATTAGTTATATAAAAACAAAAGAAATCCCACTTTACTTTCTTTGCAGTAGACCTTTATTTGAATGGCCGGACGAAGGCCTTTTAAAAAGACTTTGGGCTTTAGGAGGTAACAATTATACAGCCACAAATAACAAGTAAAACGACGTCAATACAAACGTGACAGTTATCCGACTTTGGAGTTTACAATCCGTCCCTCCCTCCTTCCCTCATCGCAGACAAAGTGGGATCATTTGACTCCGGGACTTTCCTGGGACAGTTTGTTTGCCCCGGGACACGTCCTTGACTGTTGGCTCAGTCATTTGTTTTGCACCAATTGATTAAAGGTGTACAGGATTTGTAGGAAGCGTTTTATTGGGGACAATCTCGAGGTTGTGTAGGGTGAGTATCCACCGGAGCTATGCGTGGTAGGTAGTAGAGCGGTGTGTGAGGAGAAATTCCACCAATAGGAGAGCAGCGCTAAGTGAAGCTAGGAAAATTAAGTATTCCTATTGGTGGTTTTTAGGGTTGCGTACCCTAAGGGTAAAAACGGGACCCTATTACTAAGAATCCACTGTCCGTCTGTCTGTCTGTGTGTCACCAGGCTGTATCTCATGAACCGTGACAGCAAGATTTTTTCCATTTATGCTCTATATTACTAACGGCAACTGGTAGACAATATAAATATATGTCCATTTCAAAAGTTGCAGTACCGGCTGACGTTATACATACATCGTTATACGTTTAGCCCATTTTCATCAATATAGTTGAAATCGCCTGTAAGTTGGCCCTTATAAGTAGCTGGGGTGTTATTCTCTCAAAAACAACTGACGGTCGGACGAACGAGCGAAATCGCAGCGGAGTCTAAGAAGTAAAACTTACTTGAAAACGTCGCTGATGTCTAAAGCTTATTATAGGGTCGAGGACTATCTAATATCAGATAAAAATGCTTGGCCTAAACTAAAAACCCAAATAACTTAATAATAACTTAGTCATAACATAAGAAATATGTAAACATTGTATATTGTTTAGGGGACACGGTTTCTGTAGGAGAATGTATCGAAACTTTTTATGTAGTTATCTTACACCATCATAATTAAATATAATTTTATAATTATTTTTCTATTACTACTAATTGGTTCGGGAGAAAATTCAGATTTACACATTTTCGTGCTCAACTACGCGTGAATACATTTTATTTCTTATTGTAACTATCTTAGATTCATTGTTTTATACAATGCTAGGTTAAGTTTTATAATTTTAGGTATATTTAAAAAAACGACTAACTGTTGAGTTTCTTGCGGCGTTTCTTCTCAGCAGTGGTCTCTTGCGAAGCGCTGGTAGATTTTTGACGTGTAAAAGTGCCCGTGCGGCCTACTTACTGAAAAAACATCTGTTATATAATTTTTTTTCGCTTTCGGTAAAATGTATTTTGTTCGCTTTGACGGGACTGGTGACACTCACCGCTGCGATTTCGCTCGTTCGTCCGTTGTTTTTGAGACAATATTTAACACCCCTGCACACAACACTTGAATAAATGTGCGCCAACCAAGAGTATTTTTCTCCTAGTTTACGAAAAATACAACTTTATATTGGTTTCATCAACCAATGTGGAACTAACAACTAACATCTTAGTTGATGTTTAACGTCTTGTCAGGTATTAGCGATGTTACGAGTCGAATTTATTCCAACTCGGATAACTCGAGTTGACTCGGCCGCTAGCTCGAATCGCAACTCGAGTTGAGTCGACTCGAATCAACCGGATGGGATCCACTTCGCGGCAGCAGCCAAACGGATCGGCGAGTCGAGTTTTGGTTTCGAGTTGGCGAATCGCTGACTCGCACTCGCATAACTTGCACTCGCATAACTCGCATCGCTTGCATTCGTTATCCGCTCACTTGCCCGGCCTTATCAATTCGAGCTAGAGAGTTAGGTATGCGAGTTGATTCGAGTTGCGAATGAACTCGATTCGAATCAACTCCTTTAGACTCTGATTCGAGTTATTCGAATCAGATAACTCGACTCACCCATATCGCTAGCTCGTATGGAATCAAGAAGCTTTGGCACAACAATTCTGTTAGAAGCGATCAATATTATATTTCAGTGTACCTTCTCGCTTTAACGCCTTTAACAGATTAGTGCGGCAGTTCAAACATGACGTCAATATGACAAAGCACTAAAGTGTGCTCTTAAGGCCCACCGTGCTTTCCTATAATTGAAGGTTATCCAAACTTTCGACTGTTACAATAACAGCTATACTTTGGAACTACATCGGTCCAGTAATCTCGCAAACTATTGCAAACTATCAGCGCAAGAGCACTGCGATATTGCCATGTTTGGATTAGTGATGTGCCGATACCGCAACCTATTACAAAGTCTTATTTTCGATCCTAACTATTTCAATAGTAAAGGTTACTGGCCGGTAAACCATATCGTCTTTGATCTGTTATCGTATTGCCAACGTTTTGATAGCTCTTATTTACTTAACAAAAATGTTGTACATAGAAAAAAAATACAATAGTATAGATGCAGCTGGATCTTAAATTAGGATTATCCTGTGCCATAAGAACCAGCACTCTTCCAGTGACATAGTATTTGGTGAGTGTTTGATAGAGGATACAACAAGTAAGTAGAGTATTGAAAAAATAAAAACTCAAAAATTAGATTAACAGAATATTATAATAATTGTTTCATATAATTATATATATATGTGTTATAAGTAACAAGTTTTCAACTCGAAACCAAAAACAAATTTCAACATTGATATATGTATTGCAAAATATTTAAATAATTATAAATACCTAAACGTATTAATTTGTAATTGTTTTTTTTTACTTTTTTGAAACGTTACTGGTATTACTACCAAAATATTTTGTGGTATTTTTTGGTCACGAGTAGATTTTTACAGAACATCACTAGTTTCGCCGCTTCAGGCAATGCATGTGGTGCATCATATCCTTCAATATTAAAAGACACATGTGACTTTGAATCTTCAAGAGAAAATCAACTCTTTATGAGGAATGTTAAGGTCGCATATGCGATGGAAGTTTTGTGAAAGATATTATGCTTTTGCTAAAGAAGGGTAGCATTACAATATGGGAACATCACCGCTTCGGTATGAAAGTGGACAAACTCGAAATATTGAGCTCTGCTATTTCAAAATTGATATGCAACGATTGGGGTAGTTCGTGTTTATATCTTTTAGGAGTCGGTTACTGCATGGAATTTAAAAAGATAGATAGGTTTTGCGGGTGGTAGGACCTTGTGCAGGGTCCGTCCGGATCGCTACCACCATCTTATCCATTAACCTACCGTCAAACAGTAGTGTTCGCATTGTTGTGTTCCGGTTTGGGGATAAGACAGCCGGTGAAATGACTAGCATAGAGGCATTCCATCTTAGTCCTCAGGGTTGGCAACGCATTTGCAGTCTTAGGATTGCATTGCAGTCTTGTGAATGCGAATGTCTAATGGGTTACAGTTTCCACTTACCATCAGGTGGCCTGTGTGCTCGTTTGTCTTCTCTATGCCATAAAAAAAAAAGTCTAGCCGGTATACTAGTCAAATTATAAAAAAACGGTAAACCGACTACAAGTTATGAACGAGTTTCATCTTTTCATCGATCCTTTGCCCACATCTTTACGAAATATAAACGGGACCACCCCCACTCATGTAACAAACAAAAAAAAACGAATGAACTGCGACTAGGGTTGCCAACCGTACTATAATATATAATATTGTAGTATATTTTGTCTCCGCATACTTTACATATACTGTTGAACAAATATACAATACGCAAAAATGCTTTTATTACGGTCACTCCATTGTACCTATATAAGAAGTCAATGTGTGTATAGTGGTTTATGTGTTTTCTGTGACACCCATAAAGCAGAAAATATTATTATACCTACATAAAAACCTTGATTGAAAAATTATCTAACTAATGGTGAAAACTGCATTAAAATCCGTTGCGGTTACAATTATCTAAGCGTATTAGCGTACACACGAACAGACAGCGGGAAGGACTTTGTTTCATACTATGTAAAGACGAACGATACCTTACAATATTTTTATAGATTTTTCTTTAAAATACTATGTTTTCTTTCAGTGTACTATTATAAACACCTTGGCCTGGAAAATACTGTATTTGCTCATTTAATAGTTGGCAACCCTAACTGCGACACTCCTACTTTTTTTTAAGTCATTTAAAAATCGTTTGACAATTTGTCGTTGTAATCAAGTAACAAACATACAAAAAAGACAGACGAATTTAGAACCTCGTTGTTTTTTAAGTGACCTTACGTCAATAAAATTGTAGATTAGATATAGGTAGATTTAGCTGCCCGATTTTGTGGCATTGGATTGGACTAGCTAGGACTACTTTGACGTACGTCAAGTAATCGTGACAGTCAGTATTTGTATATCTTTACCTACTAAATCAAGTTTGTATTTTACTAACTTATCTTTTAAGTTTCTAGATGTTACTAACAATATAATATACAGGGTGTCCCAAAACTCAACGATAATCCGCCAAGGGCTGATAGAGCAGCTAAAAAGCTATCGATTTAACCCCTATGTATGTTCAGCGATTTTCGCTAGTTTCGGAGATATTGATCATTTTAATCTGAAATTTTGTAATTTTCCCTTATGCCCATGTCACGAAAAATCATTAATTTCGTTATGTATTTCATAAGTTTTTCAGTGGTATCCTACATAATTATAATCATTACGAATTGGCAAAGTTTTTAAACCTATTTGCCCGTTTATTTTATCAGTATTTTTTTTAAGTAATCACATAAAGTTTGTTTCTCCATACTAGGTGTCCCAGTGGTTGCTTTTCACTTTGTATGAAAAAAACAACTTTAGGTGATTACTTAAAAAAATACTGATAAAATAAACGGGCAAATAGGTTTAAAAACTTCGCCAATTCGTAATGATTATAATTATGTAAGATACCACTGAAAAACTTATGAAATACATAACGAAATTAATGATTTTTCGTGACATGGGCATAAGGGAAAATTACAAAATTTCAGATTAAAATGATCAATATCTCCGAAACTAGCGAAAATCGCTGAACATACATAGGGGTTAAATCGATAGCTTTTTAGCTGCTCTATCAGCCCTTGGCGGATTATCGTTGAGTTTTGGGACACCCTGTATATCTGGTCTGAAATAAATCATTTAAATTTGAATTTGAATTGTATATTTTCCTCAGTTTTGAAAATCAAGATAGGTCTGATTTTACACAAAAAAGTAGACCAATATAGCAAAAGAACATCGATTTGAATAACGAATTTATAGATGCTAATAAAATCGAGTGATGTCATCTGTAATAACGCAGAAACTACCAAATAAATAAGAAACTACCATGCAAATTTATGGTTCCGTCGCACAAACAACAGTCTTATTTTTATTAAGTACAATTTGTTTCTCTATTCAGCCAAGTCGACCGGAAGTGGCCGGAAATGACGCGGTCTAAAATTTATGCCTCAGAGATGCTGCGACGTAATTTTGCTTTCAGGATCTCATTTTGCTGGGATTATTATAAATTGCCAGGAGGATGAGAAGTTGCCAGGGAAGTTATAATTTGTTAAGACTGCGGATGCAAACGAGTTTGTGAGGTCTTTGGACTTTGACTGTGGGAGGTGTCCGTCATTTCATTACATTATAAGAGGTCGGACAATTTTAAGCCTTATTACTAGGAATAATGTGGACATGACTAAAGATTTAAAAATAATGGGTAGATTAACTTCGATGTTGTTATTCCTTCCCGTAACCCAGGAGAATATAGAAAAGATAGAATTTCTAAGAAACACGGTTAAAATATACACTCTTAATACGCTTGGAAGAAAACACATAAAAGAATGGGCTGGTAATTGCCACCAAAACTTAAACGTTTGAAAGTAGAAAAGTTGATTGACCTTATAAAATTAAATTAATTTATTTCTTAACTGAACTTTAATTTTGATCCTTTGAAGGACAGTAATAAATATAATAAATAAAGACGTGAGGAGTGACTCCTATTAAGCTACTTTGGATCAATTTGTGTGACATTAACCCCTGATATTTATTTATTCACCTCGAATACAGGATTCTCAAAATTTCAATAAACAAGCTACAACATTATTCAAAAGAAAATATAAATGAATATTGGTGTTAAAACACTTTATGACGTTGTAAACGACACGTTCACTAACAAAAGATAGTACCTCCTAGAACAATACCAAACAAAATTCAACTCCATACTCCACAAACAAAGCTTATTTTAAAAGAAATATCTGCTGAAAGTTATTTCTTTTTAAATATGCAATTTGATGATAACACATTGTTAATAAAGGCTCTGGAAAGAATTTCATATTTCACTTTTATGGACTACAGTGAACGTTTTGTACAAGATTGTTATTTGAAAGGAACATAAAAAAGTGAAATAGAGTGGCTATATTATGTAAAATTTTGTGTACAGTCACCAGCAATAATATGCACTCAGGAGCAAAAATAACGGGTCAGAGTGCATTTTTCATACAAACGAGGCTATTTCGATGCCTTAATAATGGTGTTCTGTTTAATGGTGGATACTGCAAGGTGCAATAGAGGAGGTCAAATGTTCTTAAGGTACCTAAACTGATCGCACAATCAGTTAAAACCACAGCGAGAGAGTTTGAGTCAGCATTTGGATTTTCTTACATTTTATTTCCATTTTAGATATTTTTCCATACATGCACAGTTCCGGCGTTAACCGCTGATTCAATCAGTTGGGTATCCTAGGAACTCTGGAAGTCCTGTATCGATGCTCGAGGCTCTCCCTCTGCAAGGAGCCTTGGTGGCTTCGATATAGCCTCCTTAGTATAAAAGACGGACTCGTTTTTTTCTCCTGTGTATTATCATACATTGGGCTCAAATATCTGTCACGCTTGTATACCTCTAGCAATAAAGACGTGTCAGATATTTTTGAGCCAAATACTGGATACTATAATAATGCAGGTGACTGTACAGCAATTGGGACGAGGTGGCAAATTATTAACCAAACAACACCTGGCCTGGGGTTTTATTCCACGAGGACTTAGGTTTCTAATAAAACTTCTAGAACTGAGATTAAAGTACGAGCAGAAATTAATGTATCAAATTAATACTAAATTATAATCAGATGTCAAAAGTCCAGTTACATTTAGATGCGTCCACATCCTCGTTGCGTCCTGCTTTTGGTTTCGCACACCAGCATCTTCCATCTGGGATACAGCATCTACGAACTGTGTCCTCGGGGCAGTGTATCAAGGATCCTCGTTCCACGATGCCGACGGGAGCCAGGTCATCATCACCGATCTTGGAGAACACCACGTGGAGAAAGAACACCTGCAGGAGACACAGCACCAGCGCTGTTCTGCAAACGATACAATTGGCATTGTTCATATTTTTACAATTACTCCAATTCGAAAACCATTTCGAGGAATAGGGTTTTAAAGCCGTTCTGCATTATTAAGTTCTTGAAATATTTATTTATTTTGGATATTTCGGCAAAAGTATATTTAACCTTTGTTTGACTTTCGTTTTCGGCTTGAAGCCGTCCTAGGTGTATCTTACGGGTTAGGCGAAAACAGCTTGAAATAGTATGTTTTAATACACTATTGAAAATGCCATCCCAAATTTAAAATAATCATGTCATCCATAAAATGTCTGCTAAATAATTACATACATACATAATTAAAGATATTAAATCAAAACTATTGAGTCAAATACAAAATTAATGAAATTGGTGTCTTGAAATTTCCTATTCTTTCGAATTTGAAAGTAAAAACCGTGAGTTTATTTTTTTGGTAAATCCCAATTATGTCAGTTGATAGCTTTACGACTGCAGGGGGCCTAATATGGCTGCGTATATCGCTTGATAAATTTTGGATAAGGCATCCGTCACCTTCTGACAGGTAAATAAGTAGACGTGTCAAAAAGTGACGGATGCTTTATCCACAGTTGACACGCGATATAGACGCAGCCATACTAGACCCGCTGGATACATATTAACGGAAAATTTACGTTTTAATTTATTTTTGTCATTGAGTACTTAATGTTTCTATAATTTGTGATTATCTGTCACTGATATACTAATCATAGACGAGCTAATCTAGATTATGGATAGACTAGAGCTGTCATTGGCTGTTTATAGCATAGTTGTAAGAAAACGTAGATCTCGTGTAGCCAAATGTCAAGCGTACCATCATTTTATTTTGTGTACAACACAGCTTATAGACATTATTATTGATAAACTGCACATCACTGACTGCAGACTTACGCACACTAATGCAGAGTCACACACTAACACACTTAAAAAGTGGTACACTTTTGAAATTCAATCGAAAGTGGTCTTTATATACAAATGCACTCACTCAACTACTCGAAACTATCTACTAAAATCGAGCAATTAAATCCGTCCAATAAGACCTCACAACGTAATTGTGCTACCCGACCCAGAGTAGTGATTACCTCAACAACGACACGGTCGAACGGACGAACCAGTGAATGCTCAAGCGGCGAGTTTAAGTTGTCCCGTCAGTGCGAACAAAACATATTTTAGCGCGTGCATTTTCAATTTAGCAGCGTGATTTCTGCCCATGGATCGAACGTATAATGCTGCTTAATTGAAAATGTACGCGTTAAAAAGTGTTTTGTTCGCTCTGACGGGACTCCTTAAACTCGCCGCTGCGATTTCGCTCGTCCGTCCGACCGTCCGTTGTTTTTAAGAGAATAACACCCCAGGTCTTTTCATTACAGTATCTTTAGGTATTATATTGCTTAAACTCAAACAGTTTATTTTAATAAATAAATATGTTAATATCAGGGGACAATTAACCTAGTCCCAGACTAAGCTCTAGGCTTGTAGCATGGGTACTAGACGACGATGTAAAATACTTATATAGTGAAATATTAGGCAGGGTCACTATCCCTTTAACGGAAAATCTTTTTAGAAATAAATATAATTATAGCAGGGGACAATCACACACAATTACCTTTTACAAAATTAAGTTGAAATTATCTAAATACTAATAAGCTCGAACTATTTATAAAACAGATTTGATTTTATAGGCTTCCCATCGCAGTTAATTTATTTTTTACGTACCTACTCACAAGTGTAATCTAATATACGTAGCAAGCGGTCTCGATATACCGGTAATAAAACCAAAATAATTAAATTTTGTACAAAATAATATTAAAATACACACTTCCTTACACATAACACCTAACGATCTATCATGATCAAAAAACAACGCGTTAAAAAACAAAAACATTACATTAAAACTATCACTTACCGATTCCGAGAGCGCCGCATCCTGTATCCAGTGGAATATTGACTTAAATCCAAAGAAATACTCGTTTATACACTAAACACAATGTAGGCACAAAACAACAACTCGCCACAAGACTGCACAAGTATGTAAATTAAATTAAATACCAGCCGTATTTTTATCCTTAAGATTTTGAACAGAACAAGTTGCTGGCATTTCTAGTTAAACTGAGCTCCGTTCATTATATTGACGAATCATGTAAATCCAGCCTAGTGCGTGTCGAGGCGGAGATAATTTAGGGTTCCGTTAAGACTGCGCCGAGCGTACGCCGGATGTACAGTGGCGCCCTCATTACTATTATTGTGTTTACTAATAAAGAATTTTCTCGAAATTATATTATAAATTATATTATAGGGTATATCAACTTAACGGAAAAATGTGGCCACCTTTTCCCGTTAAGCTGACTACTCAAAGGGTAATTGTTATTAAAGTTTGTTACGTATCCCATAAGTTGTGTTTTTACGTGCGCTACAAAAACGTATCGTCTGATTGCAAGGAAATTCTTTAGTTAATTAGAAAACACAGTAATAGTAATGAGGGCGCCACTGGACGCTTGACGTTTGCTCGGTGCAGTATTAAAATAGAAGGCGTCAATCATTTAATTGCCAACGTTTGCGTAAATCTGGTTTCTGGTCAAGAAGGAAGCCTGTTCTTGTTTTATTTTTGATTAAGTGTTTTTTAATTAGATCTCTTTATATGTATTTAAAAAAAAAATACCTAGTTGTAATTATGTCTTGCATTTTTGACATTAAATGATTTGACCGAGAATTGAACGCAGGCAGGGTTACTACTAACTAGTCTATTGTGACGTCAAAATCTAATAGTTTTTCTTTAGAGCCGTGTTTGCTTACGTACTTAAATAAAATCTCCAATTCTTTATTGCGAGATTCTCTTAAAATTATAACACATAAAACCGACATATTTTACCGTTATAACCATTCGTGACGGCATGCAAAAGATGAACACTTATTCCATTAAATTGGGTACTACAATATTCCAATTCATCAAAATCATTCAAATCTATCCACATGTCAATTTTAGCCATCATCATTATCTAGGCAGATTTATAAGCTTATTTTTATTAAAACTACTAAAATCCGCTAAGTAATTGGTAGTTTTACCTAAAAACAGGATGTTTTTAGCGATAAATATAAAATAAAATCTAATCCAGAAACAGTTTTGTGAATGATGCCTACAGAGTTTAAATAATCGTGTTAAAGCGGCTTTAGGAGAATAGTTAGAACTCATTATAGAAATATAATTAGGTATACACAATGAGTTTGTACGGAACCCCAAAAGTATACTATCCACCGTGACTATGTTAATCAAGGATTCGTGGAAATGTTAACGGGTTCCGCTTTATCTAAAAACCGAAACCAATACGCAATATTAGAATACCCGAACAACAAAATTAACAATTAGATTCAGTTTTTTTTTTCGACATGCTTTTTTATCTTAACTTTTTACTCATGAGTCCCAACACGGTGGATCTACGTTAAGTATAGCGGAGATCCTGTCTCCACCTTTCGACTCCATCATCAGTGTAGTGATTCTCTCAACAACAACGGTCGAACGGACGAACGAGTGAATGTCCAAGCGGCGAGTTTAAGTAGTCCCGTCAGTGCGAACAAAACACATTGTAGCGCGTGCATTTTCAATTTAGCATCATAGTTTCTGCCGATGGATCGAACGTATAAGGCTGCTTAATTGAAAATGCACGCGCTACAATGTGTTTTGTTCGCTCTGACGGGACTACTTAAACTCGCCGCTGCGATTTCGCTCGTTCGTCCGACCGTCCGTCCGTTGTTTTTGAGAGAATAACACTCCAGCTCTTAGATAGGAACCAAAATACTAGTAATAGTAATACTAGTTATACTAGTAGTAGTGGTATTGTTAATATTATGGTTAATATTTTAGCCTACTCCATTACCGGGATTGTAACAATATCGAATTGCAACTCTTGCAATATTTTAACTAAAAATATTGCTTGCTTAAAATCAAACCAACATATAATGAAGTGAAGCCCATTATATATGCAAGAGTTAACAGCTGATCCAATGATGAAGTTGGAAGATGACAACAATGACTCCGCTTAACATTTTTTTTTTAATTCATCATAATATTAGTAAGGAAAGACTAGCATACACCGGATTGATGGGGGCAAAAATGTACCAGTGCTAGTAATTCATTAAAAGTTTACTTAGTTTATCGACATCGATAGAAAACAATTTATAATCATAGTTATCAAAAGTAATGGCCAAGTTGAATACCTTGTAATTATGTTTGTAATTATGTTACAAGGCATTCGCATTCACATAATCCCGCCGGCCGAGAAAACACTTTTTTTTATTAATAAAAAATATAAAATTTATTTATAAATATTTATTTTAATGTGCTTCCTTAACATTCGCATTCGCATTCGCATTCGCGCATTCGCACTGTGAACATTCGCATTCACATTCGCGAATGTGAAAAATATGACATTCGGAACATACCTAGTGCAAACCTCTTTTATTTATACTTAGCGCAACTATAATCAACCGCTGTCTGACATTGACCCTGGACTCGTCACTTGATAACCATTGAATACATTGAATAAATTTATTTAGTACATAATCTTTAGCATGCCGACAAATAGAGAAACTTTTTGTTTCTTAAGTCGGTTAAAAATGCCTCGAAAGAAAAAAGATCCTGTATCTTCATGGAAAGCTGATGATTCAGATAAAGAAGATAACGGTACGACTTAGGTACTATTGCAAGAAATAAAATCCATATGTCACGAAAAAAGTTGTCGATATACTTAGTCGATAGTTAATGAATCACTAGCACTGGTATATATTTACCCCCGTCAATCCGGTGTGTGCAGATTAGGTATTGTTCAGAACTTGGTCAATTTATATGACGTTGTCCCTGATATATGATAAGTTTATTGGTAAAAATAGTAATAACTATTTCACCAGTCAAATTTATAACATACTTAATACAGTACCACTTTTAACTTTATTAAATTTACTTTTTTAGTCACATTTTTATGTTTTCAATAATATATTTCGAAGTTAAAATTCTTGAAGCAAAGGGTGATGACCGGTACCAATAATGGAAACTTAATTCCTAATTCAAAGATTCTGTCTACGGTCTTAAATTGATTGTTGCTAAAAAAAATAAATGAACACTTATCTTCTGTAAAATAAGAATCTAGTGTCCATTATTGGTCCTTGTCCATTACTCGGTCCATCAACCTATTAAATCTTAAATTATGACACAAAATTACACATTTAATTTGTTCCTAACTAAAATTACCAAGCTATAATTTTATAACACTACTGTTAAATAAACTGTTTTAAATATAGTGTAGCACGCTAGACCAAAGCAGTGTGTTGATATTTGCTATGATTCACACATAATTATAATTCCACAAACCTGTTCATGATATAACATTCTCAAGAAAAAAATAAGGAAAAAAATGATTGATTAACATAATATTGTGTTAATTTAGAAAATTGGTGATTTACATACACGGCAGTGTGTCCTGGCAAGTTCGAACAAAAAACCGAGCGGCACTGCAGTTTATACTAGTAGATTGTACAACAAGGGCATAAAACAAACCATTTTTTCCGAGACTTATGGTATCCAACCGAGCCGGCAGGCGAGGTTGGATAATTAAGTCGAGGATAAAATGGGTTTTAAGACCGAGTTATACACTCTGCTTTTCACTTCGATTACGAGGAAATAAAACAGTGATAATGTAAAAAAACTTCAATTAAAATATAAATTGAAATTTGAACAATTCTGTATATTATACGAGTATGTTATGGTTTTTCCGGGCATATTTACAGTATGGATTTAGTCGGCAATGTCTGTTCAATAAGTTCTTTTGCATTTTTTTCCATGAGTGTGTTAGGTGTGAGCATTATTTCCTCTTCACTAGACGACATTTTAATTAAATTCCATAAAAATTCAAAAAAAAATCAAAATTATTTATTTTCAACAAAAGTTTTTATACACCGGTGTCGAATCCTCCTTTTAAGCTAAATACTTACATAACGCAACAAGTTTTGCCAAGAAAATAACTAATTAATAGTCCAAAACCTCTTTCCCGCCACTGTATTTCTGTCTAATTTTTTTTTTATTTTCTGTTTGTGATTTTTGACTTAGGTCGAACGCAATACTGCCAAGTTTATACCTACGTTGATTTTTTTATGTTCTTGTTAATAATGCTTGTTTTTAATAGTTTTAAATTTAGTTTTTGTTAGATACTAGGTACGATGCAAATATAAATAAAATTAATAAAATTAAAGTAAATTTATTCAAATAACAAGTTTATTTAATGCAGTCACCTCGTCTGTCTGTCTGGCTGTAGGGCTTAATTGTCTTAGTCTAGATGACGACAACCATTTATGCACTAGTGCATAAAATGCGATTTTATGCAGCCTATACCCAGCATAAAGAAGGACTTTACGAGCATGAGAAGTGAAAAAATAATTACGTACTCGAATCATTGAATTCGCACCTTTTTTTTCAGTGCACTGATTTATTCGTCCATACCTTTAAGGTATTTTCCGTTGACCTAGATCCTTGTTATTAGCATAGAGGCCATAAAAATGTAAAAAAAACACATAAAAGGTAAAACTTAAAATTCGGAAATAGTCAAATTATAAGGTAAGCATTGTACTTCAAATATCAACAAACTGCTATGGTCTAGCGTGCTACAGATGTACTTAGTGAATAATCCTTTCCCATCGTTTTTTGTCGGATAGGTTCGTATTTATCTAGCTTTCTCATTTAGCTTCAGTACCCATCAATATGCCAACTGAGAAAGCAAGATAAGTCCGAAGTTATCCGACCAAAAACGATGGAAAGATTATTCACTACATTTTGTACACTATATTTAGAATTCTTTATAACAGGACAGTGTTAAAATACTTATAGCTTGGTAATGAGATATACTCGTAATAGTCGGTTGGTACTTTGTATCATAAACAAACCTCGAAGTCGCGGTGGCAATAACGTCAATTAACTAGGGACTTCCTTCCGATATAAAATTTATCGATAACTGAATGCTTATTTGGAAGTGACACTTCATATTAGCTGTAAAGTTTACCTACAGAATAATTGAAAATTAACTAAAATGTGATGATTACTACCCGTCAATGTTACCTATATAGGAGTTTTTAGGACACTTTTAGGAATTTTAAAATTCAAATAAAAATCAACCTTTACAACTAAATTTTTATTTCATCAATTTCCATGCAAAGTAAACTAAAACCTAGAAGTACATCCATAAAGTATGAAAACCGTTATCTTCCTTAATCGACCTTTACGGACTTCAATCTTCATACTGTATAAATGATACAGTTTAATCACCTATTGCAAGTTGCATATTAATAACATACGTCATCTCATAGTCATCATAACATAACTCTATTGTCATAAGAAAGTCCAATTTATCGATGAAATAATATCGCGTGGAAATCCCTAGCAAAATTTTATTCGTGCCACCGTGACTTCGAGGTTTGATCATAAATGATGTCCCACCAACAATAATTATTTTAAATACCACATACTTGGTATTTTGTGTTTATACCGTAAACAGAATGTATTCAGCACACGTTTTCGGTAGTGTACCGTAAAACGGGGTGAGTGGGGACACAACCTAAAATGAAGCATATCTTACTAATTATAAGACTGAAATTATTCCCAAAAGACGTAAAGTTCTTATTTGTAACAAGTTATGACTTATTTGAAGTTGTGTCCCTACTCACCCCTTAACCCCTACTCACCCCGTAGTGACGTAGGTGACGTAAAATTCCATAGATAAGTAGATATTAACGGTTTTCGAAAATGTTTTACGTAAGCGCTAGGGTATCCGGTCTTAATCTCCTGCTAACTTAGAGTTAAAAATCAAGTTGCAATAATTAAACACCACTCTATCAAACTAGTGCCAGACTTGGCACCTTTTAAAATACCACTACTTTTGGTGACACTTTGGAACTTGGCTTATATTTTACAATTCTATTTTAATAACTATTAACCATGTTAGTAGGTATATAAATGTGATGTTTCTATGAATTTGCATCACTATCTCACTGGCCACAGAATCCAACGCTCTCAAATTCAGTAAGTGTTTTTTTTAATATTCACTTACCTACTTTACAATATGGATATTTTTAGAAAAAAAAAACATATTATGTTATGTTTGCCAGAGTTTCGTGTCTCCTACACAAACTTTATTGATTCTTGAATGAATAACGCCTTCAATGTTTAGGTATACCTAATATGTGGTACTTAATAAATAAAATTATAGTGTTATAAATAGATCAGAATTCAATTTGCCTTCTCCTTAGCATTAAAAATAAATATTTTCAGGATGGCGCTGATGCTGTGTATGCTGCTTCAGGCACTTTTCCACACTGCAGTGCTGGCCGATTTACAAGGCGTGGCCGCAGGTGCCGTGAGTAATGGTGCCACGATTACAGACGCCGTGAGTAATGGTGCCACGATCACAGGTGCCGTGAGTAATGGTGCCACGATCACAGGTGCCGTGAGTAAAGGTGCCACGATCACAGGTGCCGTGAGTAAAGGTGCCACGATCACAGGTGCCGTGAGTAAAGGTGCCACGATCACAAGTGCCGTGAGTAATGGCGCCACGATTACAGACGCCGTGAGTAATGGTGCCACGATCACAGGTGCCGTGAGTAATGGTGCCACGATCACAGGTGCCGTGAGTAAAGGTGCCACGATCACAGGTGCCGTGAGTAAAGGTGCCACGATCACAGGTGCCGTGAGTAAAGGTGCCACGATCACAGGTGCCGTGAGTAATGGTGCCACGATCACAGGTGCCGTGAGTAATGGTGCCACGATCACAGGTGCCGTGAGTAATGGTGCCACGATCACAGGTGCCGTGAGTAAAGGTGCCACAATCACAGGTGCCGTGAGTAAAGGTGCCGCGGCCGCAGTTGCCGGGTCCACAGCTATCCCGGCCACAGGACCCATAGATGAAATAAAAAAATGCCCAGAAGGCCTAATACATAGATGTTTCAGCGGCGCATGTAATTGTGGAAAACCGCCAAGGCCAGTGGACAGGCCTAGGCCAAGCACAAGGCCAAGCCTAAAACCTTAACAACCTTTTTTTTTCCATTATATGTTTTTTTTTTCTTTTTAGTGTGTTGTTGTGAATAAATATTTTTATTATTATTTTTATTATTATTATTATTATTAAAACCAACCAGTGCCATCGCTACAGGTGCATTGATTCATGGCGCCATGACCAATGGTGCCACGGCAATAGGTGACGCGGCCGCAGATACCGTGAGCAAGGGTGCTGCGGTCGCAGGTGGGTGGTAGGACCTTGTGCAGGGTCCGTCCGGATCGCTACCACCATCTTATCCATTAACCTACCGCCAAACAGCAGTGTTCACACTGTTGTGTTCCGGTTTGGGGATAAGACAGCTGGTGAAATAACTAGCATAGAGGCATTCCATCTTAGTCCTAAGGGTTGGCAACGAATTTGCAGTCTTAGCACTTACCATCAGGTGGCCTGTGTGCTCGTTTGTCTTATCTATGCCATAAAAAAAAAAACAATGGTGTCACTTCCGCAGGTGCCGTGGCTAATGGTGCCGTGATCATAGGTGCCGCGGCTACAGGACTTGCACCCGTAGATGCTACGGGAAAATGCCCTAAAGGTCTAAGACATAGATGCTTAGATGACGGATGTCATTGTGTAAGACCGCCAAAGCATCCGATAAAGCCCTTGCCTAGGAAAAAACAAGAGCTAAAGTCATTCGTTTCTGAAATAAGAAACTTAAACGTGTCATGCAAAAGCAAAACAAACTGAAGAGATAAAAAAATATCTTTAGATTATTTTAAGTATTTTTATATAGTTGATAGTAAAGAGAGAAAATAAACTTCGAACGATTTACTACAAACGAAACTTACAAAAGTAAATAAAAAATCGTGCGTTTTATTTTTAACCGACTTCAAAAACAAAAAAACCGGGCAAGAGCATGTCGGTCCATGCTCAGTGTAGGGTTCCGAAGCCGTAACGACAAACACAAAAAACTATCTCAAAAATCAACATGTATGTAACAATTTTCTATTTAAAGTTATTTGGCGCTGTCTTAGATGATTTTTAGTAGGTATAAACCCGTTAATCGCCTGTATCTCAGGAACTAATCATGTCTACTTAGCGGTGATAGTTTTCCTTTAAAATTCGTTATATGCGCTTTCGTTGAAGATTTTTTTCAGATTTTTAGTACTTGTAGTTTTGGCTGTAGGGGGGGGGGGGGGGGGACACTTAACTCTAACAAAAAATAGCGCTTTAAAGCTTAATATTTCATAAACGGATCCCTTAATCGAAAAATTGTTTGCATAAACCCGCAATATTTTTGAAAGACCTATCCAACGACACCCCACACTATGGGGTAGGCAAGAAAAAAAAAAGACATCCCCACGTTACGTGTAGGGGAGGTGCATTAAAAAAAAATATTTTTCAAAATTTTATTTTACCACTTTGTTGGCGTGACTAATATGTACATTCATGCCAAATTACAGCTTTCTAGTACTATGAGTCTCTGAGCTAGACTGGGGACGGACGGACGGACGGGCGGACGGACGGACGGACGGACATGGCGAAACTATAAGGGTTCCTAGTTTGACTACGGAACCCTAAAAAGGAGGAGGTTTTATGTTCCATGGTATGTGTATGTTTTTGTTTTTTTTATGTATGTTTACCGATTTCTTCTTCAACTGTGAACCGACTTTGTTTTTTTTTTTATAGAGTACACTTTCGAGGTCACCAAATTTGAATCTGATGAGGGCATCCGTGAGGAATCGAGGGAACTCCTCATCTTTAAAGAAATATTATACGCATTTCGCGTACAAAACACATTAAAGCGCGTACATTATCAAGTTCTGCTGCCTGCAGGGCTTTTGCCGAACGATCAAACGTAAATATGCCGCCAAATTGAATATGCCCGCGCTAAAATTTGTTTGTACGCTCTGATGGGACTACTGAAACTCGCCGGTTCACCGCGTTCACTCGTTCGTCCGACCGAACGCCCTTTTTAAGAGAACAACACCCAATGTTCTATGGTGCATCAACATTTTACGCCCTTGATGGTACGGTCGGCCAAGAAAGTGGTATACTAGTTTTCTGTGAGATCTAAGGGAAAATCATGAAGTGCAAATGAACTTCAACCGTAGGGTGGTAGACCACATTTATGGTCGAATGTACATTGGTAGTTTTAAGAATTTATTATTGATTACTTTATTACCTAATGTAACTTACTTTACTTAATGTAACTTAGTTTTAAGTACCTCCTTCTGCTGGAGTTTCTTGCGGCGCTTCTTCTTTGCAATGATGGTCTTGTCCGAAGCGCTGGTAGACTCACCTTATATTACCGACGTGTAAAAGAGCCCTCATGTGGCCTATTTACTGAATGAATATTTAAAATTTGATTTTTTTTTTGAACATCCTTAAAACTAAAATTCACCGGAATAACATTGTTGGAACCACAATACATTAACAGTAAAGACACGAAACGTTTCAAAATATTTGAAGCAGTCGCAAGAGGGATGATATTATTATATAGATACTTACTGCGCGTAATACTTGAATGCAAAAGTTTAAAAAATTAAAGAAGAACAAGAGATTGTAAAGACTACTCTAGTTTTAGTCAAAACTTCAAAACACACCTAGGAATATACGGGGCAAAACTAAATGACAGCTAGGGATTGCCTATATCGATAAACTTAATTATCGATGCGTTTTCCATATACTAGTGATCGCACCAAGTTTTGATTGTAAAATTAGTTAATTTTTTAAAGTATGCAAATTTAACAAAATAGCAACATAATTCTGGTCATTCTTTATTTTAAAACGATTTATAATCTTCACTCATCATCGTCATAATTGTTTTTACTCCTAACAAATTGTAGTCGTTTATTTTATCAATAGTTAATGGGACAGTCATTCTGAAATACCTACACAATAAGGAAAAAATATATTAAGATGATGAGTGAAGGTTAAAAAATCCTTTTAAAATAAAGAATAACCAGAATTATTTTGCTATTTTGTTTCATTGCTTACTTTCAATAAAAAAATATTTTTACAAACAAAACTTGGAGCGATCACTAGTATATGGGAAAAGCATCGATAATAGAGTTTATCGATTTTTTTTTTTTTTTTTTAATTTATTTATCCAAATAACTTAAATATATATCGCTACTTTAGAATTATAGTGACGTAATTCAAAATTTTCAGCGTTCGACTTCGAGTCATTTTATTACTGTAGAGACCTAACTCGAAATCCAAAATTTGCTAATTAGGTCACTTTAATTCTAAAGATGCGATATGTAATCCCTAGCTGTCATTTAATTTTGCCCCGAATACTAGGTCTGCTTCAAAAGCACACATTATGTATACGGCCATCGTGCCACATACATTCAAACATAGACCTTATTATCTATAACAGAAGTGGCAAAGGGGCGAGTAGGAAAAAACGAACGCCACATGGACGGCAACTACCTTAAATATTGGAAATAGCAAATTCTACGCAAAGAAGACAAAATTTTACTTTGAAAAAAAATGCTCATATGGATTTTTGAAAAAAAAAACTTTCTTAACCGGGAATCGGACTGGTCGAATATGTTAAAACAATAAAATCGGATCCATTTTACGATCTTGTTTTGGTTTAAAAGTGTATTGTGTAATAGATATAAACAATCATTTTCAATGACAATTGCGATTTGTATCATAAAAAACACGAGCCTATTGTTTTGTCATATTCGACCGCAGTTCGATCCCCGGTTAACGCAGAAAAAAGTTATCAAAGATACATAAATGCAGGATGTATTTCTTTCCAAAATAAACGTACTTAAGTCTCCTTTGCGTTGAATTAGCTGTTTCCAATATTTAAGGCAGATGTCGTCCAAGTGGCGTCCGTTTTTTCTACCCTGTATTGGTAGTAGCGAGGGTACCTATATTTTTTATAACAACTTATTGAAGTTATGTCCCACAGATTTTTAACGCGTACATAACTTCGTATAAAAAAGGTAACTTTTTTCTTTTCAGTATCCTTTGAGCACATAAGTAATTAATTTAAAAACTAGTTTAAATCGCCTATTACTGGCCACCCTCCGGTAACTGGCCACTTTGCAATAAAATGTGTAAAGCAAGAGATTTGCTCACATTTTTGCGATTAAACTAAAATACCTAGATCCTGAGTTATTACCCGGAGTACTGTTCAAGTATCTTTACTGACAGCGTCAGTAAGAAATTTGATGGCTAGTAACTAAATGACACTTTCTAAAGGGCCAGTTATTGACGATTTACCTTACTTTATCTCCAAAATAAAAACAAAGTTTAATATTTCAATAGTTTTATTCTCTATGTGACTCAAAACAATTTCACGAAAATAAGCAATTTTTTTTTTGTTATTTCACTTCGGTCTAACAATTACTTCATAATTTTGTTCAATGATGATTCCGAGTGACTTAACCTCGCGGCCATACTTTAGATGCTCTAGGTATCTGTTTAATTATTTCTTAGCAAACGGCTATCTTATCACTCTTAATTGATACATATCTAGACCCTAAAGGGCAGTTCCAACCGTTACCATGACTGGCAGGACTAGTAGCTCTGCTGGCGCGAATGTTAATAGCATGGCCGCTTACTATTTTCGTGTGCGCGTGCGCAGGCGCCGCCAGTAGCAGCGCGCATAGCACCAACAGCAGCATCCTGCACACACAGCCTCGTTAGTGGAAACTAGAGCGGATCATATTTGACGACGCGCTGGCCTATTGGGTAGTGACCCTGCCTACGAAGCTAGCGGTCCTGGGTTCGAATCCCAGTAAGGGCAGATATTTGAGTCATGGATGTTTTCTAATGTACCTATTTAAGTATATATTTCTCTATATAAGTATTTATATCGTTGTCTAGTACCCATAGTACAAGCCTAGAGCTTAGTTTGGGACTAGGTCAATTGGTGTGACATTGTCCCTTTATATTTATTTATTTATTTATTGTAATTCTAAACACTATTCACGAGCAAAAAATGTAATGTGGGTATCCAACCTTTTTGATGCGTTAAGCGACAATTTCTTACTTTTAGGACAAAGTTGAACCGAAGGCGGACATCAACTTTGCAATAATTTGTGACATGAACTTTGCCAAAAATGAACAAAAAATAACCGTCGTCCCCTCCCTTTATCTCCGAAATTTATTAATCAAAACATCCTGACGCATAGTTAATTGTTTATATTTTATGGGATCAATAAAATTAAGTATTAATTAATCAGTTTTTGAGAAATAATAAAAAGCTTCGAAAATCTGTTTTAAAATATAGGACCTTATTGCATGGAAAATAAAGTTCACAACAAAATGAGTATTTTCTTTTGGCAAATTAAAGAAGTTCTGGCTTGACTCTATCTCCTAAATATCAATTATCCTCTGGGTACATAATATGTAGTTTATGTATGTATATTTAACTATTAATATGTATATTTCTGTATCTATTTAGATATTTGAATGTAGTTTAATTTTATATTTATTTATATAAGTTTTATTGGTTACTAAAAGTGTTATATTCTTCTTCTTGTACACTTGTTTACTCGTTGCACAACCTTTCACTCTTCTCAATCTCTCAAGGGTTAGCTGGAAGAGATCCCTTAAAGGGATACGCCCGCCTTTGTACATGTTTTTATATTAATAAGTATTGTTATGGTTTTTCTTTTGTAAAATAAAGTGTTTACATACATACATACATACTACTCAGAATTAACACTAGTGCATTATGTTCCTTACGCTAACACTAGGCTGTAGATTAACACGCTTCAAGAGCTAACCCGAGATTCATGAAAAAAAACGACATTTTGGTGAGAACTTTATCATCAAGAGAATGAATTTAATAGTACGTTACTCTCTTATTGTCGCCATCGTCGTTGATAATTAATCAACGACCGGAATTCTTCTTAGCAAACATCAAACTGTCAGAGGCAATGACCAAATTGTTTTATCAACAATTCCACTTATCGATGTTACGGAATATTATGGCATATCGACTTACACGATTATTCTGTAAAATTTGACCTCTTTGATAAGCAACCTGCATCTCCATATTAAAATAAATCGTGCCCACGTCACATATGTCATTTACGGCGCTTGATTGTCATAAGTAACGTCCGTGCCGTGTTACTAAAATGGTTAATCCTAAAAGAAAAACCACTAACAAATGGATAACGAAAGATTCTTCTCTTAGTTATAAAGAAGATTCATCCACGATATACTCGTATTGCTCTAAATGTGATAAATTTATATGTTGCGATTTAATATTTTAGTAACACTCTTTAAGCCATCATCTTTGAGCTTCCGTTTAAGCCATTTAGAGTTAAACTGTACAGTTGGCTAAATGAAAAAATGTTTTACAATGTAAATGAATTATGTCAAAGGTAATTTAATAAACAAAAAATGTAATAATTTCTGTATAGGTATATAAAAATTCAAATTTGCATGCTAGTATTTAGCGGAAAATGTTTGTTCGGGTCCAAATATGTAACATCTTATTGTACCATTTTTGAAGCAAATAAAGATTATGATTATGATTATTATGGTTATGATTAAGGTAATATGTTTCAATGACTCTGAATTTTTAAGATGTAAACGAGACTTCTGGATACGTCAACCAATCGTTGTATATTTTTATTGCCAGCAATGTAAAGCACAGCAATTCGACAAGTGTAAGTGACACTCGACGGATACTTTGATTATTATGATATTTACAAATAGTTGGGTTTTGTTATAAAATCGTAGGTAGGTTTAGGTTATTTTAGATTTATAGCAGGCCCGGAGGGCCAAACTACACAGAAATAGGAGCTCCGCAGTAGCGGAGCTCCGTCGACACTGTCTGATTCATGTCTTAATAACAGTTAAGTTTTACTAATGTGATGTTTTGCTACTATGATGATTTGCGAATGTCAAGTTTTGCGAATATATATATCCTACGACGGATTGGTGAAGTTATATTGATTATTTTTTGATTGATAATACTTGCAAACAATTGCTAAAGCAACATATTATCGGGAGTTTTAATAAATGCCCGCATGCCGGTAACACACTTATAACTGCTGGATTATGCGGGAGATAATAAAACACAGAGTTTAACTAGGAATATGCCAAAATATGAGCGAGAGAGGTACGTATGTTCGCTGTCAACGTGTAATGGCGTCTATCGGCAAAACCAGCCACACATGCATACCCTCTTCTCCCATATTAACTAGCTTTAATAAAAGGTTAACAATAAGGTCGCGGCAGATGGCGCTACTGGTAAGTACAGTTCATGTAACCTTATATAAAATCAATATGTATGTATGTTAGTCTATGTAAATATATATCTATATCTATATTTGCTATGTAAGTATGTTTATTACATTTCTTTTTAGATTAAGCTTTATGTCCCACAGGTGTGCAGCAAATTCTAACGTTAACATCCTCCCCCTTAGTGCTGCCTTAGCAGCACTCATCTCCCATGGGGATCAGTGCGACGCGAGCCGCAGATCGTTTCAGAGTACCCGCCTTCGTTTTGACAGTCACTACCCTGACCCGGCCGTCCTTGCCAGGGAATATCTCCTGGATGATGCCCCGTGGCCATACATTTCTTGGTCCGTCGGGGTCCACTAGTAGGACCATATCACCTACTTTTAGCGGTATATGATCACGGTGCCATTTTTGTCTAGGTATCAACTCCGGGAGCGCTTCTTTGACCCATCTCCGCCAATACATATCTGCGAGGCGCTGTGAGACGCGCCACTGCTGGCGCAGGTAAAACTCTGAGTCGTCAAATACTCCAGGAACCGGTAGTGAAGACGCTGATCCAATTAAAAAATGGTTGGGTGTAATAGCTTCGTGGGAACCTGGTTCCACTGATACGTGCGTCAAAGGTCGACAGTTCATGGTGGCTTCCACTTCAGTCATCAAAGTAGCAAGCGTTTCATCACGTGGTGCACGCTCTTTCAGCACTACCTTGAGAGCTGCCTTAGCGCTTCTTATTAGGCGCTCCCATGCACCTCCCCAGTGCGGGGTGACTGGTGGTATAAACGTCCAGTTCGTACCATAAGTGGCTCCTGCTCTTTTCAACGCTTGTTCGTCAATGTCGTGAACTGCCCGTCTTAATTCTACGTCCGCTCCTTTTAAGTTTGTGCCGTTATCAGAGTAAAGACAATGAGGCCAGCCACGCCTTGCTGCCATTCGCCGAAGCGCCATGATAAGAGAGTCGGTCGTCAATGACGAGACTATTTCTATGTGCACTGCTCGTATTGTAAGGCACGTAAATAAGACCCCATAACGTTTCTCACGACGTCTACCCACAGTGACCTCCATCGGTCCAAATAGATCGACACCGCAGTGCGAGAATGGGCGCTGATGGTGGGCAACTCGAGCGGCAGGTAAGTCACCCATCTTGGGTACTTGTGGTTTAGCTCTTCGAATCCTGCACAGCATACACCGAGCAGTCACAGTTTTTACGGTAGGGCGCAGTCTAATAATCCAGTATTTTTGTTTAATTTCATTTACCACAGTTTCTTCAAAACCGTGCGCGGCTCTGACGTGGTAGTGCTTGGCGATCAGTTTTGATACCTGGTGGTGACCATCCAGGACGATAGGCCGTTTCACGTCAGCGGAGACCTCAGCAGCGGCATCAATACGCCCCTGGGCGCGTAACACGCCAAGTTCGTCTAACATCGGCGATAATGTTAATAATTTACTAGAACGATCTATGTTTTTATTATTATCTAATGCAACTATTTCTTTTCTAAACGAGTCTAGTTGCGCTTGTCTTATTATTAAGCATTCCGCTTCATTTATTAATTCATAGTCTGATTTTTTAGGCAACTTTCGACACTTATTTATGAACTTCAGGACAACCATCGTGGCTCCCAGCAGTCGCAGCCAACATGAAAACCGCTGAGGATCCGGTACAGGTAAGTTCACAACGTGAGCGTCACATGATATCGTACACACTCTTTCCAAATTATTTTCATTTATTTCCTTTTCTTTTTCAGGTGCAGCGGGCCATTCTTCGGGTTTCAAGTACAAGAATGAGGGACCACAGAACCATTCGCTTGCCGCTTCTAATTTATAAGAGTTATTCTTGGTGGCTATGTCTGCTATGTTTATTTTCGTGGGCACATAGTTCCACTCTGATATTTTACTTAATGATTCAATTTCTCCTAATCTGTTTGCAATAAATACTTTATAATTTCTGTTTTCGTTTCTTATCCAATGCAAAACTGTTGAAGAATCCGTCCAGAAGAATCTTTTGGCCGGTTTAACTCTGTGTTCCTCCTCTATGACATTTGCTAGGCGGCAACCGAGCACAGCTGATTGTAACTCCATTCTAGGCACAGAAACCGGTTTGACGGGAGCGACTCGACTCTTACTCGCGACGAACGATACTATTACGCGGTTATCATTGCTTACGACGCGCCAGTAGGCTACGCACGCGAATGCGCTCGGCGACGCGTCACAAAAAATATGTAATTCTAACTCCCGATCTGTAATTGCAGCTCGAAAATACCATCTCGGTATCTTCAATTCGTTGATTTCTTGTAACTGCGTTATCCACTCCCTAAACATAGCCATTTGCACATCCGAAATCACGTCGTTCCAATTTATATTTAATTTCCATGTTTCTTGGATCATTATTCGTCCTTTTATTGTAAAGGGAGCGAGCATGCCGTACACATCGAATATGGACATAACAATGCGCAACAAGTCTCGTTTCGTAGGTTTCTGTTTGAATGATAAAATTTCTTTCGGGATACGTTTTAATGATAGGTCAAAACCGAGCGTGTCGTGTGCTGGACTCCACAATAAGCCAAGTGTTCTCTCCGTTTGGCTGTCATATTCTACTTTGAACTTTGTCGCATTTACACTTAGAAACTCATTTGGTATGTTCCGTAAAACAGCGGGCTCATTGCACATCAAATTTCGCATCTCAAAGCCGCCCGATTTATGTATTCCTAAAATATCCGTGATCACCTTTTCGGCGTCATGCTCGTCGTTGTGGCTGTCAATGTAATCGTCCATATAGTGCGATTTTATAATGGCATCCACAGCATCAGGCATCATATCTTGGAAACGTTGTGCATTTCTATTTTTGACATATTGTGCAATAAATGGTGAACAGTTCGCCCCAAATATTAAAGCGGTCATGGCGAACTGTTTCACGGGTTCCGTTTCACTATCACGCCATACAAACCTCAACGCGTCTTGGTCTTCTTTTCTTATTTTTATTCGCAAGAACATGTCTTTGATGTCACCGACCACACCAATGGAACCCTCTCGAAATCGAAACATGATTCCAAGAAGCGATTGTAGCAAGTCGGGGCCTTGGAGCAAAAAATCATTTAGGGACTTTCCTCCCGAGGTGGCGGCTGCATCACTGACGACCCTTAACTTCTTCTTATTTGGATTATCAATACCAAAATGTGGTAAATACCATATGCGGGCTCCCGGTTCTTCCGATGTAACTTCCCGCGCGTACCCATTGATAAGTAAATGCTTGATTCTTTCACGGTAACGTGACGCATACTCTTCATCCCTATTCATCTTTTTTTCGACTGTGTATAGTCTCTTAAGGGCATTCGAATAAGAATCAGGCAACTTGGCGTCAGTCTTCCACGGCAGACCAACCTCCCACTGCCCATCAACGAGCTTGGCTGTTTGATCTAACACAGATATCGCTTGCAACTCGTCCTTATTTTGTCGGGGTTTCGTCGTCACTCCTATTGACTCCAGCGCAAACGAGTGACGAACCAACTCACTTAGCATTCTTAAAGTTTCATCGTCACTGCCCGCCTCTGAGTTCATGGGGTCATGAATAACGGCTACTGATTGCATGCCAGTATTTAAAAAAATATCATTGGGGTAAACATTCCGACGTAGAGGGTAGATTAAATTATTGTTCTGCGATAGCACCGATAACAGCTGATCGGGTGATAAGGTGGCCGGAACAGGATAATGCAACGCTGAGGGCGCGCGGGGGGCGGCGTGCGGAGAAGCGGGGCGCGTGCGCAGCGGTGCCTCCGCTGACAAAAGTGCTGACTCATTATCATCCCGACCGGCGGCGCGCGCGCTGCAAACAACACCATGCACACACCACCCCAGCGGTGTGCGTGTGACATAAGGCTTATTTTGGCTACCGGGCACTGTAAAAACAGGCATAAGCAAATGGTAATGGTCCTGACCAATCAATAATTGGGGTTTCACATCTTTACATAACAGTTTGCTTTCATAACTCTTTAAATGTTTATTACTCTCAAAATTTACAATAGATAGCCTCTGTACGGGCAAGTTTAAATCGCTTAATTTACGAGCGCGTACATGATAAGAGTCACCGGTCGAATTACTAATCGTAAAGTTAACAATTTCGCTTTTGCATGATAGCTCAGTGTTATTCCACGCACCGCGTACCTGTAAGGTCTCGCTATAGCCGCGTAGACCTACTGCGTCTGCGAGACTTGCCGATAACAGCGAAATGGTAGCTGCGTCGTCTAATAAGGCATATGTACTTACGCTGCCGCTAGGTCCGTGCACAGTAACTGACACTACTTTCAGTAACACTTTTGGGTACCGCGTATTAGTGTTATTTACGTATTCACTTGAGCTCGCGGCTTCATCACTTGCAGTCTCGTCTATTATCGCGTTAACACTTGGATGCAGTTCTTCGGATTCTTTTGCAGTGACACAGTCCACGTTCGAAACACTGTCTCTTTTGGGTAACCAATGCAATAGTTTATGATGGTCCTGACCACAGCCGTCAACATCACATACACTTGCCGGACACCCTTGCCTATCATGCTGCAAACCTAGACACTTGAAGCACAACCTATTGGCACGAACATATCGCCAGCGATCGCGCCGCATAGCGCGCTTAAATCGGGAACATTCTGGAAGACGGTGACAGGATACGCGACAAAACTTGCATTTATCCGCGTCGTCGGTGCTAAGCAAAATTGAATTCCGCGATCCCCTCTGTTCTTCGAACGATTTTCTGCTTCGCTCTGCTTGGCTGTATATGTGCGACACGCCTGCAGACGTCACTTTCATAGCTTCGTTGATAAGAAAATCCGACAATAGTTCAAACTTACATCTTTCCTGGCTATTTATATGTTCGCAGGCATAGTCTGACCACCGATTTATAAGACTACTTGGAAATTTGGACACTACAGAAGTGATAAGCTCGGGGCTACGTAAATAGTCTGCTTGATTTATAGCACGAGCAGCAACCGCAAAATTCTTGATCTTTGTAGCAAAATTAACGATCTCATTGTGATACGCCTGAGATAAAGGTTGGATCTTTTTAATGTGTGTCACAATCTTGTTAATAATCTTTTCCGGATTTCCGAAACGCAGTTCAAGGGTTTGAATTATTACATCTGGGCTAGTTTTACCGATAAGCATCGAGACAACCGCTTCTTTAGCTTCACCGCGTAAACATTTACGCAAACGATTAATATTCTCCACGTCACTAAATTTGCAAATATCAGTAGACTCGATGTAAGCCTCCTTAAACTGCAACCACTCCATGGGATCGCCAAAATATAAAGGTAGGTCCTTTGAGGTCGCCAGCCTGGTAAGCATTTGCGGGTTTATAGCGTTTGAAGTCGAAGCTGTAATGGCCTCTTTTAAGGCCACTGCCAACTTTTCAACGTCACTAGGTTGTTGGGTGGATTGCGGCACCGACGCCGCCGGCGGCTTACTGCTAGGCCCAGCGACATGCTCATATCCACTGTAGCCGTCTTGGTTTGGCATATTGGTGATTTGTTCCATATCCCGAACGCTACGATCTAGCCATTCTTCTACCTTATCATTGCCGGAACACTCCGATTGATAAATTTTATCACTCTTCTGCGAATGCTCCTCGAGGGCCGCAATGTCTGCTGCTAGCCTCTTATCAATTAAATCTTTGTCGATTTTGGCTTTGGCCTCAGCGGCCTCGAGCTCCAACTGTCTCTTGCGCGCCAGAAGTACCGATGACGATGTAGATTTTTTGCTACCCAAGGTATGCGGACGCGGATGCAGATCGACTGGATCCTTTTTAAACACTACACCTTCCGATTGCACATCCGTAGGCCGGTCTCCGTGATTTTCCATTAGTTTAGCCAACGCTTCGTTCTTCACCATGCGTCGCGTTTTAACTGCACTGCGCGGCGGTGTGTTAAACATTATTGCGCGGCCGTCCTGCTTACAGGTTTTGCTCCCATGATCCGGTCGAAGAACCACTTTATAACTGCTGGATTATGCGGGAGATAATAAAACACAGAGTTTAACTAGGAATATGCCAAAATATGAGCGAGAGAGGTACGTATGTTCGCTGTCAACGTGTAATGGCGTCTATCGGCAAAACCAGCCACACATGCATACCCTCTTCTCCCATATTAACTAGCTTTAATAAAAGGTTAACAATAAGGTCGCGGCAGATGGCGCTACTGGTAAGTACAGTTCATGTAACCTTATATAAAATCAATTTGTATGTATGTTAGTCTATGTAAATATATATCTATATCTATATTTGCTATGTAAGTATGTTTATTACATTTCTTTTTAGATTAAGCTTTATGTCCCACAGGTGTGCAGCAAATTCTAACGTTAACAACACTGTATAACGTGCGAACATCAGTCAATTATTCCTAGGTCCATCCACTTAAAGCAATCTTCAAGACCGCCTTATGTGGATGAATGCATGAACACCATCATTAGTCGTCAGTGGCGTTGTGGGCTTGAAGACTCATGACCACATTGGGCGTTATTGGCGCTCAAAGGGTCCATTTGATAATCCCTAACAGAAAAACCCTTAAGAAAACCAAAAGCGCAAAGTAAAAACGACATAACAAAAGCTATCATTTATTTTTATTTATCTAGGTTCAAACTTGTCAATCTCCTTTACCTATTTTTAGACCACTGTCTAAAAAAAACCGGGCAAGAGCATGTCGGACCATGCTCAGTGTAGAGTTCCAAAGCCGTTACGACAGAAACAAAAAACTATTTAAAATTTTATTTTATTTTATTTATTTATTTATTTAAACACTTTAGTCGCCTGTATCTGAGGAAGTAATTAAGTCTTCTTAGTCGTGATAATTTTCTCGTTTGTGGATCCACATATTCTGAAAAAAAAATCTTCGCTACGCTATATTACGGTTTAAAAGATATAACTTTTTCAATTTAGGACAGATGGACGGACATAATAATAGGATCCCGGTGGGCTCCCTTCGGAAAAACCCTAAAAAGGATTAAAACTATTTAAACTTTTTTGTTTTAGTCCACTCCACTCCACACTCACACTCCACTCTTTGTGCACTCCAGGGTCCCAAGATACAGGCTCAGCCTAGTTTGGGGTCCGCCAGATATGTCTTTTTATGTATGTACTCGGTGTTGTTAAGCAAATAAAGTTTTTTGTTTTTTTTTTTTTTTTTTTTTTTTTGTTGAATATCAGCACTTTTTGGTAGGAAAGTAAGAAGTCGATAACAACCTAGAAGATTGTACTTAGTAAACCTCGTCTGTGACCCACTGACTGACTGACCGTTAGTTACCTCTGAACCTTAACATTCGGAGGGGGTTATTCCTTGCGTACCCCAGGGGCGTCCTACGAAAGGATTTTTTGAATATCGTCCCCTCCCTATCAGAAATGAAAAAAAAACATGGTGAGTAATTTGCGCGAGTAAGGCGTCTTTTCCTTTAAACATTATACTAGAAGTATTTTTTAATTACCTACATAATAATTACGTTTATTCTCTTAGTGACGGATGTTTTCCTTTATTTGGGAACCTGATTTATTACTGGTAAAAAAGTAAATATAACCCACACTGCAATATTCCTCGGTTATTTCTTAGAACTTGGCTTGACACACTGCCGTTGATAAATCAACCGAAGTGGCCTTATTTTTCCCGTTTATTTTCTTGAGAATTGTGAATCAAAAATTTGAATATTGACTGTGGGTTTTTTGCCCAAAAACACCACGGTAACGTTTGTTATCACAATAAGGACAACCTCACAGAAACTGACCCATCCCCAGACCATTCTTACCCTTATGCTAAATAATTGGGATTGTTCATACTTTTACCATTACTCCAATTCGAAAACCATTTCAGGGAATAGGGTTTTAAAGCCGTTCTGAACAATTAAGTTTTTTTTTTTTTTTTATGTCAGAGAAGACAAACGAGCACACAGGCCACCTGATGGTAAGTGGAAACTGTGACCCATAGACATTCGCATTCACAGTACTGCGATGCAATCCTAATACTGAAAATGCGTTGCCAACCCTGAGGACTAAGATGGAATGCCTCTATGCTAGTCATTTCACCGGCCCAAACCGGAACACAACAATGCGAACACTGCTGTTTGGCGGTAGGTTAATGAATAAGATGGTGGTAGCGATCCGGACGGGCCCTGCACAAGGTCCTACCACCCGCAAATAAATATAAATATTAATAAATATTTATTTTAAATATTTTGGCAAAAGTATATTTAACCTTTGTTTGACTTTCGATTTCGGCTTGAAGCCCTCCTAGGTGAATCTTACGAATCACTTTTTTTCATTGGATATCATTTAATTGTTGTAATTTATTAGAAAATGCCATCCCAAATTTAAAATAATCATGTCATCCATAAAATGTCTGCTACATAAATAAAGATATTTAAACAAAACTATTGGGTCAAATAAAAATTCAATGAAATTGGTGTCTTAAAATTTCCTCGAATAAGAAAGTAAAAACCATGAGTTATTTTTTTTTGGTCAATCCCAATTACTTATGATGTATATTGTGTTTTGTTTTGTCTTCACGCCTCGACCGATCGAAGAGAAAGGGCATTGGGAAAGTTTGTATGAAGAAAATTTACATTTTTTTTCACCGGCCGCGGATGATTTTTACACGGTTATTTAGAGGACCTATAAATACACATAGTATATAATTTATGTCGTTAAGTAATATCGGAGCGGAGATATTCATGATACATACATACATACATACATAAACTCACGCCTTTATTCCCAGAGTGGGGTAGGCAGAGCTACAGAATTACCAACATCTCTAAAAACTTGTTGATAATTCTGTAACCACATTTTGCACACTTAGGCTAAGATGTTTACCAGTGTATTCGTGACAGGTTGCAAGCCCATCGCCTAACAGTACTATATGCCTTTATATATTCATGATTTAAGTACTTATTCAGTTCCTGGTACTAAAAGTACGCCCAGGGGTATTATTCTCTCAAAATCAACGGACGGGCGGACGAACGAGCGAAATCGCAGCGGCGAGTTTAGGTAGTCCCGTCAGAGCGAACAAAGCACATTTTAGCGCGTCCATTTTTAATTAAGCAGCCTTATACGTTCCATCCATCGGCAGAAACCATGCTGCTGCATGCATCTCAGAGATGAACCATCCGACGAAGCATTTGGACGCCGGCTGAAAAACCTTTTATTGGAAAATCCATTATACTCAGTTAAAGAGTTTATGGACCTTGATTTATAATTTGTTTTGATTTAATATGTATTGTTGTTTTTTATTATTTTTGTACTTAATGTTTTGACTTATTTTGAGACGATCCTTAACGGTGATACGTGTAACTTCTTAGTTCTGTATTGTTATTGTTATCCTGACTTCTTATTTCGTTTTTGATTATATTAAAATGTATGTATATTGTTGACGATTCCAATGTAATTTCTTGTGCTTTTTACATAACATGCAATGTATACTGTGACTTACTTTGGAAAATAAATATCAATTCATTCTTTCATTCTTGGAATTGCCTCAATTTGTGTGAAATTGTCCCCTTACATTTAATTTGTTATTCGGAATGTCCCAAAACGCACACAAACCTGATTTTAAATTCTCAAGAAATCATGAATAAAAACCGGGCAAGAGCATGTCTTACCATTCTCGGTGTAGGGTTCCGCCACCGTTACTACAAACACTCTAAATAACTAATATTAGTAACTAGCTAAATTTATGTTCAAATGATATTTGATAATATATTTTTTTTTATATTTGTGCATGGATGGAGACGCGTTACGTAACTCTAGCGGAGATTATGATTCAGTTTAATAGTACCTAAATTAGGATTACACAAATCTAAAAAAAAAAACATAACCTTAATTATTTTAAACGCTTTCCAACGACATCACCAAATAATGATATCGAGTATAAAAATTAAATTATAAATTTAAAAAACCCCGGCTCTAAGCAGTCGGTAAAAAAACGTCTAAAAAGTAAAAAATAATAAGTATTGGCCCTATAGGCATAAGTTTAATAATTATAGTACGTATTAATATTTTGATTCAAGCGTCGCCACGTCGGGGACCGCTAAGTAGCTGGGGTATTTTATACTATTTCATTTACTTAGCGGTCCCCCGACGTTTCGACGCTTGAATCAAAATATTAATACGTAATATAATGAAACTTATAGGGCCAATACTTATTATTTTTTTACTTTTTAGACGTTTTTTACCGACTGCTTAGAGTCGGGGGTTTTTTAAATTTATAATTTAATTTATATTTCACGCTTTTTAAACTTTAAAGCTCAATATCTCAAAAACGGCTGAACCGATTTTGATAAAATATGTCTAAGAACACTCCCGATTAATACACCTTTCAAAAAAAATCCGCATTAAAATCGGATCATCCGTTTGGGAGCTACGATGCCACAGGCAGACACATACACATTTACACACACACACAGACACGTCAAACTTATAACACCCCGTCGTTTTTGCGTCGGGGGTTAAAAAACCGGTCAAGTACGAGTTGAACTCGCGCACCGAGGGTTTCGCAGTAGATATTAATATACTCCGATTTAAATTGGATTGCGAATCGAATCAGTGTAAGCCCAACTCCACTTGTAATTTTTTTTGTAATTGTTATTTATCTTCAGTGTTAGTAATATAATCGTACCGAATTGACCCTTGTACAATTTACTGTCTCTACGATACAACAAAAATAAAAATACATACATACATACATAAACTGACTGGGGTAGGCAGAGATTCAGGATTACCAACAACTTTTAAATTTGTTGATAATTCTGTAACCACATTTTGCAAAATAAGGCTAAGATTTTTACTAGTATATAAAATATTCATATACCTATTATCCTAAAATAAACCAATCGCTTTCTATTAAGGTTTAAAAGGTACTGCTCTTTAATACTAGGCCTGACGGACGGAGAGCGCAGGCATATTAATAGGGTCCTATAGGGTACGGAATCCCAAAAAAAGATCACCGTTCGGCCAAGAAAAATCACAATTTTACTCGTATTTTACAACTTTGTCGGCGTTATAAATAAACAGAGATCGGAATAGGTACAGCTAATTGCCTAAACTTGACGCATATTCATTCATGCGTGAGCGAAATGGGAATACATTATTGAATGAAGGTGCATAAAGTTTAGGCAAATTAGCTCTACCTATTCCGATCATTGTAAATAAAGTACCACCACGTCAAATGACAGCTTTTTAAAACAAGTCTCTGAATTAAACCGTATTTATTTGTATATAAGTAAGTGAATAATTATATATTAAACTGTGTACAAAGATGGAAAGTATGATGGCGATTGTTTTTAGGGTTCCTTATTAAATAGGGAACCCTAAAAACAAACGCGCCTATTCTGTCGATTAACATTATTGAAATTTCGTGATTTATTGAATTCTAGATACTACACGGGAGAGTGTCCAGCCAAGTTCGAAACAAAACCGAACAACGTTACATTTACACGAACTCATTAAAGCGCTTGTATTCCTACTTGCATAACTTTTTGCCGAATACTGCAGCTGTACTGTAGCTATTTTTATCATAGGTTACTTAAAACCTATAACTGTGACATGAGAAGTGCAAGGAGCCGGGTACAGAAATTGATATTTATTCATTACCTGATAACATTTCTTAACTTCCAAAATCTGTTTTAAAACCTACTGAGTGCTGCTGACCGACTGATTCATCCATTAGTACCTAAAGTTTGTTTCTATTCATTCGGTCATTCATAAACAAATCAATTTACCATAATACTCCATATTCGCGTACTTTTGAAGGTTGAGCATAGTCATATTATCTATTTATACACTTAATCATTGTCTTCATGTTTATTTAGAGGTAATAATCTCTATTTAATCCTGTAGTTTTTGACGAAAAACACTTTTGAAAATTAAGTGATGGTTGATAGATTTGATTGATAAGGAGAGATTTTTGGTTTCTGTCGCACCCAGCATAAAATACGATGATGACGAGGAATATATATTCAACCTTTTTAATAAACTAATTAGAGGTAAAAGTATTCTCCTCACTATTCCATCTTCTATCTAAAGACAATTACTGCCAGGCGTACTTGTTATTGTAAGTGGCAGTCTGAATAGAAACAGACTTAAAAAAGTATTTCTCAGTGACCAGCCTCAATATTTAGCAAACATCGCAAATAAAGCTAAAAATCTGGAAAGTAAGTACAAAGCATTAAACATTATGAATTTAATAAATAGGTATTAAATATCTACCAAGGATGGATGAAAGAAGATTTGCGAAAGAGATATACAGATCGAAAGTGGGTGAACGGGTCGGAAGGGGCCGCCCTAGGCGTACTTTCTCGAGTCAAATCGGAGAAATACTGGAAAAGGGCCGCATCTTAAGTACCCGAAACCGACGTGCGTGCATGACTCGATATATGACTGTGGAAGAAGCGAAAGAAATTTGACAAGATCGTAGCAAGTGGAAAGAAGTGGTCTCTGCCTACCCCTCTGGGAAACAGGCGTGATTTAATGTATGTATGTATGTAAATAATCTACCATAAGTGCTTAGAGTTTTACTTTGAAGTTTTGTTAATATCTAAGACATTGAAGAATGCTAATTGTAAGTAATTCAAAATGCATTCACTTGCAATAAACTAAAAGTCCAGTGGTTAACTAGACACCTTTTCAAACGCCAGTTCTCCAAATGCATGCAATTGATGGACGGCCCACTGCTGGACATAGATCTGCCTCAAGGGTCCTTGGGAAAGGCTAAAAAGCATCAAAGACAGTACATTGGTTTGACTGCAATACATCCACCTAGAGCCAAACTTCACAACTTTTCAAGGCTTCTATTTACTTGGTAAAACCATATTGCTTTTGACGTGTTATCAAGTAAATATTAAGAGCTATCGTAACGTTGACAATACGATAAAATGTCAAAGGCCCAAAATGTCAAAAGTTACCTAATGACATCGGAACTTGGCTTATTTTTAACTTTGATGTTATTGGTTGTTTTTTTTAACCTTGTTAGTAGGTATTTAAATTAGATGTTTCTTTTCATTTGCATCACTATCTCACTGGCCACAGGATGCGACGCTCTCAAATTCAGTAAGTGATAGTTTATCTTATATATAATATTTTAGATGTACGTTTATGGGTCAAGATCGGTTGAAATATTAATTTTATTTGATGTTTAAATGCGCCATATTTCATCAAAAACATTAGGTTTAATTTTTAATTTAATTTACAAACACTTTATTATTATAATTACAATAATAAATAAATAATAAATTAATATAATGGGACAATCTCACAACAATTGACCTAGTCCCAAACTAAGCTCTAAGCTGTACTATGGGTACTAGACAACGATATAAATACTTAAATACAGAAATATATACTTAAATACATAGAAAACACCCATGACTCGGGAACAAATATTCGCGCTCATCACACAAATATTTTCCCTTACCTGGATTCGAACCCAGGACCACTAGCTTCGGTAGGCAGGCTCACTACCCACTAGGCCAGCGCGTCGTCCAAAGATGGCTGAAATAAATGATTTTGATTGATTTTTGATTGAAATTATATTGCCTTTGCGGTTTCGGGATAACAGTATTGAGATTGCCAAATGTGTATGGGCCTCAGAGTTTTTCGAACAGCGCAAGAGCATGTCGAACCATGTAGGGTCCCGAAGCCGGTATCTCAGGATCCAATCAAAGCTTCCTAGGTCGTGATAGGTTTACCTTTAAAATCGACGTGTTTTCATTAAAAAAACCGCCTAATTGCGAGTCGGACTCGCCCATGAATGGGGTTGTATGTTTTTTTTTTTACGTTTTATTGAATTAATGTGGAAGAAGCGAAAGAAATTTGTCAAGATCGTAGCAAGTGGAAAGAAGTCTCTGCCTACCCCTCTGGGAAACAGGCGTGTTTTAATGTATGTAGGTATTTATTTATTTTTAAAGTGAACATACAACTAAATATTCCGTGAACATTTCAAGCAACTACCTGTTGCCGTTATAAATATCGAGGAAAAAACGGCAAAATAAATCATATTTGTTGTATGGTACCCCGCCTAAATATGTATTTTATTCTCTTTTAAGTATTTTTTGTTATTGCGGCCACAGAAATACATCATCTGTGAAAATTTCAACTGTCTAGCTATCACGGTTTAAGAGATACAGCCTGGTGCCAGACAGACGGACAGACAGACGGACAGACAGACGGGTGGACCGTGGAGTCTTAGTAATCGGGTGGTCAAAAGTGTAACCTAACCTAACTTATTTAATATGCCCATGTAACCTTTGTAATAGGGTAAAGTCACCAGTGGTCATATATTCATATACCGTATATGAATGCAAAGAGTGAGATATATGTCTTTCGTACTCTTCCCACTCATAAAATATATATGCAGAGGCCGACTTCAGGTCTCTGGCTGATCATTGGTGACTTTACCCTATGTAATGGTTGAAGCACGAAAACGTTTTTGCGAAATGAAAGTTTTGTAATAGTACATTGTGTATTAAGGGTGGTAAAGAAAGAATTACAAACGAGAGTCTGTTAGAAGCCCGAAGCCGAAGGCTGCAGAGGGCTTTAATGACTCGAGCTTTGTATTTCCTTTACCACCCGTGTAACATACAATGTTTTTCATCACTATTGCGAGGAAATGAAATAAAATCAGACAAAAGATCATATTTTTAACTTATTAGCGGCAGACTACATCATTGTCTGTGACTTACCACAGATAATGTCAAACGTGTTCGGAGTCCGATTCTAGTGACGTATGAGATCAATAGTTTATTATGCGAGATTTTTAGGAAATAGTATTCAACTGACATTTCATCTCGAATGAAACTTCATATCGAATGGCACAAGAATTGGGGTCCTGACATATTTTGATAGTTTGAGTCCACGTATAATATTTAAAAAAAAGCTATTACGCACGTTAAGGGCGTAATGGTAAAAAAAAGGCCCGGGGGTATTATTTTGGATTTACGGTCGATTTTTCTAGCATGTTAAGACACTATTTACGAGCAAGTGTGATGAAAAATGATATATGTTGTCTAATGAAGATTTGGTAAAAAGGCTACCCCCTAATTAGGCTAATGAGTATGAAATTCAAATGAAAACCGCTCTGGATCCCATTAACGAGGCTATGTGTTCAGGATGCGGTTGCTGCTGGTGCTGTGCGCGCTGCTGCTGGCGGCTCGACTCGGCTCAGCGGCCACGGCCCATGGGGAAGTCAAGTGCCCTTCAGGTTTTGGTCCTATAAAAGTAGGTGGCATTACCAGGTGCGTGCCAATGCGGTTAGAAAGAGAACATAGACCGCGGTTGCCTAATAGCAAACCTAGACCGTAAAAGATACCGGTATACTCAATTTCATCAAAGACCTGAAATTGAATATTTAGTAGTTAAAAATAAATAAAATTTATAATCATACCCTTTTTTGTTTTTTTTTCATATAAATTCTTCTGACAGAAATATGTTTGGTCGAATTTTTCATTGCCAACCCGTTTTTATTTCTGTAACTGTAGATTTTTATTAAAACTAACCCCTAACCTAGCCTATAGGGTTCTATACGATGATACGGAAATAAGTACGACAGTACAGGTTTCCGGTATACGACTGTACACATAATTAGGCATTATGGCATACACGAGTGTGATTTTATGCAACGAGCCGAAAAGCGAGTTTCATAATAAGATCACACGAGTTTCTCATTATGCACCATTCACATGGTGGTGTTACTAAATTCACTTGTGCACGAAGAAACTTGGTATATATCAGTCAACTTTTCCTTAACATATTCTTCGTATAATAACGGAAGGGGAAGGGAACACGAAAAAGGGGGTTAATTATTTCTTTCCCTCACGGTGGCTGACAGCCGTCGCGCCATATTAAAGGGTAAATAAAGATGAGGGTTCCGTATTCAATAAGAAACTATAAAATATATGGGGTTTTTATAATACTTTATGCCCAGACATTGCAACGGCAGTGAAATTACATTAAGAAGTTTACATTATTCACAAATTGTGAAATAACATAAAATTGAGCTTGCAAAATAAAGCTATAATTCTTCCTTCTGGCTGATTCTCGTAAACATATCGTTGTTCAACTCAACGCACTCACTCCCCAAAAGGTATGGCTTTATGTGCTTCCACGCGAAAAATGTGAGATGGAGATAGTTCGCGCGTGCCTTGATGGCAGCGTCAATTATATTTCCTGTTTACTTTAAAACCACAAAATTTAAATAAATACATATCAGGGGACAATGTCACACCAATTGACCTAGTACCAAACTAAGCTCTAGGCTTGTACTATGGGTACTAGACAACGATATAAATACTTATATACAGAAATATATACTTAAATACATAGAAAACATCCATGACTCAGGAACAAATATTCGCGCTCATCACACTAATATCTGCCCTTACTGGGATTTGAACCCAGGACCGCTAGCTTCGTAGGCAGGGTCACTACCAACTAGGCCAGCGCGTCATCAGAATTTTATAAAAACAATGGTTTGCTAGGATTAAGTCGTTATATAAACTCATATGTGTCGATGCCCGTCGCTTGATACTACGCACGGAACTAAATGCGGCGACACGGTGCGGCCCTGACTAAACCGGCTTGGTCCGTCCTGTTGAGTTTGCTTGTGTTGGCTTGCGGCGTGTACGGTCGAGGCACGCACACATACAAGCCGCGCGATATGCAGTAGAACACAATGTATTATGGCGTGTCGTAAATCTTCGTTCGCGCAGACACGAACAACGATTCCGATGATTTCCGAAAGCACGATTAAAACCCACGATCAGACTTGTACGGTCACAAGCGTTAATTTGTAACCCATTTCAAGAAAAATATGCTTGAAGTCGTCAATGTCATTAAAGATGTCAAGTCATTTGTAACTTTTAGGGAACTCTACCTTATTATAGTAGAATGTTAGATTGACTTTGGACCTAAGGTGGGTAAGAAAATAAATCTCCTGACTGTACGTACGTAATAGTTATAAGGTGCAAATTAAATACCCGACTAAGGTAATAAAGGCGTGTAGTACTGTTAGGCGATGGGCTTGCAACCTGTCACTAATACACTGGTAAGAAACATCTTCGCCTAAGTGTGCAAAATGTGGTTACAGAATTATCAATAAGTTTTTATAGTTGTTGGAAATTCTGTAGCTCTGCCTACCCCACTCTGGGAATAAAGGCGTGAGTTTATGTATGTATGTGTATGTATTAAATTCCATTTATTTTTCCGTCTTACTGACGCACGTTTAACGGCTGACTGAATGACACGCGGGCGCGCGTCAACATGGCGTCACTGATAACCAATAATAGCACAGAACACAACCACGCAACGCGTGGATCATGCTGATTGGTTCCCGCGCTTCGAAAAATCGTCTTCTACGCAGGTACATTGGTAAGCCATATCAGTTGTTTTACTGTAGCTTTGATTAAAGATGAACTACTGTCTATACTGTACTACACAGTCGGATTTTGTAGAAACAAAATGTTCCAACTCATGACTCTGATTGATAGAAATACCTTTATCCTTTGAAAGCTTCGGGGTTGTTGGATTAAGACTTAAAGTAATTAATTTCTGTTTCAGTCTTAGTTTCCATCGCGTGATTTTAAGATTGAATTATTTCATGTAAAATCAAAGTCACCGAAATTATGTTACCAAAGATCTTAGAGACGAGGCTGATATTGAGAGGGAACGCAGAGCATTGTCAATTTAAGCTAATTGGTGGATTTTTCTTCGCTCACCGATGCGCTGCCTCAATCTGCTCCAGTGGACAGGTAGCCTTATGCTAGGCCAAAAGTATGAATGTAGGTATGTAAACACCTTAGTGTACAAACGCAATTCAAAATACAATGTTTATGTAATATGTATTATACAAGCGAACGTATATCTTTAAGGGATCTCTTCCAGCTAATCCACAGCTGATAGAAAAAAAAAATGTCGCGTAGACATAACTACAAAACAGAGTATGTATTGTTTGGTCTTTTCATATAATAACTGATGATATGTGATTTCCGAGCAACGTTGTAAAAATAAATCGCAGCCAAAGCCGCAATTAAATCACTACATAGTATAAAACAAAGTCGCTTCCCGCTGCCTGTCTGTCCTTATCTTTGAAACTCCGCAACGGATTTTGACGCGGTTTTTTTAAATATGTAGATAGAGTGATTTAAGAGGAAGGTTTTTATTTACGGGTGTTACAGAAAACTGACATAAACCGAAGTGAAGCGAGGGCGGGTTGCTAGCTAATTATAATACAATCACTTCAGCGTCCCAGAAACGGCAAACGCCGAGCTCAAAACTTATAGCAATTAATTAAAACTTCTGCAGCCAACTACAATAAAAGAGATTAGATCTGACTCCACGAAACAGTAAAGTTGTTTATAATTTGATAGCGCAACTAGAAGTTTCTACGAAAGTTATTCGTTTATGTTTAAGTGTAATAAGGCTAATAAGTTTATATAATTCTCTTAAAAATACTTTATATTACAATGATATCTTTTTAAAGTTCCGTACCAAGAGGGAGCCTAATTGGCCCCTTATCAATATGCCTACGCGATGTCCATCTGTCCATTCTAAATTTGACGACGCGCTGGCCTAGTGGGTAGTGACCCGGCCTACGAAGCTAGCGGTCCTGGGTTCGAATCCCGGTAAGGGCAGATATTTGTGTGATGAGCGTGAATATTTGTTCCTGAGTCATGGATGTTTTCTATGTATTTAAGTATATATTTCTCTATTTAAGTATTTATATCGTCGTCTAGTACCCATAGTACAAGCCTAGAGCTTAGTTTGGGACTAGTTCAATTAGTGTGAGTTTGTCCCCTGATATTTATTTATTTATTTGAAAACCTTTAGATTTTTTACCGTAATATAGATAGCGGGTTGTTTTTTTTCTCCAGAATATGATTTATTTTTATTACGACGGATTCACTAACTTCTTTTCTTTTCAAAAAAGTGTAATAATAAAAGGGTTTCCACACAAAAAAAAAATTCCAACGTATTTTTTTTGTTGTATCGTAAAAACGGCAAAACATACAGGCATAAATTTTTTTCTGATTATATTATTAACTCTGAAGAAATTCTTAAATTGGAACATAATAATACCTACAGCGCGTAGGGAACTATCGGTGCATGACTCCAACTTGCACTTGACCGGTATTTTTTAAGAAATAAAGACATTTATTGCCAGGAGGATTTATTGTAAGGATCAGGACACAGATCTTCGTGGAACAGGGTGATAATGATCTACTTTAATTAAGCATGCAAATACAGATAGTTTTTCATGATTCAGAGCTGACATCTCTTAGGGCCGTATTCGACATACAGTGTGTTACCAGCACCCTGGCTTTTTTTAAAGTTGGTTAAAATAACGTATATTTGTAACGTAACTATGACATTAATTTAATTAATAAACAAAATTTCACGCTTTGTTAACTTTTCAACAAAATTTGAATTGCCAGCAATGTAAAGCACAGCAATTTGACAAGTGTAAATAATAGTTTGATTATTATGATTGACCCCCGTACCACGACATGCCTTGTACTAAGCAACAGCGATACTGATAACGATGAATACGCAGCACGTGCACTACATTAAAAATGGACAGTATCTAAGAAAATTAATTGTAAAGTTATTTTAATTGATTTTTAATTGATAATAATTACAAACAATTGCTAAAGCAACATATTATCGGGAGTTTTAATAAATGCCCGCATGCCGGTAACACACTGTATAAGGACAAAGCATGGCTTGACTTGGCAGCAGCGCGTGGAGCCAACCCCATGTGCTTCTGTTTAGTCCACCAGAGTCATCCGAAGTCAAAAAAAAATACGTTTTTAGGTAACTTACTGTCATTGCAGGCACTGTGTATTAGTGTTATTAGATTTGTTATAATCAATAAGTATTAGGGGACAATCTCACACCAATTGACCTAGTCCCAAACTAAGCTCTAGGCTTGTACTATGGGTACTAGACAACGATATAAATACTTATATAGAGAAATATATACTTAAATACATTAGAAAACATCCATGACTCAGGAACAAATATTCGGACTCATCACACAAATATCTGCCCTTACCGGGATTCGAACCCAGGACCGCTAGCTTCGTAGGCAGGGTCACTACCCACTAGGCCAGCGCGTCGTCAAGCGTTATCATTGTTTAGTCTATCAGTCCTTTTGTAAAAAAAATAAAAAAAATGTAACTTTAAGAAAAAAATAATGAGCGCTCTTTCGCCAACAAACTGCGTAAGCAGTTTGACGAGTAACTTATAAATTGAATTAATTGTTTAAAAAAAATATGTCCGCACGTGTTATATCCATGGACTTGTTTCTAAGTCCATGGTGATTTACTAAAACTTGAAAGTAGCGAAATACAACGCGTTATAACAAGGAGTGAAAGTTATTACTCATTAATTAAGGGAGAAAAAGCGATTAATATAGTTATTATTAAATTATATAAACTTTATTAATTAACTCGCAATATTTTATTTTATTCCAACTCATAATGAGCCATAATTTAAACAAAGGAATATCCTAACGAGCACTTTTAATTTTTCACACCACCCTTATTAATACGGTTTCACTGAAAAATTTACCTTCATGCTTTTCTACTACCTTCTCTCTTTAACTCGTTGGACCTAACTAGGGAGAGAACGCGACAGCTATGATGAAAGTTGGAGTTATTCTTAGAAATAAATGGTTTTACCCAACGAAGGCCAAGGTGCAAAGCCAACAGAGCTCAATTAGCGAGTTTGTTCCAAAGGGCCGGAAATTCTAAAGCAGCTGTTCTCAAAGTGTGCTCCGTGGAGTAATAGGCTGGGCTCTATAAGGTCTCTGCAAGAGCGCCGCCACGAAATCAAACTATTTTGACACGACGGCCTGTTTTAGGTTGAATTTTTTATTGTAGAAATGAAACCATTACTAAGACTGCGATCGGTCTACGTATTCTAAAAATAGTGGAAACTTGTTTTTTTTTAACGTATATTGGTAGGTCTCAGTTCTCTTTTATAATACGGAGACAGACTAGTCGGTGTTATTTTTTTTTTTTTTATAATAACTTTTAAATAAAAATGGTCTTGCTTTACAAACGCTTCGTAAAATATTAAGTGTTTGTAGGGATAATTTAAAAAATTTTTGACACTAGCGATCCGCTCTTGCTTTGCTTCACTTTATGTAAGTATTCTGCAACACCTGTACATAAGCCATAATTTATAATACATAAAAACCTTCCTCTTGAATCACTATGTATTGATAATACTGCTTTATCCCGTTGCGTACTTTGAAAAATCTAAGCATAGAGCGACAAAAAAAAAAGATAAAAGACATTTATTCAGTAAGTAGGCCGTACGGGCACTTTTACACGTCAAGAATCTACCAGCACTTCCCAAGAGGAGACACTGCTGAGAAGAAACGCCGCAAGAAACTCTGCAGTCAGTCATTTTTTAACAAGGTGCAAGATGACCACATAAAAGTTTCGATACGTTTACAGGCAGAAGCGAATTTGTTTTCTACTAGGTATGTAATAATTGAGACAACGTTAACTTTCTTCCGATGTATAACGAAAATTATTCATACAATCATATTTTTTTTTTTCGTTACACAAAGACGAGAATTTTAGCGTTTTAATTTGAGTCCATACGTTCAATATTCTTTATTAATAGGGGTCGAGCCTAAGGAAGTTTGAGAACCACTGTTCCAGGACGACTTTAATCTCTCTTTTGGTTACGTTTTGTATAAGTTTGAGATCCAACGTGTGTGTTTGATCTAGTTTAAGATAAGTAAAAGGTAAATATTGTGACTTGTTCTTATTATTCCCAACTTATACACTTTATTATTGTTGCCTTTTAAGTACTACCTAAGTATCACAGCATATTAATATTACAAATACGAAAGTTTGAGATGTATTGTGAGTTAGTACGGTGGTCCAATATTCACGTTGATAAAAAAAAGATACATACATACATTAAATCACGCCTGTTTCCCAGAGGGGTAGGCATAGACCACTTCTTTCCACTTGCTACGATCTTGACAAATTTCTTTCGCTTCTTCCACATTCATACATCAAGTCATGCACGCACGTCGGTTTCGAGTACTTAAGATTCGGCCCTTTTTCAGTATTTCTCCGATTTGACTCGAAAAAGTACGCCTAGGGCGGCCCCTTCCGACCCGACTTTCGATCTGTATATCTCTTTCGTCAATCTTCTTTCGTTCATCCTTTCCAAATGACCGAACCATCGAAGCATGCCCTTTTCAATCTTAGTTAAAAAAAAGATAAAAGAGGTTTATTCAGTAAGTAGGCCGCACGGGCACTTTTTCACTTCAAAAATCTACCAGCGGCAGCGCTTCGCAAGAAACCGCTGCTGAGAAGAAACGCCGCAAGAAACTCAACAGTTATTCGTTATTTAAATATACAATTATTAAACTTAACCTACAATTAGATTAGTGTGTTATAAAAAACAAAAAATTATATAAACCAATTAATCTAACATACAATAAGAAATAAACATATTCACGCGTAGTTGAGCAGAAAACTGTGTCAAAACTCAGATTTTTCACCAGAACTAATTAGTAGAAATAGAAAAATTTAAATTATAAAAATTATACTTACCTACTTACGTGGATGTCGTAAGAGACGGCTAAGGGAATAAAGGCGTATAGTACTGTTAGGCGATGGGCTTGCAACCTGTCACTAATACACTGGTAAACATCTTAGCCTAAAAGTGCAAAATGTGGTTACAGAATTATTAACAAGTTTTTAGAGTTGTTGGTAATTCTGTAGCTCTGCCTACCCCACTCTGGGAATAAAGGCGTGAGTTTATGTATGTATGTATGTATACTTACTTAATGATGGTGCAAGACAACTACATAAAAAGTTTCGATACATTCTCCTACAGAAACCGTGTCCCCTAGACAATATACAATGTTTACATATTTCTTATGATAGTTACTGAGACGACTGAATAGATTTAAAAGAAGTTTGGAATAGAGATAGCTTATAATTGGGTCATACACAATCACAAAAACAATAGTCGTCTCTCCTGTGGTGTATAGTTAAGGGCTTGTGTGCATATAAGTTATGTTTTTATTCTATAGGACTAAAGTAGACGTGACGCTGTTTATGCGGATGACGGTTCAGCCAGAAAATTAAGCCTTAAACATGTTAACTTCGGGTATGTCCACAGGAAAGACGGTAACCTAAATCTGCGTATGACCCAATTACTACCTTCTATTACAAAAAAAAACCACTTGATTCGTGGGATGGTGAACGCGGACGAAGTCGCGGGTAAAAGTGAGTAATAAACAAATAGTACGCAAGGGCAAAACCTTACTAGAAATCTCCTATAGTCTATACTTTTCGGTATTTAAAAAAATGCAAACAAAACAACCACGTGATATAGTTCGTCAGCCAATAGAAGCAGAGCACTGAGACGTCAAAGTTCGATAAAACAGTTTTGATTGGCCGTTTAGCAATGTCACGTGGTTTGGTTTGTTTACATTTTTTTAAATACCTAAAAGTATAGACTATAGACACCTAGTCTGTAACTTAACTCTGCATGTATGGACGAAGACAATTATAAAACTAGTCTTCATGTAGGTAAGTATAAAAAATATATGATCACATTGAAAACATACGAAAACTCTGTAACAAAATACTTAAAAAAAAAATATTATTTATTCAAAGAGTAACAAAATGAACAGATTATCCGTTGGTCCCACACTAGGCCACGCCTGTCACGGGTGACCGGATTCGGAGTAACACTTTAAAAGAGAGTACAGTTACTGTCTACAAAATGATAATTGGAAACTTAAAGACTAACTTAAAGTAATGTAACAAATTTTTTAGCCCGAATATAGCACAACTAAATTTTATTATATTAAATTACTAAATTATTTGAGGTACGAGTTATGCGTGGTTGCGATTTGTTGTGTGTGAGTGTGTGTGTGAGTGTGTTTGTGTGTGTGTGAGTGACTTATATTTGCCCTTACCGGAAATCGAACTCGTGACCGCTAGCTTTGTAGGCAGGGTCAATACCAGCTAGGCCAACTGCGTCAAAATAAAAAAAAACTCACGTCAATACATCATTCATGACGACGCGCTGGCCTAGTGGGTAGTGACCCTGCCTACGAAGCTAGTGGTCCTGGGTTCGAATCCCGGTAAGGGCAGATATTTAATTTTGTGTGATGAGCGCGAATATTTAATTTAGTTCCTGAGTCATAGATGTTTTTTAATTTATTTAAGTATATATTTCTCTATATAAGTATTTATATCGTTGTCTAGTACCCATAGTACAAGCCTAGAGCTTAGTTTGGGACTAAGTCAATTGGTGTGAGATTGTCTCCTTATATTTATATTCATTTATTATTCACTTAAGACAAAAAAGCATACATACAAATATATACATACGGGTTAAACACAGAACCTCTTTTTTCAAAGTCGGATAAAACAACAGCTTTTCTAACATAATTTAATCTCAAAATATTCATAAAGCGTAGTTATTCCGCAATCCTAACGCATGCTCTTTATTTCGTAATCAAACAAAGCCGGGGCACGTGCGTTGTATAAATATGGATCGGGAGGGGGCGACAGACGGCGCGACAAGCGTGGCGCCAGTAGCCGAGAGCGGGACAAAGAGTACAGGGGCGAAAGAGACGGGGAAGTAGGCTGAAACTTGGTCCTTTGTAAGGTTTGGTTTGTAGGTGGTTTTGGTGAGCAGGTATTTGTGTGATAAGCGCGACTATTTGTTCCTGTTTTGGATACTTTTCATGTAAGGTTTACCCTTGTTTTGCCGACACTCATTTTATAGAACATATCGCATCGCCGAATTTCCGTTTCATAGAAAGTTTTTCTCTGCTAACGCGTGTTGATTTCAAGTTATCTTAAATATGATTCACGTAGGTTAGGTCAGGTTACATTTTTAAACATCACGAGATAACCTGAAATAAATACGGGTTCAGAAGAAAATATATTTCTATGAAACGGAAATTCTGCCAAATGATACGTTTTATGAAATGAGGGTTGGTGAAACAATTTCTCGTTGTATTATCACAGTACAAGCCTAGAGCTTAGTTTGGATGTAGGTTGATTTGTGTGATAGAAATATATTTCTTTTATTTCTTCCATTTAGGCCTAGCCCGGAAGCAGACCCTGCTAACGTTTCTGTTTTATCGACTCAAAATGTATAGAAATGACATAAGCGCTTGACGCGATCTATTTTAAGATTATGACAATGTTTATACAAACAGGGGATTTAGCCCACATACTTGTAGCAAACCATTGACGAGTAGTTTTGACATTATCGAGCCGGGATCTATTACAGCGATGCAATGTATCACGAAAAGCATGTGGGCTATCGACCAATGAAACTGAGCCTTAATGCATCTAGACTAGGCCCCAAGGTTTTCATTCGAATTCGAATTAGCGTACCGCAGCTCGAGTAGGTACGAATATCTCAATCCATTGTCACGTTATCGTATCGCCTTAACTAAAAAATGAACAAATTAGTGCCTGAATGAATTAAAATGAACTTACTAAAGTGTTTTTTTATTTATTTTCGCTGTCTTCAAATTATTATTATAATTATTTTTCTTCATCGCTGGTTGATACATCGTACATAGAGTTTACATTGTTATGACCAAAAAACATTTTAACTAAAATACTTTTAATAAAATAATAAATGGGAGTTTTTACAATTAGGCATAAACTAATAATGCAATTGCCCCTCTGTTTCATATTTTTCTTTGCTCAAGGCAGCTTCGCTATTTTATCTGAATCCACACGCAACTTCTCATTGGTATACTCTGCACTTGTCTCATTCAAGCAACCAATCACAACATTTCTTCAAATAAATGCACCAATCAAGACGCGCTCCAGTTTTCGAACAAACCAATCATGGGCTTTGTTTTCCAAAATATCCAAATCTTCGTAGGGTTCGGGCGAAAAACATAGTTTTTCACTATTATCCTTACTTTTTACGTAGAGTTTCTTTGAAAATTACGAACTGTGATGATAGTGTATAATGTTCAGTGTATTAACGAATATGGTGATAATTTACGTGGATGTCATATTAATGTTGATTCTGGTAAGTAATAATTATACTTCTTTTTTTTATTGCTTTATTAAAAAATCAGGGTCAGTAAACCTCTTTGTCTTACCATATCGTTACAATTTACCTACTTATTGTTAATGTTATGGTGGTTCTTTTACACCAGATAATAATAATATGCTGTGTCATAAGAATACATGGTTAAAGGCAAGATGGGATGGAAAAAGTGGAGTAGAGGCTCGTAAATTTAAAGCTTTTGCAAGCATATGGAATTTTTATTTACTTTAAAGTCAATAGTTTTTTGGTTTTTTATTGTTATTTGAAAGTTTTATAAAGCGATTCTTTCGCTTTAAGACATTTTATGCTCTGCGATTTTAAATATATTAAATATCACCCACCAAGGGTTCCGCACATAACACTGTTAACTCAATTCAAACTCCACGCTTCCCGTAATAAAGGTTCTTGACAGAGAGACGGACAGACGGACGGACATCAAAGTGATTCTATTAAGGTTCCGTTTTTTCCTTTTGAGGTACGAAACCCTAAAATCGCGTCCGAATAGGTCCATCCGGTGCCGTTATGCCACAGACAGACAAACAAACACACAAATACACAAATTTAGAGACACCCAAAAAAACCCCTTTTCACTTCTCATGCTCGTAAAGTCCTTCTTTATGCTGGGTATAGGCTGCATAAAATCGCATTTTATGCACTAGTGCATAAAATTAAATGGTTGTCGTCATCTAGACTAAGACAATTAAGCCCTACAGCCAGACAGACGAGGTGACTGCATTAAATAAACTTGTTATTTGAATAAATTTACTTTAATTTAATTTATTTTATTTATATTTGCATCGTAGTATCTAACAAAAAAGAAATTTAAAACTATTAAAAACAAGCATTACTTGGCAGTATTGCGTTCGACCTAAGTCAAAAATCGCAAACAGAAAATAAATAAAAAAATTAGACAGAAATACAGTGGCGGGAAAGAGGTTTTGGACTATTAATTAGTTATTTTCTTGGCAAAAACTTGTTGCGTTATGGAATTTAATTAAAATGTCGTCTAGTGAAGAGAAAATAATGCTCACACCTAACACACTCATGGAAAAAAATGCAAAAGAACTTATTGAACAGACATTGCCGCCTAAATCCATACTGTAAATATGCCCGGAAAAACCATAACATACTCGTATAATATACAGAATTGTTCAAATTTCAATTTATATTTTAGTTGAAGTTTTTTTACATTATCACTGTTTTATTTCCTCGTAATCGAAGTGAAAAGCAGAGTGTATAACTCGGTCTTAAAACCCATTTTATCCTCGACTTAATTATCCAACCTCGCCTACCGGCTCGGTTGGATACCATAAGTCTCGGAAAAAATGGTTTGTTTTATGCCCTTGTTGTACAATCTACTATTTTATCGGGGGTTAAACAGACAGCAATATAGTTTAAACTCCAGATAACCTAATTCAGTGATCTGAAAAGGTGGAGCTAATTTTTCCAAAGTTTGAATTGCCCATAAAACTGTTTCTAGTGGACTTACAGTAGCGGCCACATAATTAGGAACGCTTGCATTTTTCCCATACAATTGCCTACAAATATGACTTTTTGTTGAAGTAACGCTGGCCGTTCTTATAAAGAATAACAATGTCTTTGATTCCTTTTGAATAGTGTTGTCAATAAAATAATGGAGAAGACGACACTCGTATTTTTCCTTTTATATGCAATAAATATGTACATAAATTTCTAAAACTTTTCAAACTTGACAGCCAAACAAAAATTCTAAAGCAATTTTATTTGTGGTTGCACTTATTCTTAACTTATACACTAACATGCAAATTTTTCAATTTTTCTATGTTGTAAATGAATCTTACATTGTATAGGGATTTGAAAAAAAGAAATGTTTGATTTTCATACAAAGTTGTAAACAGTAGTTCAGTTTAAACGTCAGTTAATGAACTAAAGCAAATTGTTATTAGTAACAATAAAATTGGTCAAGAAGTTGTAGGCAATTGTATTGGGAACCGCAAGCGTTCCTAATTATGTGGCCACCACTGTATATCCTTTCAAATCATATTTTTAAAGAGTAACCCAGGAGACTTCACCATGGCAACGAGCTACAACAAAAAGTTCATTGACCTAATCAAAAATAATGACTAGGAGGACAAAACCACGAGATCTCTATATTAAAACCTATAACTAATATATATAAGACGGAAAAACATTAATTTAGAGTGACATTAACAGGTTTTTATGTTCTTTTTCAGTTGGGCCTTGTGTTAAGCTTGTGTACATACTGCGTGGTGCGCGTGCGCCGGTTACAGCAGAATGGACAAGTATGTACTTATTACCTTTCATTATAAATATCAATGGTTTTATATTTATTTTTTCTTAGGGCCCGTTCAGACGGACAGCATTTCAACTGCAACCCAGCTGCAAAGTGGCAGTTCCGGGACTGTTCTGATGCAGTTGGTCCAACTGCATCAGAACAGCCCCGGAACTGCCACTTTGCAGCTGGGTTGCAGTTGAAATGCTGTCCGTCTGAACGGGCCCTACTGACAACATAAAAACACATTTTACATTTACGTCGGGTCTTTTCCTGACATGAATACGTTAGTGTAGCAGTAACAGTATTTATTTTGTTTGTAAAAATAAATAATAATAACGTGGGAAGCATTCTGAGACCAACAAGAAATAAGGAAAACAATACCTTTTACATTATTCTTACCTCTATTTTAAATATAATTTTTTTGGGGTAGTATTTGCGCTTTGAAACGAAAATTCAATTACGTTTAATTATTCAATGACAATTAATTGTTATTTTTCCTTTTTAATTTGAGTGTTTATTAAACCTTAATATAACCTTAATTTTTTATAGTGTGTACTGATTTGACTATTCGTAACTAACCAGTTCTCAATCGCTCAAATGTTAACTGGAAAAGATCCCTTAAAGGGAAGAGCTTGCCTTTATACATCTCTAACTACGTACATAGATATGTACGTAGGAGCATTTTTCAAATTAAATATTCTCAAATGAAAGAAATTACTGGACCTGATCCAAAACTTCCAAAGAATCTTAACAATGTTTTATTTGCAATCTAGGGACATTTCCAGGGGTATTATTCTCTCAAAAACGACGGGCGGGCGGACGAACGAGCGGAATCGCAGCGGCGAGTTTAGGTAGTCCCGTCAGAGCGAACAAAACACATTTTACCGCGTGCATTCACAATTAGGCAGCCTTATCGACAGAAGCCATGCTGCCAAATTGAAAATGCACGCGCTAAAATGTGTTTTGTTCGCTCTGACGGGACTACTTAAACTCGCCGCTGCGATTTCGCTCGTTCTTCCGACCGTCCGTTGTTTTTGAGAGAATAACACCCAGAAATTTTTTTCATCGCTAACCATTAAAAACGGTAAAGTAAGCTTTTTATGAATAATAACTCCGCACATAAATGTTTCACGTCGGCCATCGCGTCTGCAACGTTGCAATCAGATAACATTTAATTTCCACCTAAAATTCGTAGAGCACTTTCAACAAAGATATCTTTCCAAGGCCTAGTTCACACATCAATTTTAATCATTTAGTCTTAAGAGCGTCGGTGGCCTAGTAGCTTAGGGGTCGACTTGTGATCGTAAGGTACCGAGTTTGAACCCCCGCGGTCACCGTATATAGTTTTAACTTTTTGAACTGAGCTCTTCCGCTTACCTGTAAACACAATGGTCATTCTATCTATACAACCTTAGTCGGGCGGTTGTAAAATGCAAAAAAAAAATGCTTGCCATTAATTAAAAGATAAAAAAAGATAAAAGACATTTATTCAGTAAGTAGGCCGTTCTGGCACTTTTACACGTCAAGAATCTACCAGCGCTTCGCAAGAGACACTGCTGAGAAGAAACGCCGCAAGAAACTCAGCAGTCAGTCATTTTTTAAACATATTAATTACAATGGTACTACTTAATCTAGCATTATATAAAGCAATAAATATTAAATTCAATATAATATCCAATAACATAAGTAGATCAGCAGGAAAACATGCCAAAAAATCTTACGTGAGAGATAAAGGAAGAAAAAGGAGAAATAAAAAACAAGAAAAAAAACTAAAACCCACCTACTCATAATGTTTATAACTTATAACACGGTGCAAGATGACCACATAAAAGTTTCGATATGTTTTCCTACATCAACGGTGTCCCCTAGACAAGATAAAGCTTTTGCAATTGATCAAATTATTAATGACTATGCTTCGGGTTTAGACCATGCATTTTTGTCTGTTAGATAGTCCTCGACCCTATAATACGCTTTAGACATTAACGACTTTTTCAAGTAATTTTTAAGTGCTGGAAAGGGTAACTTTAAAACTACGTCAGGTAATTTATTATAGAAATGAATGCATTGACCAACAAATGATTTATATACTTTACGAACGCGGAATTTACGAATAGCGATTTTATTTTTATTTCTAGTATTTAAATTATGTACATCAGAATTCTTGGTGAAAGAATCTAAATTCTTAATAACATAAATAATATTTTCATAAATAAATTGAGACGCTACAGTTAAGATATTAATTTCTTTAAAAAGTTCTCTTAAGGAGTCACGGGAATTTAAGTCATTATTCTATTACTGTATTTTTTACTCTATTGCCTAAAGAAATACCTGCGAATGTGGTTATTATCTGCTTTAACTGCGAGCTCTTTATCCTAATTTGTGGTGAACTAAACAATGGCTTTGTATTCTTGAGTGGAAAAGCTCAGTTGAAAAAGTTTAAACTATACCAATGAGTTTTTCTCACTTAAGTGAATTATCCGATGCTCTTAAGGTGAAAGAAAAACATCGTGAGGAAACCTGCACATTCGAACAGCTGAGTGTGTAAGAGGGTAATTTCACAAAAGGTCCTAAAGGGTCGAAGTGTATCCAAAAGGACTTATCTGTAAGATAAGATAAGATAATTATTTCGTCTTAAAAATGTTATTTTGAAAGAGTGGCTAAAAGAAGAATGAGGAAACAGATATACATACAGAGCTAAAGTGAGTGGAAGGTTGCAGTTAGTTGCCATCGTGATATTTCAGTCTTGAGATTGCCATTGTAATATTGCAGTCTTGAGATTTCCATAGTAATTTTGCAGTCTTGAGATTGCCGATTGAAAAACCTGTTTAAGAACCATAAGTAACCGGTATTTTTCAAACCGTCCCCAAGCCCTGGTTTACTTTGATTCCAGATAACGGTGTTGCTGAAGCCTACCAAGGTGTTGTTCTCTCATAAGAATGAGGAAGATGGAAAAGTGGAACTCAGGTATGAACATCGTCATAATGTTATCCAAGTACACACAACATCACACCTAACTAACCATTAAAGACGGAGCAGAGAGAAAAAGAAAGAGATGTATATATGTGTATTATGTCAACAACATTCGATTCTAGTGCGACTCTCTTTCACGCAATATTTCAGATTTCTGAAGTGTATAGCTAGATGTGTTGCTGTGTGTACACTAAAAAGAATTAGGGTGTACGGTGGAAGTAGAAAGAAAACATCTTCGAGTAAACCAGGCTTCTTTATTGATAAAATAATAAAACGGTTTTTTCTCAATTGTGCTAGGAAATGACGTATGCATTGATGTCACGGAATGAAGACATAAAGTTTCTTGTTAATGGCGATAAAACTAAGAAAAAACATTATTGACCGATGCTCTACCAAAGGAAAAAACTCGCAGTCATCAAGATTGTCATCGTTACATATTGCTGTCTTGTCTTAATAACAAGAGAACGACTTTGAAAAAAATATAAGTACTGTCGAAGGCCAAAACTTGTCAAGTATATTTTTTTGATAGAAACGTATTCTTTCGCAGAACCGTCGTAGCCTACCAGAACCCGTTCACTGGAGACTACTGCGTCCACAAGACCCGGCCTCCTCAAGGATACCTGAACGCCATCCCGTCTCCAGAGTCCACGGATAGTGGGGTCTCCGAGGAGTATGAGCCCTTGAAGCCCATGGTGGAGCTAAAGAGGGAGTATGGGGGGGAGAAAGAGTACGAGGAGTTCAATGTAAGTTGTAAATATGAATGTGTAAATTTCTGTTTTTGAAAGGTCCCCTAATTGCGCGTTTAGTCTAATTGGTAGTGGGTTACGAAGCTTGCGCTCTTACGTTAAAGTCCCAAAATATTAGCACGTTTTCTATGTTAGTAAGTTTCTTACTCCATAGTTTTGGAACTAAAAGATCAATTATATTGACAATGTCCCGCCAAACAACAGTGTTCGCATTGTTGTGTTCCGGTTTGGGGATAAGACAGCCGGTGAAATGACTAGCATAGAGGCATTCCATCTTAGTCCTCAGGGTTGGCAACGCATTTGCCGTCTTAGGATTGCATTGCAGTCTTGTGAATGCGAATGTCTATGGGTAACAGTTTCCACTTACCATCAGGTGGCCTGTGTGATCATTTGCCTCCTATATCCTATAAAAAAATATGAAATGAGAGTCAGTAAAACAAGAGTGTAATTACCCTATTTATTCCTGATTGTAGTTTTAAACTTTAAGTCACTGTTTAACTTAAATTTTCCAGATCAGACACCACGGCAAACTGGAGAGTGTGGACATTAACGGCGTCAACAAAACAATGAATTGGAACTACAAGGAGTACCAGATATAAAACAGCTTAATGAAAAAAAAATGCTTGATAGGTAACAAGTATAACAATATACAGATAACAAAGTTTTTTTGTGAGTGCATCGCGTCAATCTACCATAATAAGGGATACAATAGTTGTTACAACTCGATATTATTATACAACAGGTTATGAACTAGGTAAGACCAACAAAAAATACCGTTTTTTTTTACTGCAATCCTAAGGACCGCAAATGTAACAGCCAACCCTGAGTGCTATTTTTTTTTTTTATGGCATAGAGAAGACAAACGAGCACACAGGCCACCTGATGGTAAGTGGAAACTGTGACCCATAGACATTCGCATTCACAAGACTGCAAAGCAATCCTAAGACTGCAAATGCGTTGCCAACCCTGAGGACTAAGATGGAATGCCTCTATGCTAGTCATTTCACCGGCTGTCTTATCCCCAAACCGGAACACAACAATGCGAACACTGCTGTTTGGCGGTAGGTTAATGGATAAGATGGTGGTAGCGATCCGGACGGACCCTGCACAAGGTCCTACCACCCGCAAAAGCTGCTAAGATTGAATGCCTCTAAGTTGGTACCTAATTTCACCGGTTGCCTTATCCCCACACCGTAACACCACAATGCGAGTACTGCGGCTTGGTGGTAGTTAGGTTTCTTATATTGATTACTAAACTATAAAAATGATAAACTTAAGCGTTTTTTTTTACAAAATAACATTAAAATATTACCTTTTTTTAATGTAATTAAAAAAGGTGTTAAAGTTCTGTGGTTCAAGTGAAAAATGGTATGTCTAGTATATTGTGCATATTATTGATCCCTTTTTTGTTACGAGCTAAGTCGACTTACAAACTTTTTCACTACAGCTACAGAACTTACAGTGATTGCTTATTCTTTTATAAGCGAATCATTTAAAACTACTTAGGTATAGGTTTCAAAAAGCTCGAATCTTAATGTTATTGTTCAAGAATTGTCGTTGTAATTCTATGTCTAATATTTTCTGAAATTTGTTTGTTTTAAAAAAGCGATAATAAATAAAAGGACGCAACGCATTCTTTATGGTTTAGTTTAAACATAAATTATAAATAATATTATTGATTTATAAAACAAGCTTTGTTAAACAATGCTAATTAAGTATTTGCTGCTGCTCAAGAATTAGTGTAAAACAAGCCAATTATAATCTTTCAAACAAGAACGATAAATTAAGAATTAAATAATAACATTATTGTATTAAATGTGAAACATTAAACCTTTTATTATTAATTATTGGGTCCTTACCTATGAAATTGGCGTGTTTTTACGTGTTTTATTTCGTACAGAGTTTATTCATTTCAATTTTAACTTGCAAAATCTTTTTAAATTTCGTTAATACACTGTTACAAAGGTTTTAGATACTAATAACATGGTTAAATTTCCTACTTAATGTTTAAAATTAAAATGTGAACTCACCTCTTCATGTGCTGCGAGTTCAAGTGTTTCAATTACGCAGAGTTTTATGAAGCCAACTATTTTTAAGTAATTAAGATATGTATAATATAGCTTAAAAGTGTCCAATATTTCTGACAGAATTTTGTTTAGTTTGCATTTGACGTTACTAAATAATCCGCAAAATTAAATGTATGAAACCACGGTTTTCATAGAATTCTCCATATGAAACGCCAATTTCATAGGTAAGGACCTAATAATACTTTAAGAGCTTTTTACGGGAAAACTTACTCGTATAATCAGCAACAAAAGAAAATGTAAACTCTTGTACAGGTACCCACCTTAGATCCAAAATCGATCTGACATTCTACAACAATAAGGTTGAGTTTCCTAAAAGTTACAAATGACTTGACATCTCTAATGACATTGACGACTTCAAGCATATTTTTTTTAAATGGTTCCTAAATTAACGCTCTATACAGTACAGTCAAGGAAATTGATTCGTAGACCATTTCGGACTATGTCAAAGTGACACTTTGATTGATTGCGTCACTTTGACATAGTCCAAAATGGTCTAGGAATCAATTTCCTCGACTGTACCTGCATGCCCGCTTTAAAGTCAAGATTGTCGATTGCGCTTAATGCGATAAGATACAACAACGCTCAGCTACTTTTGAAGCTGACTGTACGTACTTAATTCAATACCTGTAGTAGTTATTACTATGTCGATGCCTTGGTTCTTGAAAAATAATTACTCTGATTCCCCAACAGTTTCCCCCTACCCATACGGACCCATTCAGATTACTCACCTGTTGGGCGACGGCACCAATGATGGACAATTTTAGCTGACAGGCACCAGTAATAGACACTTTACTTTAAATTCAAATTTCATCCGGTCCTTTTTTTTTTTTTTTTTTTTTTTTATGGCATAGATATGACAAACGAGCACACAGGCCACCTGATGGTAAGTGGAAACTGTGACCCATAGACATTCGCATTCACAAGACTGCAGAGCAATCCTAAGACTGCAAATGCGTTGCCAACCCTGAGGACTAAGATAGAATGCCTCTATGCTAGTCATTTCACCGGCTGTCTTATCCCCAAACCGGAACACAACAATGCGAACACTGCTGTTTGGCGGTAGGTTAATGGATAAGACGGGTCCTAAATTAGTTGCAAACCAAATGAATAATATCTTCTGTAAAAGAAGAATCAAGTGTCTATTATTGGTACCTTGTCCATTACTGATTCCATCACCCTAGGTTTATATAAAATTAACGCTTTAGTTTTTAGTTTAGTTAACTTTACTTGCCACCGTACTCAGAGACGTTTTAGAGACAATCAACTCGTTTCTTTTTAAACTTGTGTTTGAGAAGTCGCCACTTAGGAATTACTTAATCGTCAACTGGGGTGTAATTCCCCTTAGTACCTAGTCCCGTTAGAGCGTACAAAACACATTTTGACGCGTGCACTCTCAATTAGGCAGCAGGGCTTCTGTCGATAAGGTTAGATGCACGCGTTAAAATCTGATTTGTATGCTCTGACGGGATTACTTAAACTCGCCGCTGCGCCGCGTCTTTAAGAGAATAACACCCCTGACTCTTGAGTGGGGTCGTTAGTTTTTTGTATGTGTATTTAGCCTCGCTAATAGGGAATGCAATTTAATCGGTTAATAACCGTTTAAAGTATGAAAATAACCGGTACTTGCATTCTCTAATCGCTATGTATAAGTTGATATTGAAAAGTAATAAAATTACTAAATTATGAAGTTATATCATTGGGTCTCATACTTAACGATTTTTAAAAACTATTTGAAATGTTTCTAGCGTACATACTTACCATAGTTATAAAAACCGTTAAAATTATATTAAATTTAAAATAAGTATTGAAATTAAAAGTACAATATTGTCCAATTATATAAATTCAATATTCGATTCAACATTATATGCTGTAAATTGTAATAATCGATAATGTAAGTCAAGGAAATGCGATACCAGAATAAAATTCGTTTTGCTCACAATGTTTTTATTTTCCCGTTAAAATTATGATTGACGTTGCGTTTATTAAAAACGAATGTTGAAAATTACAATTTTTTCCTCTGAATTATTTATTTCAGTTTCTATTTATTTCAGGTCTTAACCTGAAACATGTGCATTATTGCAACCATTTATATATCCTCATACCCCGATGGAAGGTTGCATTTATTGGTTGTATGTGTTTATTTATTGAACAAGAACGGTTTACACCAATAACACTTGTTATCATATTTTTTTTAGAGTACATACATACATACATTAAATCACGCCTGTTTCCCAGAGGGGTAGGCAGAGACCACTTCTTTCCACTTGCTACGATCTTGACCAATTTCTTTTGCTTCTTCCACATTCATACATCGAGTCATGCACGCACGTCGGTTTCGTGTAAGATTCGGCCCTTTTCCAGTATTTCTCCGAGTAGAGTTCTATACAAAAAATTAAAAACCGGAACCCTTAAAGGATCACTTGTGCGTCTGTCTATCCGTCTGTCTGTCACGGCCAATTTCACATACTTAATGTAAATTGATTTGCAGTTTTTTTTTTTAATAATCGTCATTTCCGGGGTACAAAAGTAGGTAGGAAATTAAAAAAAAGTTTTACAAACATTACTGTGTCACATATCGAATTAAAGAGCTGGCTATGAGAATCCCATTTTTTTTTGTTTTAATTATTGTTGTATACTTCATATTTTTATTCATGAAAGAAGGCGAAAATTGACAACACCACTCGTAGAACTAAACAGTCATGCTGTACATTTCCTGACCTAAAACCATCAATATCCTCCGATTAATTTTTCAAACGGTCATCCCGCTATCAGCCGGACCATGCCTCGCTGGTGGGCTACCGACCAGGGCTGAAATAAATGTGGGTATACCTGGGTCTTGTTGAGAGAGTAAACTCGCGAATTAGGATTGACCAAAAAAAATAACTCACGGGTTTTGCTTTCTAATTCGAAAGAATAGGAAATTTTAAGACACCAATTTCATTGATGTTGTATTTGACCCAATAGTTTTGTTTAAATATCTTTATTTATTTAGCAGACATTTTATGGATGACATGATTATTTTAAATTTGGGATGGCATTTTCTAATAAATTACAACAATTAAAATGATATCTAATGAAAAAAAGTGATTGTAATAGTGTATTAAAACATAAAGCTTTATCTTGTCTAGGGGACACTGTTGATGTAGGAAAACATTATCGAAACTTTTATGTGGTCATCTTGCACCGTGTTATAAGTTATAAACACACATATGAGCAGGTGGGTTTTAGTTTTTTTTCTCCTTTTTTATTTCTCCTTTTTCTTCCTTTATCTCTCACGTAAGATTTTTGGCATATTTTCCTGCTGATCTACGCATGTTATTGGATATTATATTGAATTTAATATTTATTGCTTTATATAATGCTAGATTAAGTAGTAGGTACCATTGTAATTAATATGTTTAAAAAATTACTGACTGCTGAGTTTCTTGCGGCGTTTCTTCTCAGCAGTGTCTCCTCTTGGGAAGCGCTGGTAGATTCTTGACGTGTAAAAGTGCCCGTACGGCCTACTTACTGAATAAATGTCTTTTATCTTTTTTATCTTTTTTTTTACTATTTCAAGCTGTTTTTGCCTAACCCGTAAGATACATCTAGGAGGGCTTCAAGCAGAAATAGAATGTCAAACAAAGTTTAAATATACTTTTGCCGAAACATCCAAAATAAATAAACATTTCAAGAACTTAATAATGCAGAACGGCTTTTGTATATTTGTGTGTCTTATGGTTGGTGAATAAATGTATTTCTTCTTCTTCATCTTCTTCTTCTTTATGACATTTTTTTTGTATTAAATTTGTAGTTACTCGCACAAAAGTAATTTGTAAAATAAACGATTTCTAAACATGTTGATGATACTGATTCGCATTTTACCTCGATCGTGTTTGTCTGTAGGTACATTTTTGCCTCAATCGTCTATATTGTTATTTGCAAATAATTTTAATCGTATTTTACCTTAATCATCGATTTTTGCCTGGATCGCCTAATTTGTTATTCGCTTATAGTTTTTGTTGAATTCTACCTCAATCATGTATTTTAATTAAAGTAGTCGAAGGCAACACTGCGATCACGTTGCTATAACAATCCTGCGAGCCTAGTATGGTTGCTTATGGATAGACATCGGATTATATGCACTATTAAAATGCCAAAATATGCATTAATAAACTGTGAAACATGCACAAAATATGCATTATAAAAAAACCATTTATAATTAGAATTTTCATTTATTTATATTATAAATTATAATTTATAATTTATTTATTATAATTTTTGTGACAGCTAACAATAATATATTTATCCAGGTTTTCTACGGCAAACTTGTGACGTTTGTCACTTAATATCAATTTATAGGCTGAAAATGACCTTTCGGCGTCAACTGACAACACGCCTAACACGTATAACTACTGAATTAAGCACTGTTAATGAAAAAGTACCAAAATATGCAAAAACGTTATAAAATACAATTATATGCATTTCAAATGCAAATATGCAAATGCATTATAATCGATAACGATCGATAATCGAATCGAATACGATAACAGATCAAAGACTATGGTTTTTAGCGCCTAGAGTACCGGCCCTGGCCTTCTATGGCTGCGTTTATCGCGTTACTAAGTGTGGATATAACGCATCCGTCACCTTCTGACACGTAAAAAAGTAGGAGAGCGACAGATGCTTTATTCACATTTTGTCACGTGATAAACACAGCCATACTAGACCCGCGGGCTGAATAGTAGCGCTGCCTCAGTAATAATGCTCAACCAGTGATAGAACCTCTGGCGCAAAGATACAGTTATTATTATTGTGCTCTCCACTTCATTTCCTGTTCTTTGTCTACGTTTGCAGTTTCGTATATTTTTGAAGGGTTTTTTTATGGCATAGAGAAGACAAACGAACACACAGGCCACCTGATGGTAAGTGGAAACCGTCACCCATAGACATTCGCATTCATAAGACTGCAATGCAATCCTAAGACTGCAAATGCGTTGCCAACCCTGAGGACTAAGATGGAATGCCTCTATGCTAGTTATTTCACCGCCTGTCTTATCCCCAAACCGGAACACAACAATGCGAACACTGCTGTTTGGCGGTAGGTTAATGGATAAGATGGTGGTAGCGATCCGAACGGACCCTGCACAAGGTCCTACGACCCGCAACGGTAATGGATTATTAAACAAATTAATTTATTATATTACAGATGAGTTTTAATATTAGGCTAAGTAAATTTAATCTTCTCAATACTTAAATCACTTAATTTGTGCTTAATATCTTCAAATAGGTACATTTTGTGAATGCAGTAAAATCTCAAAAACCTGGTGCTAACAAAACAACTTCTTTAATTGCGTTATTTTTTTATACAAATTGAGCATCTTGGCACTTTTAATATTCCCTCCCCTTACTCCCCCCTCCCCCCTCAGGTGGGCTGGCAGAGATTAATGCTCCTTTCGAAGATAAATAATTGAGATCCTGAAGTGTAGCGTAATTATTGGACCCCTTCACTAATGGACCACTCCTTGCTTCTAAATTTAAATTTCAAAAGTAAAATGGAATTTGATTTTTCAAATACCGTTCAAGTGCGGGTTGAATAGGGTTCCGTACATACGTAATTGTTTAAATTATGTTTTTGGTAGAATTTTTACAGGTTTTCCTGTAATCTACAAGTACATACATACATTAAATCTAGCCTGTTTCCTAGAGGGGTAGGCAGAGACCACATTATTTCCACTTGTTACGATCTTGACAAATTTATTTCGCTTCTTCCACATTCATACATCGACTCAAACTCATCTCCAAGTAATGAATTGAATTTAATCAGTACTAGTTTTCCAGATCAGGAGGGGGATGGTTAATTTTCGTCTTCTTTCATGAATAAAATCAAAACTATTTATTTTACAATAATAACAAAAATATATTTAACATCCTCATAACAAGCCCTTTAATTTGATATATGACAAAGTTTGTAAAACTTTTGTTTTTAATTCCCTAAAATGTCCACTGAAAATAAGCCTAACTAAAAAAAAAAAACTTTGCACATCTGTGTTTGGATAATAGGATTACACCATCCTACCAAATTTTACCTGATTTAGTTATTATGACATAACTATGCAGTTCATTTTACGGTAAGTGTAAGGGACAGAGCTATCGCAGTTATATAGCTCTGTCCTTTTCTCTCAGCGTAAACAGAATTGCATAACTATGTCATAATAACCCAGTAGATTCAGTGCAAATTGGCTGTGACAGACAGACGAACGAGTGATCCTATAAGGGTTCCGTATTTCATTTTTTGTACGGAACCCTAAAAATTCAAGCAGTGGACTAAAGTTCAAAAATATTTAAATTAACTCTTTTTTTTCCAAGTCAAAGGCCACTATATAGAATGGTGCATGGTAGTTTGGCCTACGACTACGAACAATATTTTGAACAGCTTGCAGGCAGGATGAAGATGTATGGAATTCCACTCCCAGGCCTAGGCCCTGTAGTACTCTCTCTCGTGGGGACTACAAGTATATGGCTCGTTACGTCACCAGTAGCCAAGGTCGACACGTCCGCACTCGCCAAGGGCTCTCACGTGACTGCCTCCCCACTACCCGAGCCTGAGATTACCTCATCTCTCCATAGATCAATTACACAAGCACTACAGAGGGCTCAGACAAGATGCATTAAGCTGGGTACAGAGTATGCGCGGCAGCCACGCTAGCAAGTGTTCGCGTGAACATTGGCTCGCGCGGCAAATGTTCGATGGAATTTAGGTACACCGCGGCGGGTGCTTGAGGCAAGCGATCCAGCTCGATCAGCGCGTGAAAAAATATATTTAAATCACACAACCGTCCAAATTGCGCGCGCACCAGCGACTGAAGCTTCTTTGATACGGGCTCAAAAACCGACAGTCCTCGGATCGCCGCGCGGCACGTTCGAGCGCGGCAATGTTCGAGCTGCCGCGCGTGAAAACCCCGTCTACATTGCGCACGGCCGCCGCGCAATCCAATGTTTGAGTGATTGCCGCGCATAATCTGTACGCGCCTTTACAGTAACCATCGTTTCTATTCGTTTAGTTTTTAAACCAATCGCGTCACTGGCACATCACGTGACTTTTGGTATCACGTCATCTACCAGTGACGCGATTGGTTTAAAAACTAAACGAAAAGAACAGCTAGCATAGTGCATCTTGACTAGGCCCTCTGGCCCTTACTTCATGACTAGGAGTGGAAATGGAGTTGGAAATCAAACAGTGAATACCACAAGGTTTCGATAAGTATGAAAAAAAGTGTCTAAAAGGTGTAAAAGGGCGTTTTACTAACGTGTACCCCATTCAAAGAACTTTATCTTTGTCCGCTTTGTAACGTAAAGTTAGCTACATTGACTTGACCAGGTTAACTTCCTACGAGTACAAGTGTAGTGATAACGCCCAAAAATAAAAAGATATAAACATTTAGTTAATTATTATTTATGCAGCAAAAATTATACAATTTAAAAACACGTTAATTTATTTTATTTGTTTGATACACCAAGGATATTTACAGAGTTTAATACAGTTTGTTACAAAGGATTAATTCCGTGTAAATGTGTCACTTATAGGTTGATCAACTTTTGCGAAATTATCAGTCACTTACTGCCGCACTCAGAGACGCCAATTAAATTTAATGCTTGTTTAGTGACGTGTTGACTTATTCTATTGCTGTAGCAAAGAATATGACGGCAGTAACTTTAATCAAGCATTAAATTTAATTGACGTCTCTGAGTACGACAGTTAGACTTAAAGTGAAACAATGTAGAACATAAAATCAAATCTAAATTAAATTAAAATAAAATTTATTTAAGATTTAAAATAACTTAAACACTTACGGTTACCAACACAACCTCTAAGTTTTACCAGAACATTATAATTCAAAACAAATATTTCTTATTGAACACTGATCACCTAACGGGTACCTGATTATTCCCAACTTGGTTTTTATATTAATTAAATTAATGTTAAGTTGTGTGGCGTTTATCGCTATAAATCATAGCACGGTCGAGATTCTAGGACCGATAAACCATATCGTCTTTGACTTGTTATCGTATTGTCAACCGTTCGGTAGCTCTTAAGGCCTGTTGTTTGATCAGTAGTTAAACTAACTAATTGTTAAAATTCGAAAAACTCCTTTTTTTCGATTCCTTTTTCAAATTTCAATTAGTTAGTTTAACTACACTGATCAAGCAACAGGGTAGTGATCTCTGAACAACGACGGTCGGTCGGACGGACGAGTGAATGTCCAAGCGGCGAGTTTAAGTAGTCCCGTCAGTGCAAACAAAACGTATTTTAGCGCGTGCACTTTCAATTTAGCAGCATGGCTTCTGCCGATTGATCAAACGTATACCTAAGGCTGCTTAATTGAAAATGCACGCGCTAAAATGCGTTTTGTTCGCTCTGACGGGACTACCTAAACTCGCCGCTGCGATTCCGCTCGTTCGTCCGCCCGTCCGTTGTTTTTGAGAGAATAACACCCCAGAGCCTTACTTACTTGACAGTAATGGCGGACTAGTTAAAAACAGTACCATACTATTCAATGACGTAATAGTGGCGGCCTACAATACAAGCCCAGATTTTTTCAATTAAGTTTTTTTTATGCAAATGAAAAGCCCTTGTTAAGTTTTCTTTCTTGCATCGAGTAGACAAACGAGCACACAGGCCACCTGATGGTAAATGGAAACTGTGACCCATAGACATTCGCAATCACAAGACTTCCCCAACCCGGAACACAACAATGCGAACACTGCTGTTTGGCGGTACGTTAATGGATAAGATGGTGGTAGCGATGCGGACGGACCCTGCACAAGGTCCTACCACCCGCATGACTTATCGTTAATTTAATACAAAACGGACACATTCCAAAATGGGCTAGTGTTGCATTTTAAAATTAGAAGCTGTTCCTATAAGATTTTCAATGTAAGAGCAAATTATTGTGAAATGTGTCCCTTTTGTATTCAATGAGCGTTATAAAGATGATTCCTACATGTCAAGTCATAAAACTAGCAAAGGGTTAAATTCTGTTGGATAAAACCTCAATGCCATAAAACTAAAGGCCGAGGCCTCTGTTTTCTAGGTAGTAAAATCAATATCGTCTTTGACTTTGGTATTGATTTTAACTGGCCCGCCATTACTGTCAAGTAACTACCCAACTAGCAAAGTAGTCATATAAGATTGAGATTATTCAGCTAATAAATCGTATTAAAGTCGTATAAACGCGAATTATACAGAAGCTGTCGTATAAAACCAGCTTATGCAGCATTTTAGAAACTCAGCATTACAGTCATATTATGATACCGAGTACACGTTTATTCGACTTCCTTTTATGACTTAAGAGTCATATAAAAAATTGCTGAATAAGACACATTTAATAGACGATTATATGACTTTTTACTCGAGTAACAGTAACTTATATAGCTGACTTATGACATGCCAGGCAGAGTCGAGTAAAAGTAATGTGGTTACTATTATATGGCTGTTGTGCTGTATATTTTGCATGAAGTCATATAAACGCGAATTATAGATCATGTTATATAGAAGTATCTTATTCAGCACTTTGGTTTAAAGTCATACTATGATGCTGAGTAAACGTTTACTCGACGTCTTTTTATTACTAAAGAGTCATATAAAATAATGCTGAATAATCTACCTCTATACGACGCTCATGTGACTATTCGGTCGAGTAATAACATCTTATATACCCTTTGCTCGAGTAAATGAAATATGGTTGCTATTATATGGCTATTGTGCTGTATATGCTGCATGAAGGCATATAAACGCGAATTATAGATCATGTTACATAGAAGTATCTTATTCAGCACTTTGGTATGGTAGCAACATAGGTGTCATGGCGCTTTAACCGCTAAGCTTGCTATATAAGAATCATTTATATGACATATTAATCGTATAAATGATATATAACCGCATCTCACGTAAAAAATCAAAATATTTATTTAAAATAAATTTAAATAACTTATTATTATTGTGGGGCGTTAAATATTTACAATTAAACATAGTATACTTTATCAATAAAGTGGCCTTCGCAACACATTTCCACCATTAAGTCGAATTTAACAGCATTCATAATACCGTTCGAGTTATAATGTCAACATGGCCATATATTTCTTAGAAATCAAAATAATACTCACCGACATTTATTTTCACTCAACTCACTAAGTTCCTGTGGTATGAGATGTCAATTCTTCTGCTGTTTAGCCTTCCAGGACGTCACTTTTATTCCACTATTACGTTGTATATTTAGCAATAACATGTCAAATTAGTCATAACGTAGTTCCATCTATGATAATTATATAACTAATAAGCAACTAACTCAACGCTTATATGTCCTTTATATGATTAAAAGTCATATAAAAGTCATATAAGTCGCTTTTATACAGCTAATGAGTTATAAGATAGTCACGTTGGTGATTATTATATGACCAATAAGTGGCTGGCGGTTGCAGTTAAATGACTTTTATATGACGAAAACGCTGAGTAAAATGGGCCCAAATCGCGTTCTATAACCGTTTTCATTACGTTTATATGACTAATATCATAAGCTAACAGTCTGAATATGTTACGTTGCCGCGACCATTATATGACGAAATTTTGCTAGTTGGGTAAGAGCTATCACAACGTTGAAAATACGATACGAGTCAGACACACAGGGCCAGGTCAAAGACGAAATGTTTTTTACCGCCCAGAATCTAAGCCCTGGGTGATAAAATGACGTAGGTATGTCTATCAACTTTTAACTTGAGTGGGCCTTATTCTTCCTTCTAGGTGGTTTTTGGGCTCTAGGTATAAACTTTGCTATAGTTTGACATGTATGTTCGCCACCTACTACTACATCTTGACTACCTACAGGACAATTCATAGAACTGCCATCACCAATAAATCCGCTGATATCAGGCAGTTGGGTGGCCGTGTGGCTGGCTAGCACCGCGTTGAGCAGGAACATGCTCGCGTCGCACTCTTGCGCGGCGCACCCGTGCGCACGCGCCGGCGCCGCCAGCAGCAGCCCGCATAGCACCAGCAGCAGCCGCATCCTGCACAAAAAGTGAAGATTTTTTTTACCTTAGGGGTGATAAAGAAATTGTAGTACCTAAGAGAGGACAATAGAGAGATCTCTCTCCAGGCGGGGGACCGAGGTCCATTGGGATGAAGTTGGAAGTGCCATATATATCAACTGACTGAAGAAATTTCGCTAGCGCGATGTAGACCAAAGTTCCGCTGTCTGACGCTGTGGCGCTGTTGGCGCTGGCGAGTTGGAGGTACATGTTTGCCATAATCTTAACTGCAAAGAAAACTAAATGTTCATCAAAAGCCTACTTTTTTGTGCGTTTTATTTTTACTGTGCAGTTTTTTTGGGCTATTTTTTTTTTAAATGTTGGGGGGGATGATCAATTTTCATCTTCTTTCATGAATAAAATCAAAACGATGTATTATTTTACAATAACAATAAAAACATATTTGAAAGAGAACTTTTTTATAATTTCCTAATTTGTCTGCCGAAAATAACCATATAACATTTAAAAAAACAACTTTGTACATCTGTGTTTGGGTCATAAGATTACAGCATCCTACCAAATTTCACTTAATTTGGTCCAGTACAGCTATTTGGCTGTGACAGACGGACGGATAGTATATTACGCTCATTGAATGCAGTCGAATTCAACATTTTGTGGTAAAGTGGCATATGCGTCCATTTTGCATTCAGTATCAAATAAGTTTGATAATTTTTTGTGTATTTTTTATATAAAGTTATGTATATTGACAAACGTGTCCGTTTCCTAAACAGCTATATATTATTAAGTAGATTAATTAAACTACAGTTTAAGTATTGCGTTAATTTTGCAGGAAAATCAACGTAATAATGATTTAATTGGTTTTGTGTTTCCTATTCTTGTTTCAAATGTTGTACTTGTAACTGTTGGATTTCCTTCCTAATAAATAAATAATATTCAATAATTTTGAAACTAATTGACGTAATGGCTTTTACGGTGAAGAAAAACATAATGAGGAAAACCACAGACTAAAAACCTAAAATGGTTAGGTACCAGTGTATATTAGTGACTGGTTGCAAACCCATCGCCTAACAATAGGTACTACAAGCCTTTATACCCTTAGTCGCCTCTTACGACTTCCTCGCAATGACTTGGAGTGGCACAAGCCGGCAACCACACGGCAATTTTAATTTTACACATTGTTTTACACTTCAGTTATTATTTTATGTCATTTTTCGACAAAAAATATACGACATGACATGAATCATAATAAAGTTTGACTATTATTTCGTCCAAGTTTCGATAATCTCTTCTTCATCGTTCCCTCAATGCTGAGGATCGCGACCACATGTTAGGGTTTTCCACTCAGCGCGGTCGTAAGCAGTGTGGATCGCTCGGTGCATGCTGCCGCCCACCGCCTTCTTCAATGGGTCAGACCATCTTGTAGGTGCCCGCCCTTGAGCACGCCTTCCGTCCATTCGCCCAACAATAATTTGCTGCTCCAATTGATGCTTAGAGGACCGCATAATATGTCCGAAGAAACTCAAGGCTCGCTTATGGCATATGGAGGAGAGTCGCGTCGTAATGTTGAGCTCTTTAAGGATCGACTCGTTTGTTCGCATGGCAGTCCAAGGTATGCGGAGCAACCTTCGCCAACACCACATTTCAAAAGCATCGATCTTACTGTTATCGCGACTCCGTAGGCTCCAAGCTTCGGCAATGGTAGCCCTTAATAAACTGTTGCGTTGAGATCAGTAGTTATTTTTTTTATTAAATAGGCGAACTTTTAATAACTAATATTTTGTTAGAGGGATTCTTTACATGTGTGTCTATCAATTGCGCACTAATTGCTGAACAATAAATAAAAACAGCGCACTGGTAGATCGTTTCCTGAGTTTATATCTTATGACACTCCATACAATAAGTTAGTATAAGATATGTTTTTTTTTATTGTGTATGTATAATTGATCTCTGTTTGATCTCAAAATGATATTGATATTATTGTAGCTATTTATTTATTTTATTTTTGACACCTTCGATTGCCATTCTCTCCCTGGTCTCACTGAAAACCAGCGTCTCTGAATGTGTTTATCACATTCAGAGGCATAAAGCTGAGCGGAGACCATTTGGGCCGTAAAGAAAAAAATGTATTTAGGTTAAGACTTTTTTTATGATGATTGCAAACTGTTTTTTTTATGTGCCAAATAAATTATTTTTAATTTATTTTTTTCAATTTCCCAGTTCCCGAAAAGAAAATGATATACGAGTTTTAAGCAGACGGAGTCGCAGGCAAAACTAGTAAACTAACATTTAAAACACAATTAGTTATAACACCACGCGGATAATATAAAAATAATCCATTAGTCATTAAAATTAATAAATATCAGAGGACTATGTCACACCAATTGACCTAGTCCCAAACTAAGCTCTAGGCTTGTACTATGGGTACTAGACAACGATATAAATACTTATATAGAGAAATATATATTATACTTAAATACAAACCTGTCACTAATACACTGGTAAACATCTTCGCCTAAGTGTGCAAAATGTGGTTACAGAATTTTCAAAAAGTTTTTATAGTTGTTGGAAATTCTGTAGCTCTGCCTACCCCACTCTGGGAATAAATGCGTGAGTTTATGTATGTATGTTTGGTTGTTATGTATGTATGTAGTAAATACATAGAAAACATCCATGACTCAGGACAAATATTTGCGCTCATCACATAAATATCTGCCCTAACCGGGATTTGAACCCAGGACCTCTAGCTTCGTAGGCAGAGTCACTACCAACTAGGCTATCGCGTCGTCGTTTGCATCATGAAGAACTTTATAGTTTGGCGATTCGTGACAAAGTCAACTAAAAAAAACATTCGTTATAAAATAATGTAAAACTTACCTTAACTCAGGTGCACAACTTGAATTTTAATTTAAAAAAATATAGATTTTAAATTAATTCTTAAATGTTCACTTAGTTCGGGTGCGTATAGTTCTGCGGCTAAAGGAATAATGATTTCCGTGCTGAAAACACATTAATTATAATTATACTCTACCACAAAGGCAAATAGCAGTGGTCGTCCCCGACACTGTTCCTCGATACTGTTCCCTTTTATGGCAATAAACAAAAACAGTAAGCGTTTCCTTCCTATGGTTTTAACATTGTGTTGGTAATTAATATATGACTATGTTTTACCTATTAACAATGCCTACTTTTACCTTGTTCTCCTGTCCTACAGCACTTTTGCAAACGTCAAGCGAGTTTTTGTAACAAATTCCTAATTAGGTGTAGAACTCTCCTAAAGGCCAAGTGAAAAAGGGACTTAAGTCTAGTATAGTGTATGTAGGTATACACCTTTTCTTAAGTACGAGTTAAGTCAACTTATACCCTTTTATCACTATGACATGTGTTCAATGTTTTTTTTTATTGCCATCGACGTGCCTACACGCAGACGGTCCACCTGATAGGAAGTGGTCACCGCCGCCTATAGACATTTGGAACGCTGGAGGCATCACCAACGCGTTGCCGGTCTCGAAGAAATGATATGATACCCTTTTTAAAAAGCGCCATATTAAGCCAGTGTGATGGACACAATCAAATAATTAAGGATTAAGATCCAATACAAACAGAAATGCTTCGGCAAGAAGCCATACACATTCCAGTATGCCCCAGATTCCCCCTTTCCCACTTAAGTCAAGAAACGACTGACTTATTACGTTATTATCAAATACCCAAAGTTCAGTATATTCCATTATATTGCCCTCAAGTTAATCCCGTAGAAAGATATAACAAAGTTATAATCACAGCTGTGTCTTCTTTCATAGAAGATGACCACAGGACATGGGATCTTAATTTACACAAAATACAGTTCGCAATGAATACAGCAGTAAATGAAACCACCAAATATACTCCAGCATTCCTTGTATTCGGCCGCGAATTAGTCACATGTGGATCGGTGTACAACACTACTGACCTCACAGATGACATTATCTTCGCACCAAGAGACGAATACGCAGAAAATTTAGGACTTCTTCACCCAATTTTCTCCGAAGTGCAAACTCGTCTTTGGAAAGCACACCAAATTAACACATCTTCTTACAATAAACATCACCAATATTACGAATTTAAAGAAGGAGATATCGTCTGGAAACACAATTATTCACTAAGCAATGCAAATAAATATTATTCCGCAAAACTCGCCCCAAAGTTTATAAAATGTAAAATAACTAAACAAATAACACCACTTATATATGACTTATCAGATATGTCCAACAAACCTATAGGACGTTGGCATATTAGGGATCTAAAACCTTTTCCTAAAATACATAACTAACGTTATCTTTTTACCCAACACACGGACATAACTCGTTATTTTTCTCCTATTTCTTATCTCGTTTCTTAATTAATTTTGTACATATATATAAATACTTAATAATAATATCGTAAATTTAATTTTAAAATATTAAGATCATAACTCGCCTCATTAGTACTTTTTGCATAATAATCACATTACAAATTCTTCAACTTATAACATTATATTATATATAACATAATACCATTAAACATTATTTTCATAGTTCTCTAACTATTCAACGTTCTATTTATCAATTGTGTTATGTAGTAATTCTACAACACGTCTTATCAAATATACTTTGATTATAATATACATGAAGTATGTATTAACATACCACATCATTTAATATGTAGTACTCCTACATATTAATCTGTATATATGTTTTAGGTTAAGCATTCATCATTTAATTAATATACCAGCGGGTGGTTACTGTAACAAGCCTTAATACCAACTGGGAACAACTTTACGAGTATCTTCTTTATAACCAAAGTCAATACTCTAATGAAAGATATTTTGGTTATACTTACGTATTATGGTTAACCAAAATAATGAAAGATGGATGTATAAATGATAGATGTATGTGTGAACTAGTTTCGTTTCCCGTGTAAATACTCATCCCATTTCAAAATGATCATTCCTCATCTTACATTAATATTTAGGAAAAATCCATCCGGACTAATAATAGTCCCTCAGGATTTTCCCTTCCAGGGCAGCCCCGGTATTGTAACGAGGTGTATCTACCTTTTCTTTTATATTTCACCTCGTTCAGTTAAAATGATTCTGGCATTCACCTAAATGGCTATTTTTAATCAAAATTCTAAATTTGAGTTCATTCAAAATCTACGTTCGCCTGGACACAACGACTGATCAGTTGCTCACGAGTTTCCAAGCTATGAACAAGTTCCAATCGTAATTAAAATGTTATGAATCAAGTCAGAAGTTCCTTCATCTAAATAACCCTGTTAACTCTGTTTATGGCACTTATTGTAAGTTTATACCTTTTATATCTAAGACCATTTTAAATTCATCTTACCACAGTTTTATTTTATTCTAAGTTTTCCTTTGTTGTTGTCCTCAGGTGCCTTATTTCTTTATTATAACAACTAGAGGCCTTTTTAATAAATAACCCTGCCCTGGACTCCTGGTGTTTCCTATTACCATCCCCGTTCCTGTACCTGATCCAGGATCCCGCGACTTTACCTGATCCGGCATCCTGTGACAAGTTGATTCAGACCTCACATAACACACATTTGCGGGTGGTAGGACGTTGTGCAGGGTCCGTCCGAATCGCTACCACCATCTTATCCATTAACCTACCGCCAAACAGCAGTGTTCGCATTGGTGTGTTCCGGTTTGGGGATAAGACAGCCGGTGAAATGGCTAGCATAGAGGCATTCCATCTTAGTCCTCAGGGTTGGCAACGCATTTGCAGTCTTGATTGCATTGCAGTCTTGTGAATACGAATGTCTATGGGTCACAGTTTCCCAGGTGGCCGGCGTGCTCGTTTGTCATCTCTATGCCATAAAAAAAAACGTTCTGATTATTTTATTTACATACAAACATACATACATTAAATCACGCCTGTTTCCCAGAGGGGTAGGCAGAGACCACTTCTTTCCACTTGCTACGAGCCTGACGAATCTCTTTACATTCCTACATCGAGTCATGCACGCACGTCGGTATCGGGTACTTAACTTTTCCAGTAGGTATTTCTCCGATTTGATTCGATTAAGTACGCCTAGAGCCGCCCCTTCTGACCCTTCCACTCACTTTCCCTCTCTATATCTCATTCGTCAATCTTCTTGCATCCGTCCTTATATAATGCGAAGTTTTCCAAATTAGTTATATCCTTATATCGACATTGAACCACTAATATAACTATATATAAAAATTTACGACTAAATGTGTTGCTAAGCGCAAAACTCGAGAACGGATGAACCGATTTGGATGTTTTTATTGTTGTATACGTTAACATATATATATAAAAAAAAACACGGAAATTTTCAGCGGGGTTAAGCCGCTGGCGGGAAATTTACGTCCAATTTTGTAATGCATTATATAATTTAGTACAATGCATTGTATTATTTTCCTTGAATGAAACATAAGTTATTAACATTGCGTCAAAACACGCAATGGTAGTGATTCACTCGCGAGCAAGCAAGCTTAGTACTTAAGTATTTTTCTCTCTCTTTCTCTACACACACAATACCTACCACTAAAATAATACATATATGGCGTGATACGAAGAGTCACGTGATGCAGCGCTGCGGGCCTTTTATGGTCTAAAGTAAAACATCTGTCACCTTCTGACCAGTATGGAAATACGAGAGTGTAAGCATGAAAGTGGATGTTTTATCCATATTCATCCACCGCGACGAAGGCGACCATAGTACGGAGACTTGAGCCTTATTCTACTACTAGCGACCCACCCTCGTTTCGCTTCGGTTTATGTGAGTATATAGCCTATAGCCTTCCTTGATAAATGGGCCAGGGGGGTTACTATGACATAGCCATGCAGTTCTGTTTACGCTGAGAGAAAAGGACAGAGCTATATAACGGCTATAGCTCTGTCCTTTACGCTCAACGTAAAATGAACTGCATAGCTACCTCATAATAACCCCTCAGTAGTCCCTGATATTAGCGCGTTCAAGCAAACAAACAAACTCTTCAGCTTTATAATATTACTAGCGACCCGCCTTCGCTTCGCTTTGGTTTATGTGAGTATGATATATAGCCTTCCTCGATAAATGGGCTCTCTAACACTGAAATAATTTTTCAAATCGAACCAGAAGGTCCTGGGATCAGTGCGTTCAAGCAAACAAATACACAAACAAACAAGCAAACTCTTCAGCTTTATAATATTAGTACTTATAGATAATAATAATATAATAGTAAGTATATAAATATAGATGTCTTTAAACCTATTGTCAACGTTATGATAGCTCTTATTGACTTGACAATAAGGGCGGCCAAGTTGAAAACAATACTGAGTTATAAATATGGTCCAATCTCTCTTTCCCTGGCCAAACCGTGACCTTTCGAACGGCAGAAAAAGTCTTTATCATATTTTTATCAGGCTTTTGCTGCCTCAAGTAATGACTGATACCAATGATATATTTCTTGCTTTTTCCGGGTTGGGCCTTATCCGTAATATTCTTTAGCTTGATAAGTAATACTCGTTTATGTAAGACTTACTTTTTGCTGCGATTCCGTTCCGGAAATACAATAATTATTTAGTATTAAGTGACATATTGTAAACGATTTGCTAACGGTTGGAAATGTACAATAAAAAAAATACCGCATCCAAATCGGCTCATCCGTTTAAGAGCAACGGTGGCACAGACAGACACACACACACACACACATGCACACACGCACACACGAGAAACTTATAACACCCCTCTTTTTTGCGTCGGGGGTTAAAAAAATACAACCATTTATAAAAATAGTACATACATAAACGCATGCCTTCATTCCCAGAGTGATTGTTCTAGCAATATCATTTTGCATTTTCAACCTAATACCTAATTAATATTCTCATAATATGTATACCTACATAAACTCACGCCTGTATTCCCAGAGTTGGGTAGGCAGAGCTACAGAATTACCAACAACTCTAAAAAAATGTCGAGAATTCCGTAACCACATTTTGCAAAATTAGGCTAAGATGTTTACCAGTGTATTAGTGATCGCCTACAGCCCTTGTGGTTGCCGGGTTAGAATAGTACCACTCCGTGTCTTCTTGTGGATGTCGTAAGAGACGAGTAAGGGTGTAAAGGCGTGTAGTACTGTTAGGCGATGGACTTGCAACCTGTCACTAATACACTGGTAAACATCTTAGCCTAATGTTCGCAAAGTGTGGTTACAGCATTATCAACAAGTTTTTAGAGTTGTTGGTAATTCTGTAGCTCTGCCCACCCCACTCTGGGAATAAATGCGTGAGTTTATGTATGTGTATGTATGTGTCATTGGCCCTACAACGTTAGTGCCATATCAATAAATACTCGGATAGACAAGTTCTAACATAATATAGCATTAACATCCTCTGCCGGCACGGTATGTAATCCCGATGACGTCCTTTATTTAATATAATTTCCTAGGAGTATTTTAGGTTTGAAGGTTTAACTTGTCAACTTGCCCAAAACTTTGCAAATCAATTCAATGGCAACATGTCATAAACAAAAGCCAACTTGCATGCGGAAACGAAGTAACGAACATTGAGTTTGACCCGGGAATGAACCTGCGACCCCTACTCTGAGTAAATAGTTGGCACCACTAACTTGCCACTCTCCTCGAGCTGGCTTCTGTCGGTCTACGCACTCTGCTGGGAAGTAGGTCGTTTCTTTACAAACGTTTATCAGTGTATTTTTCAACGTACTTGAATTCGAGATTCGACTTTAGGTCCGTTATAAAACATACATACATTAAATCACGCCTGTTTCCCAGAGGGGTAGGCAGAGACCACTTCTTTCCACTTGCTACGATCTTGACAAATTTCTTTCGCTTCTTCCACATTCATACATCGAGTCATGCACGCACGTTGGTTTCGGGTACTTAAGATTCGGCCCTTTTCCAGTATTTCACCGATTTGACTCGAGAAATTTTCGAGTACGAAGTCCGATCCGACTCACTTTCGATCTGTCAAACAAACACAATCACACACACACCAAACAGCACAAACAGTATCAGTATTTTCAACAACTACCTTTATATAATTATCTTACTAGCTTTAGCGCCCGACTCTGTCTGTGTAGAAGAAGAGCGCTATACAATATAGAGCATTTAATTTTTTTGGCAGCATGAAATGTTAGTAAATTTTAAAAGCAAGGTATGTATAAAAACTAATATGATATCCATATCACAAGCTTCTTGTAATGATTTGCCTCTAGGCAAAATGAAATGAAAAACGATAGGTGGAACACTTAGGTTTAGTTACTTGGCCCAAACAATAGAGAAGACCGATAGTACTTAATGTAATTTATGGGGAGAAAAGGCTGGCCAAATCCATGTTAATTTTTCATAAACGTACTATTAACCTATTTCAGTTAATTAACGTTACATCTCGTTTCTTCACATACAAATGTCACAATGACAGATGACAAAGCATATTTTAAGCACACTTTAACTATTATGCGTTTATGAATCAGAGGGATACTAAATATTATAAAAAGAGAGTGCGAATTTTGAGAGATTGTATTTATCTGACAGGTAATCTCCGGACTGATGGCCGTTGGAGCGGAAAGGTTCTAGAGTGGCGACCGCGAACCGGGAGATGAAGTGTTGGCAGACCTTCCACAAGGTGGACTGACGATCTGATAAAGGTCGCGGGAAACCGCTGGATGACAGCAGCAGAGGACCGATCGTTGTGGAAAACCTTGGGGAAGGCCTTTGTCCAGCAGTGGACGTCTTGCGGCTGATAATGATGATGATGAATCTCCGGAACCTCGGACCCTATTTGAAAAAATCTATTACCATTTGAAAAGCACATTCTGGATGGACATAGGAATTATTTTATTTGTATAAACCGAAGCGAAGTGAGGGCAGAACGCTACTAAGTGAGTAAAATATGATGGAGCACACATTTCTTTGTTAGGCTCTTACAACCCAATTGGGATTGTTCATATTTTTAGAATTACCCAATTCGAAAACCATTTCGAGGATTAAGGTTTTAAAGCCATTCTGCATTATTAAGTTCTTAAAATATTTATTTAATTTGGAGATTTTGGCAAAAGTATATTTAACCTTTGTTTGACTTTCGTTTTCGGCTTGAAACCCTCCTAGGTGTATCTTACGGGTTAGGCGAAAACAGCTTGAAATAGTATGTTTTAATACACTATTACAATCACTTTTTTCCATTACATAATCATTGAATTGTTGTAATTTATTAGAAAATGCCATCCCAAATTTAAAATAATCATGTCATCCATAAAGTGTCTGCTAAGTAAATAAATAAAGATATTAACACAAAACTATTGGATCAAATACAAAATGAATGAAAGTGGTGTCTTAAAATTTCCTATTCTTTCGAATTAAAAAGTAAAAACCGTGAGTTATTTTTTTTTGGTCAATCCCAATTCCCGTTCCATTGTGTCCTTTTTCCTGCTACCGCCAAAAGCTCAGTGCGTGGCTCGTCAAAGCCGCTCAAAGTTCTCCATAAGTTCCTCGTAGCTGTCAATTGAGACGTCTCGCGGAATTGGCCTTGTAAGGCATTACCCAAACTTCCCCATGAAGCCCTAATATGACGCACTTTGTCGCATTCACATCATGTTTGGACCGCTATACGATCATTTAATCGAATGGGAGTGACGTGTTATTTGGTTTCTGGTTACTCATATCATTAGGACGAATTTTATTGAGAAAGTAAGCTTTATAGTGAGGTCATTTATAAAGTAGGAGTAGTAGTAGTCATTTATTTCATACTGGAAATTACATTATTATACAGTATGTAAACTTACTAAAACCATTTATTTGAACCCGAGCATGTCTAGGCGATAGATAAGGTTGGGGTAAAAAAAATATTGAAATCTTAACACTTTGTCAAATTTAAATAAAGAATGCACTGAACGTAAGTTCAATAATTTGTTACTGTGAAAACATTAGGTACATACGGGTCTTATAATGGGCACTGAACAACGATGTAAACATTTCACATGGGATGATACTTTTAGGGTTAACCGACTTTGAAAAAGGTGAGATGTTATAATTATTATGCAATGATAAAATTAAAAATATTTGACACACACTAGCAAAAAATGCACACTTAACTCAACTAGCCTAGCAACTGGTTGAAAGAGATGGTTTTAGTAAGTTTACATACAGTATGTCGCATAGTCTCATGAACTCACAATAAGCTCGTCAGTGTAAAAAAAAATATCCAATGAGTACAAAATTAATAAGTAAAAAGCAAAAGAAATATAGCTCTAATGCTACAGTAATGAAATGTCAAAATGCGGAAATAGAAAAAAAAACTACTCAATAGGTAAGTATATAAATCTAATAGTTACTAGATAAAGCACATAAATTAACAGACGAGTGAGGAGCTTTATCCGGAAAGGTACCCAACTGTCCGGCTCCGATCTGGTTAATTTTGATTATAATATATGTTAGAGAGTATAATGGACACGTATTTTTTTTTAGCTGCCCAAACTCAACTTTTGACGTAGAGACCTCGTCGTGTTGTTCTCATAGTTTATTTTGAAATTTAAGGTTTATTGACCTTACATTTGTAATGATTTTATTTTTGGTAGTTTTAAGAATTTATTATTTATTACTTTATCACCTAATGTAACTTCGTTTTAAGTACTATTATGTTCTTATGATTGAAAAAATTACCTTCTGCTGGAATTTCTTGCGGCGCTTCTTCTCCGCAATGATGGTCTTGTCCAAAGCGCGGGTAGACTCACCCTATATTACCGACGTGTAAAAGAGCCCTCATGTGGCCTATTTACTGAATAAATACTTTGAATTTTGTTTTTTTTTTTCAACCATTTGCGCGAAATTGTCATCCAAAGGACTGAACGTGTCTCTCTAAAATCTACAGTTTTTTTTTTATTTGCTATTTTCCTGTTTGATTATATATTTAAGAAAATGAAAAAATAATGAGCACGTGTTTCCTTATATCGGTTCAAACTCATATTTAAAAAAAATTCCAAGGGAAGTGTAATATTCGTTGAGAAATATATAACTTTGAAAGGTATTTTTTTAAATACGAGTTTTAGTCAATATAACACGTGCCCTTTTTTTTCATGTTCTTAAACAACTCTGTAGACGTTAGAGTGTTTAGTCACTTTTCAGTACTTTGGAGGACAATTTCTCCCAACTAGTTGAGTCGGGGCAGCCAAAAAAAAATACGTGTCCAAAAAAAATACGTAACATATATCAAAATTAACCAAATCGGAGCCGGATACCTTTCCTTGTTAGTTGGAGCACATTTTATGTATGTACAGTAACATATTTAACCTTTTGCCTGACCATAATATTAAATCGCTAGAATTCGCGTGACGACGCTGATGACGTTGAAGCACGGATTATATACAAGTGTTGAAGTCTCACAAAAGTCATTCAACCGAACGAGTCAAGTGTAATAATACTAATAATACGAAGTTTTAGATTTTAACTGCATAAGTTAGTACATGACTTTAATTGGTGACCGTCCGGTATCATAAGGTCATTTTTTATTACATATATAACATCGAATGAGGTACCATTTTATAGCTCTTAAAAACATTACTTATATTTTACAATTCCCCCCCCCCCCCCCCTTCCATAGCAAAAACTGTAAATATAAAAAACTCTGTTTTTGTTAAAAAACACATATTATGAATGGTGAATTAGTAGAACAAGTGAGCGAATTTGTGTACCTGGGAAGTGTGTTTACCAGAGATGGTAAGTGTGAGAAGGATATCGAGAGGAGGGTGAATGCGGGGAATCAAATTAATGGGGCCCTGTACTCCTTTGTGAGCAGACAGGGCGTTTCACAAAAAGCCCGACTGGCTGTTCACAATGGAGTGCTGGCCCCTACCCTGATGTATGGTAGTGAATGTTGGGTGTGGCAGGACAAGCATAAAAGTCGTGTAAATGCAGTTGAAATGCGCTCTTTTCGTAGTATGTGTGGTGTGAAACTGATTGATAGGGTAAGGGATGAAATAGTCAGAGAGAAATGTGGAATAAAAGAAGATGTAGTGACTAAGATTGAAAAGGGCATGCTTGGATGGTTCGGTCATTTGGAAAGGATGGATGAAAGAGATATACAGATCGAAAGTGAGTGGACGGGTTGGAAGGGGCCGTCCTAGGCGTACTTTTTCGAGTCAAATCGGAGAAATACTGGAAAAGAGCCGAATCTTAAGTACCCGATACCGACGTGCGTGCATGACTTGTTTGTGTACCACGTGGATTGATTGTCTTATCTAAGAGCATTGAAATGTAATTTTTAGCTAAATACTGGTTTACGCTTGAACCACCTACACTCATGTCATAGAATGTTTTACTGCGCCAAATTTTCACTACATCGAAAGGCATTTATACAGTGTTGTCTATTCGGGTCCTCTACTAATATTGCGAGAAAAACATATACTTCTTTCTAATTAAACTTATGGCCCCTGTGACATTTTCCCAATAACGCTTATAGCATAGCCTCACTGAATGTCTAAACAAATGCTTTGAGTGAGGAAACTACTAGCTGATTGTTTTATAACGTCGCGTCGGCGAAACTGCAAAAACACGTAAGTAACATTTTTAATGAGGAGCAAAATGCACCTTTTTTCAAAGACGTTTAGCTTTATTTTGCTCAATCATAAATTTGTTGGTTACGCGGTTTTTCCGTGCAAAAACATGCTGAATCAACACGGAAGGAAAACACATGTTTTTTTAATGACATTTACCTCGTTACTTCATATTTGTCGCTTATTTGCAAATACGGTGACATAATAGTTAATAAAACACAATTGCATAATGAACTAGGAGTACTATAATAGGGGATCATTTCATAGAATCCTTATTTAACCTTATTATTTTTCGGTTATCTTAAGCATTACTTATTAGCAGGTTAGGTTAGACATATGACCATTTCCCCAGCGTTAAAAAAAAAGAGCTTAGAAATATGACCACCAAAAAATTATAACACTGCAAATGCCTTTCGATGTAGTGAAAATTTGGCGCAGTAAAACATTCTATGACATGAGTGTAGGTGGTTCAAGCGTAAACCAGTATTTAGCTAAAAATTACATTTCAATGCTCTTAGATAAGACAATCAATCCACGTGGTACACAAACAATTGAAGCTAAAGACTAAGCTACACAAATGTACATAAATGTACACGTAACAGCACGCATTCAACAGCAGTAGGAAATAGTAAAATTGGCTATATAATACGTAGAATTAATTATTACGTTTCAACTTTTTATACATATATAAATAAATCAAATTAGGAGCTAGATAACGCTAGCTCGCTTGGAGCGTGCAAAAGTGACAGACAAGACAACACCGGTTAAAATAAATTTAGTAACTTTTAGTAGGGTACATACATACCTACATTAAAACGCCTGTTTCCCAGAGGGGTAGGCAGACATCACTTCTTTCCACTTGCTACGATCCTGACAAATCTCTTTCGCCTCTTCCAGATTCATACATCGAGTCATGCACGCACGACCGTTTCGGGTACTTAAGATTCTTCCCTTTTCCAGTATTTCTCCGATTTGAATTGAATAAGTACGCCTAGTGCGGCCTCTTCCGACCCTTCCACTCTGTATATCATTATCTCTTTCGTCAATCTTCTTTCATCCATCCTTTCCAAATGACCGAACCATCAAATCATGTCCTTTTCAGTCTTAGTCTATTGACTTCTTCTTTCCTTTAATGTTAAATTTCACTGAATAATGTTACGAAATTTTGGTTGCCAAACGGCACTGAAGGTCTTTGATTAGTATAGGGTGGCCAATTTGGAGGGTTTTTTTTTTATGGCATAGAGATGACAAACGAGCACACAGGCCACCTGATGGTAAGTGGAAACTGTGACCCATATACATTCGCATTCACAAGACTGCAGAGCAATCCTAAGACTGCAAATGCGTTGCCAACCCTGAGGACTAAGATGGAATGCCTCTATGCTAGTCATTTCACCGGCTGTCTTATCCCCAAACCGGAACACAACAATGCGAACACTGCTGTTTGGCGGTAGGTTAATGGGTAAGACGGTGGTAGCGATCCGGACGGACCCTGCACAAGGTCCTACCACCCGCTAAACACGGAGGTATACAACTTTTTTTTGCCGCCATTTTGTTTTGGTGTAAATATGACAGTTGTTGCATGAAAATTACTTTAAGTAGATACAGCAAATTTGTTATGGATCGTTTTACGACTGAACAACATGTCAAACGGCGCGAGCCACAATAAAAACATTAAAAAGAACGTTTCCCGGTCGATTAATTTCGAGAAACGGTGACATTGATTGGCCCCCAAGATCGCCTGATTTAACAGCCGCTGACTTTTTTTCTGTGGGGCTATCTAAAGGAACGTGTCTATGCTAACAGGCCAATGAACCTTCAGCAATTAAAACAAAATATTCAAGACACAGTCACTGAGATAACGCAGGAAATGTGTGAAAATGTGATGAAAAACGCAATAAAAAGGGTTGACATCTGCGATGGTGCTAGAGGTGGACATTTGTCTGACATTGTTTTCCGTGTTTAACTGCCAGCCCTAAATACTACATTTAACAAGGAATACTTAAAAATATAAATATTTCATAGAATGAAATTACAAACCTAAAGTGTTTACCTGTTAATTGGCCACCTGTTTTGAACATTAAAAATATTATAATGATGTTAAAACCACACGGAAGGAAAGAACGCGTATTGGTTTTTTAATTAACAGTATCGAAGTGCAGTATCGATGTTGACCAACTGATGCTGATTTGCCTTATAAGGTCGAAAACCTGTAATAAATGCGCTGTTAGAACGTCAATCATTACTCCATCAACCTCCGAACATTACGCGCCTGAACTAAGTAATCGTAGTATTTTTTTTGTTGAAATTAAGAATTCACTTGTGTGCTACGTTTGAACTCAGGTAAGTTTGCAAGTAGCCTATATTTCAATCCAGAGTACCGTCTAACGGGGCGAGGGACACAACCTAAAATAAATCATAAATTGTTACAAATAAGAACAAGCAAAACAAGACGCATGCTTCGATGGTTCGGTCATTTGGAAAGGATGGATGAAAGAAGATTGACGAAAGAGGATACATACATACATACATTATTCGGTCGGTATCGCTTTGAAAAGGGCCGAATCTTAAGTACCCGAAACCGACGTGCGTGCATGACTCGATGTATGAATGTGGAAGAAGCGAAATAAATTTGTCAAGATCGTAGCAAGTGGAAAGAAGTGGTCTCTGCCTACTCCTCTGGGAAACAGGCGTGATTTAATGTATGTATGTATGTATGTATGTATTATAAACAGTGTCGTCACCCTCCTCAGGATCATAAAATAGGGTAGCCATGATTTAATTGAGGATAAAGTAAACTAAGTAAATTTGCTCTTGTTTTTTTTGGTACCTTTTTTGTGCTTGGAAATGGCCATCAATTACCGAATCTGCAAAACTGGTTCTGATCACGTCTTCGATGTTGCCCTGTATGTCGGTAACGGTCTTCGCGCAGATCTTCTCATTTGTGTCTGCTCTTCATTTCCCTTTCGAGTGACCTTTCTTCTGGAGCCCATTGTCTTTGTCCACTTCTCAGTGCCAGTGGATGTCGGGCCATTCTACTTTTCGTTATACATAACTTTTAGTCACGTTCTCACTAAACTATTTTTATTTCAACAAACGGTTAAGTGCCGCTTTTTCTAACTTGAAACTAGAAAAGGGACGTCAATAAGCTTATAAATATAGAATTAACCTAATTCATAAAAAGTTATTTGTAATAACTATAAAGTGAGTAGGTAACGCAGTGGACGTTGATGTCCCCGCCTTTTCTATGGAAAAAGTGCAATTTACCACTGAGATACCAAGATTCTTCAGCGATAATTAAGTACTTCAAGAGTTTTTTTTTTTAAAAACCGTTAATCTTAAACATTCTAAGTTCATGTTATTTATTAATTCGCGGTTTCATAATTTGGTATACTTTTTATCGGACGATAGCAAAAGTGTACACTGAAAAGTAGAATGGCCCTCGTAATAGATCGTGGGGTAAACCCAGGGACGGGCAACAGCCACCCCTGAGTACATGGTCATATAGCTACGGTCGCTACTCCAGGCGACATGGCCTCCAAAATCATGAATAACGTTGATTTTGAAGCTTTTTTTGTACATTTCTCACTTAAAAAATTAGAAAACTGTCATAGAAAATTCCATGGGAGTTTGCTTTTACCCTAAATTAGGGGTACTTTTTCCAAAACTGAAAGCAAGTCTGTGTGTGCAGGATGCGATTGCTGCTGGCGCTGTGCGGGCTGCTGCTGGCGGCGCCGGCGCACGCGCACGGGTGCCCCGCGCAAGAGTGCGAGGCGAGCATGTTCCTGCTCAACGCGGTGCTAGCCAGCCACACGGCCACCCAACAGCCTGATGTCAGCGGATTCGGCCACTTTGACTCAAATTGCCCTACGAATACACCATATTATATAGTAATAAACGGTGTAGGAATATGCCGACCAAAACCCGTAATCCCACCTAGAGCACACACGCCTAAACTGCCACCACCGTAACAGAACAACTGGGTAGTGATTGTAAACAACGCCGGTCGTGCGGACTGTCGAGTGATACCAAGCGGCGAGATTAAGTAGTCCCGTCAGTGCGAACAAAACACATTGTGCATTTTCAATTTAGCAGCACGATAGGTCGAACGTACTATAAGGCTGCTTGATTGAAAATGGACGCGACTACTTAATCTCGCCGCTTGGTATCACTCGACAGTCCGCACGACCGGCGTTGTTTACAGAATCACTACCCTGATGCGTGAACTATAACTACCGATGGGAGTCACGCTACACAAAATGACTTACAAACACAAACAAGGCAAATACCCTTTTTTAACGATAAAACACGTGAATAAACACTAATTGTAAGTACTTAGGAACGTTAATGTGGTAAAATGTGCTCTTTTTGAAAGTTTTGGAACAATTTACTCTTAATTTGCTAGCGTGGTTTTAGTTTCGTTTGGCTGTATTGTCATTCTGTACAGTCAAGGACTTTAATTGTTAAGCCACTATGGAACCCTGTCGCATAACGTTGATCATTAATTTTAGCGTAATTTCTTTCATATGGTTTGACGCTGTCATTATAACAGGGTTCCATAGTGGCTTAACAATTAAAGTCCTTGACTGTACCAGTGCCAAAATAAACGAAATAAGTCCATTAAAGAGCGTTGAACAATGAGCGGTTTCCTTGAAATTCCTAGTTAGAGACCCGCGTCTAATATTTCATGAAATGAACTAATTTAAACATGGCGGGTCCATATTCACTCACATAAAATTCTTATTCCTATATTTTGTTTTCCTGCCGATTTGTATTCATAATAATCACTCTTCATAATTTTTAAGTCATGTTTATCGCAATTCATAATGCATTTTTTTTGAAGAAACTGTTACTTTTTGAGAATATTTAGTTATTTAAGAAATTGTGAAAAGTGTACGGCTTCATTAATATTGGCGTTATGAATTATTCAGATGATTATGAGTTCCGATCGTTAGTACTATTTTTTTTTATGAAGAGTATGAAGAGTGATCATTATGATGTAAAATGGTATGAGAAACATTTTCGGACTTCTGATAATAGGACTAAAAAGTTATGTGAGTAGATACGCACCCATACACGGCATATACCTATACATTATATTTTCATTATATTTTTTTATAGAAAGTGCGATACTTAGTTTTGCGGCCCAGTATATTCCGAAATTGGTGGCATGAAAATATTAGCAGTGTACGAGTAACCCCACTCGTGCCACAGATATATATGAAACGTTTATTTAAAAAAAAAAAAAAAAAAAAAAAAAATACTCTTTGATGCCGAAAATCCAAAATGTTGATACCCGGGCGTATGTTCATTGCCGAAAACATAAATCGGCGACCGTAAAACATGCAAATCACAACTTTCTGAATAACGTTAACAAGGGCTATACTACTATAATATGCTTTTTGCTTTTTTTAATATTAGTGATTTAAAATACATATTATCGTCATCATCATCATCATCATTATCATCATCATCATCATTATCATCATCATCATCACCGTCATCATCATTATCATCATCATCATCATCTTCCCCTTATCCCAATCATCCGTGGTCTTCCAAACAACAGCCGTCATCTCAGTATTTACTCCCTTGTTTTTCATATCACTCTCAACAAATTCCATCCTCCTCTTCTTATGTCTTCTCCTTCCACTAGACCCCTCCACGTTCATACTTAAAACTCTTCTTGTCTCTTTACTTTTATACATAACATAATCTTAAATTGTAACCTAATTGTAAATGTAAATTCATAAACGCGCAATAGCTAAAGTGTCCTTGAAATATACTTTAACTAAAATAAGTTAACAGTGCGTTTATGAATAAAAGGGCTTGCATTATTTAGTGTCGAGACCGACGATTGTATAGATTGTATACAGAAGCGGAAACGGAAGAATATTGTATTGTTTTGCTTTAGGTTTTATTAAACATTGTAGTAACTATTTTGTATCAAATAAAATAATTATTTTCCTTCTGTGCGCCTATTTATTATAAAATTATAAATACATAATATGTAACCTTACAAAATGTTGGGTACCCGTCATTTGGTGAAAAGCTCTAAAACAGGGCATGAGCATGTTGGATCACGTTCGGTGTAGGGTTTGATGCCGTCGCTACAAACACGAAAAAAAAAAGTTGTTAACTGTCTTTATCGATTTTAGTAAGTAATAGGGAATATGCATGGATTTTTTAATTCGCATTTCTCAACAAATTAATGAAATTTTCGTGTTGACTTGCATCAAACGATTCCTCATGAGTGCTTCTATCATACCTGCAAAAGGACTTATAAAAATTTATATTCTAGTTTAGGCGGTAGAAAGCCTAGCCAAAACATTATGACTGCAATTGGGATTGACTTGCAGCGTTTTGCCGTTGGACGGCAGATTAGATCGAAAAAGCTTGTAATTATCTTGCTCTTTTAGTCAGCTTGAGTCCCATCAGACGGCTTATTGAGAAATTATAGCGAACACGAACTTGTTCGTCAAATAAAGCTTTACTAGCGACCCGCTCTCGCTTCGCTTCGGTTTAGGTGAGTATGTTGTATAGCCTGCAGCCTTCCTCGATAAATGGGCTATCTAAGACTGAAATAATTTTTCAAATCGGACCAGTAGTTCCGGAGATTAGCGCGTTCAAGCAAACAAACAAACAACCTCTTCAGCTTTATAATATTTTTCATCACACTTGCTCGTAAATAGTGTCCTAACATGCTAGAAAAATCGACCGTAAATCCAAAATAATACCCGCGGGCCTTTTTTTTACCATTACGTTACTTAAGTGCGTAATAGCTTTTTTTTTAAATATTATACGTGGACATAAACTATCACAATACGTCAGGACCCCAACTCTTGTGCCATTCGATATGAAGTTTCATTCGAGATGAAATGTCAGTTGAATACTATTTCCTAACAATCTCGCATAATAAACTATTGATCTCATATGTCACTAGAATCGGACTCCGAACACGTTTGACATTATCTGTGGTAAGCCACAGACAATGATGTAGTCTGCCGCTAATAAGTTAAAAATATGATCTTTTGTCTGATTTTATTTCATTTCCTCGCAATTGTGATGAAAAACATTGTATGTTACACGGGTGGTAAAGGAAATACAAAGCTCGAGTCATTAAAGCCCTCAGCCTACGGCTTCGGGCTTCTAACAGACTCTCGTTTGTAATTCTTTCTTTACCACCCTTAATACACAATGTACTATAGTTTAGATATGGTTCGAGAAAATGCGGTAAAAGGGTAAAAGAAAACTTTTGGTCTGTCACTTTATTTTTATTGATACTGTTGATATTTTGTCATCTCTTGCAGCGGCAGATTCTCTTCAGCGCTCGTTTCATGCCAGCAAAGTAATGTCGGACCTGCTCCTGAAAGTTAAAATATGAGGTTTGGTGGTAAATATATAGTATGGGTACATATTTAATATGGGTACATAAGTAGAACCAAAATATCATACATAAATACATAATATCACGCCTGTTTCCCAGAGGGGTAGGCAGAGACCACTTCCACTTGCTACGATCTTGACAAATTTCTTTCGCTTCTTTCACATTCATACATCGAGTCATGCATGCACGTCGGTTTCGGGTACTTAAGAATCGGCCCTTTTCCAGTATTTCTCCGATTTGACTCGAAAAAGTACGCCTAGGGCGGCCAGTCCACTCACTTCCGATCTGTATGTCTCTTTCGTCAATCTTCTTTCATCCATCCTTTCCACATGACCGAACCATCGAAGCGTGCCCTTTTCAATCTTAGTCACTACATCTTCTTTTATTCCACATTTATCTCTGACTTTATCATTCCTTACTCTATCAATCAGTTTCACACCACACATACTACGCAAAGAGCGCATTTCAACTGCATTTACACGACTTTTATGCTTGTCCTGCCACACCCAACATATCAAAAGTAAATATACAATGTTGTACCTTGTCAAACAAGAAAGCAATATCGAACAATTTGTCAAATATGTTAATATTACATACACAAACTTAAATAAACCCACGCCTTCATTTCCAGAATGGGGTAGGCAAAGCTACAGAATTACTAATAACTTAAAAAAAACTTCTTGATAATTCTGTAACAACATTTCGCACAATTTGGCTAAAATGTTTACCAGTGAATTAGTTAGGTTGTTAGCACATCGCCTAACAGTACCTACTCAGTATCATAAAAAACTGTACATACATACCTCCACGCCTGTAATCCCAAAGTGGGGTAGGCAGAGCTACAGAATTAAATACAACTTTATCTACTGTCATATCGTAAAGTTCGAATTATAAACTTCAAAACGAATTTATATTGGCATACTTTATAAACACAATACCGAATTAAAAAAAAAACACTTTGCAACATTATTTCTCTAAGATAAGTGTAAAGTATTTTTTTTACCATACGATACAAGTTAATCCAAAAAGTTAATGTCACCAACGAGGTTCCATATATCAATATTTTTTTTATAATGGAACGCACATGTGGTTCGCGTCATTATTACAGCATTACAAATAGTTTTAATTCCAATTTTTACTTGTCTGTGACAGCGCCCGTTTTAACGCATGCACGGTGATGTGCTAGGTTTTGGCGCCATTAATTGAATACGTTTTGTAGTAATGTATGAGAGTAGATAAAGAAGTGTATGAAACTGCACATAACTAGGTATTAAAACACTGGTGTGTTACTATTAAAAACCTCGCCTAGCGGCTCGGTTCTTAAACACACACTCGTGTTTTAATACCCCTCATTATGCAACAATTTTATAAACTACTATTAAACACTTGTTGATAATTCTGTAACCAAATTTTTACAAATAGGCTAAGATGTTTATCAGCGTATTAGTGACAGGTTTCAAGCCCATCGCCTAACAATACTACAAGCCTTTATTCCCTTAATCGCTTCTTACGACATCTGCGGTAAGAAATGGAGTGGCACTATTCTAACCCGGCATCCACACAGAACCATTAAATATTATTAAAAAAAAAAAAAAAAAAAAAATATTTATTAATTTATAAGTACTAAAAATGTTATTTTTATTCGTGAATTCAGTAATCTAGTTTGGATAAAGTAAGCTGATAAAGTCAAAAATGAAGGCCATTAAGGTATTTTTTTGATATACTCAAAGAATTTGGCATCAATATTTCTGCACATTAAAAACATCATGTAATTTTACTAACTAATATTTGTTTTGTGAAATTATAAATATTCAGGTTGATTTTAGGACCTAATACTTGAGTTTTTTTTACCTTTTTCCTACTTGTAGATGATTAAAATGTAATAACATATTATGTTATTTGAATTGCAACGGGAAAACAAAGTTACGTTATTTAATTTATCGCTTTTTCCTTACAGGAAAAACATTAACTAAGCGAAACTTATTTGTAATTTTTTACTTATATTGTATTTTATGTTTGAAAAAATGACCCTGTGCGGAGTTTCTCCGCTGTGATGGTCTTGTCTAAAGCGCTAGTAGATTCACTCCATATTACCGACGTGTAAAAGAGCCCTTATGTGGCCAATTGACTGTTTTTTTTTAATATATATTTCATTCCTAATTCCAGAACGTTCAAAATGACCTGCGAATCATGATCACCAAAGCCATACCCAGCATGGAGTTCAGCACACTTTCAAATCGTCTTTAAACTTAAGACTCTGCCATGTATTTTTGTTTTTATTATTTCTCTGTCCAAGGTTGTCTGGAAGAGATCGCTATTTAGCGGTAAGACCGCCTGTTGTATACCTATAGTTAAAATGTAGTGTTTCGTGTTTTGTTTTCTTTTGGTGTTCAATAAAGAGTATTTGTATTGTGTATTGTATTGACTCTAAAGTTCATAATCACCTGCATCAGATTGAAGCACATGGCCACCAGAGCCATGCCAAGCATGAGGTACACTGAGCACACGATGAAGGACGTCTCGATGCGCTGAGTGTACACCCGCTCTCCTGGGACGAAGTCTCCGAACCCAATGCTGTAAGCATTTTAAAAAAAGGTCAATTGCGAGATAGGCTCGCGCACCTCGCGCACATTTGAATTCGACTTCGAATTGACTTAACGCGAGCCCAACTTTAACTACTGATCAAACAACAGGCTCTAAGACATTATATTATTCTGAAAAAATGCACAACCCGCTATGTAATCTATTACGGTTCAGCAGATACTGAGGGGCTATTGCTTAACGCACTCGCAATCGCAATTGTTTTCATTTTGAAAATCGAAGGCTTGTCTGCATACAAAATGAAAACAAATGTTCCGGTGTGGCAGGACAAGCATAAAAGTTGTGTAAATGCAGTTGGAATGCGCTCTTTGCGTAGTTTGTGTGGTGTGAAACTGATTGATAGAGTAAGGAACGAAAAAGTCAGAGAGAAATGTGGAATAAAAGAAGATGTAGTGACTAACATTGAAAAGGGCATGCTTCGATGGTTCGGTCATTTGGAAAGGATGGATGAAAGAAGATTGACGAAAGAGATATACAGATCGAAAGTGAGTCGGAAGGGGCCGCCCTAGGCGTACTTTTTCGAGTCAAATCGGTAAAATACTGGAAAAGGGCCGAATCTTAAGTACCCGAAACCGAAGTGCGTGCATGACTCGATGTATGAATGTGGAAGAAGCGAAAGAAATTTGTCAAGATCGTAGCAAGTGGAAAGAAGTGGTCTCTGCCTACCCGTCTGGGAAACAGGCGTGATTTAATGTATGTATGTATGTATGTTCCGCTATGAAGCCAATTGAGATTGCAAGTGCGTTAGGCAATAGCGACGCTGCTCTAAGATCCCGATTAGGAGAGGACCTTCACCGTGCTATTTATTCGATGGGAAATATTTTATATCAATATTTTTTTTATATGTTTAGTTTAATAATATATGGCGAATGGTTTACCCTTGAAATATCGACAAACTTCTGTTCGAATTTCAGTTTAAAGTTTATGTTTCACTTATTTTTTATTTGATCGAATATTATTTACATCGAACAATTAAATGATGTATTTTAAAAACACCGATTTTTAATGTGTATAAATATTATTTACCAGATACTTCATGTAACAGATATTTATTTCATACTTTATCATCCAATATTTAGTAAACTTTACATGTCATTCTACGACTTCAATGAATTATGTGTATTGTTTTACCAGGCTGGCATTATATTATTATTATGGTCCAAAGATGGCTGAAATAAATGATTTTGATTTGATTTGATTTGATTTGATTTTCATTTTGCACAGATAATTTTGGGTCAATTATTGTTTATTTATTCTGTTAACAAATGGCCTTTTTGAACCTAGATTTCAGGCATTGTGTGTGTGTGGCATATTTGGAATAAAACAAATCGGTTTTGACACTCGCCGGCCGCTGCCGCGGCACGCTCGCTTCGCTTGCTCGGCTTCGCGCGCTGTTAGGTCGCAGTTCACCTAACACACTCCTTCTCGCTTCGCTCGTTGTCGCACCTATTTGTACTCTGACGTCTCTGACGCATAACAAACTTCTGCTTACATGTCAATGTGTTGCAATTCAAACTAGTTTTTAGTAATAGTAATTGTAACTATGTATTGTCGAGATTTCAAGGGGCACCCATGGCGAATAGGTAATCTGAAATTTTGATTGGTGTTATTTTTAAAGGTTTATACCGTTATGGTTTGTTAATCGATTTGAATTTTAATAAAAAAAATACTATTTTATATGTGTAAATACAGCCTTTGACGCTAGCGGTTTAGCCTGTAACGTCATAGAGGAACAGCACACTCACCTGCTAAGTGAGATGAAGCAGAAGTAGGCTCCATCGAGCTGGTCCCATTGCTCCCACATCCCAAATATCATGGAGCCGAACATTATGTACCTGGAAACAAACAGCGAAAGAAATTTGTCAAGATCGTAGCAAGTGGAAAGAAGTGGTCTCTGCCTACCCCTCTGGGAAACAGGCGTGATTTAATGTATGTATGTATGTAAACAGACAATGTAAGTAGGTAAGTAAGTAAGTAAGTACCTATTTATTCATTGTAAACTGTGTACAAAAGATGGCAAATAAAATGACAATAGCATCAACAGCTGCCCATTGCGAGCATACAATTTTTGTGACTTATATCTAAAAACACATGAATTTAATAATTTATACATGTATCATGGACAAAGAATTCGTTTAGATCATAAAATACATTATGGATAAGCCATTTTTTTAACTTAAATTTAAAATAATTGCCCTCTAACATGTCCACTTGCTTATCTGCATATATTGGTTCTCCTATGGAATGCCTAATCGTCATTTGTCCTAGTCCATCATTTGCCCGAATTTCCGTTTATACTAAAGCAATTTTCATTAAAAAAAAATTTTTTTAGTACCGAACCTAACCTAACCTAGCCTAAACAACCCGTAGATATAATTGGAAAACTTAAAAAGTTGCCTAATTCATCTGAAAACCACATACATACATACATAAACTCACGCCTTTATTCATAGAGTGGGGTAGGCAGAGCTACAGAATTACCAACAACTCTAAAAACTTGTTAATAATTCTATAACCACATTTTGCAGTCTTAGGCTAAGATGTGAAAACCAGATTAGGGCAAATGAAAATTCAGACAAACGATGTTAGGAATTCTGAGGGAGACCCATACATATCATATCAAACTCTTCCGTGAAAAACAGACAACACACAGCCTATTTCGCTAAACCTAGGGACAAGCAATTTATAAAAAATGGTTTTTGGGGTGCCCTAGGAGTGCATAATTAAGAAAGTATTTTTGACCCCATTCGGGAAGAATTAGGGAGAGTAGCGGCAAAATAATTAAATGCGTGTGAAGTCGCGGGGAACCTCTAGAAATTATTAATATTAAGCATATTAATAACCATTGTCAACTATAGTACAAGGAATTGGATTACTCCGAAAACGTGTCAAACCTTTTAACAGGGGGGTTATTTTGACATAGCAATGCAGTTCTGTTTACGCTGAGAGAAAAGTATAAAGCTATTCATCCTTTACGCTCAACATAAAATGAACTGCATAGCTATGTCATAATAACCGCTCAGGTGTTTTTTATACATACAGAGGACCAAAACACTTACCTACTTCAATTTTATAAGTACATGATATTCGTCATACAACTTTATCAAAGCATCGGGAACAAATGGATGTACTTTTATCACCGGAATGAGAATTTTCCCACATAGAGGTCCCGAGGATCCCTTGGGTATGTCAGCCAGCTAGATCCAACCCAGTTTAAGCCCTTGAATTATCTAAATTTTACTGCGTAAAAGGTCAAAACTGATTTACTGTTTTTAAATAAATCATAACCACCGACGCAAAACGGTTTATTTGGTGCCAGAAACAGTACTTACGTACGTTTGACGACGCGCTGGCCTAGTGGTCAGTGACCCTGCCTACGAAGCTAGTGGTCCTGGGTTCGAATCCCGGTAAGGGCAGATATTTGTGTGATGAACGCGAATATTTGTTCCTGAGTCATGGATGTTTTCTATGTATTTAAGTATATATTTCTCTATATAAGTATTTATATCGTTGTCTAGTAGTACCCATGGTACAAGCATAAGTACCTTAGTTTGAGACTAGGTCAATTGGTGTGAGATTGTCTCCTTATATATTTTATTTTATTTTACTAGATGTTACTTTATTGCTCTAAGAATAAAGCGTTTGACATTGTGACGTTTTTGAATAAAAAACACCAGAGTAAAGATACAACAAAATACAGATGTAGTGAATAATCTTTTCCCATCGTTTTTGGTCGGATAACATCGTATTTATCTTGCTCTCTCAGTTGGCATATTGATGGGTACTGAAGCTAATTGGGATTGTTCATATTTTTACAATTACTTCAATTCGAAAACCATTTCGAGGAATAGGGTTTTAAAGCCGTTCTGCATTATTATTTTGGATATTTCAGCAAATGTATAACCCTTTGTTTGACTTTCGTTTTCGGTTTGAAGCCCTCGGTGTATCTTAAGGGTTAGGCGAAAACCGCTTGAAATAGTATGTTTTAATAGACTATTACAATCCCTTTTTTTCATTAAATATCATTTAATTGTTGTAATTTATTAGAAACTGCTATCCCAAATTTAAAATAATCATGTCATCCATACAAATGTCTGTTAAATAAATAAAGATATTTCAACAAAACTATTGGGTCAAATACAAAATTAATGGAATTGGTGTCTTAAAATGTTCTATTCTTTCGAATTAGAAAGTAAAAACCGTGAGTTATTTTTTTTGGTCAATCCTAATTGAGAAAGCTAGATAAATACGAACATATCCGACAATAAACGATGGGAAAGGATTAATATTCACTACATCTGTACCAATATACCCATCCGTCACCTCCGTTTGACACCCCATCAATCCAATACAGCGTGTATCCAAAACAAAATAAACGAAGTGATACTTGTACAGCGAAACTAATATCCAGCCAATTTTGTAGGTGACTACCAATGCGGGAGAGAAGCCAGTCCGTTCGTTGAAAAAAGACGCGCGGTTCTATCGTTATTTTAAATATTTTTATGGCACAAGTGAATAGAGTGACATATAGACTTGTAGGATTTTATAAGGTGTTAATAATACATTGTGTATTAAGGGTGGTAAAGAAAGAATTACAAACGAGAGTCTGTTAGAAGGCCGAAGCTGGAGGCTGAGGGCTTTAATGACTTGAGCTGTGTAATTTCCTTTACCACCCGTGTAACATACAATGTTTTTCATCACAATTGCGAGGAAATGAAATAAAATCAGACAAAAGATCCTATTTGCTATTGGCCGTAATGTACTGATATACCTATTCAATCAAAAAATATATCAGTACATTATGGCCAGTAAAAATTGTGGGAAACGTCAAAAATATGTTACACTTTAGTACCTTGCCTATTTAACGTAATCTTTAAACTGTCACATGAACTTGTCACACCGATTAAAGTGACAAGATAATAAAGTGTACACATATTTTTTACTTCGACTGTACCGTTAAAATGATAGACTACAAGCATCAAATTTGGGATGATGCCTGCGTACAATCCCTGAAGAAAAACAACAAATACTAAAAAATTTACAAGTGTGCGATGGACTCGCGATGATTCGATTAGAAATAGAATTCAAATCGGAATACAATAATACCTTACCTAGGTAGGTGTGAGGCGGTACGGAACCCTCAGCGCGTGACTCAGACTGGCACTTGACCGGTTTTTCTTTGTGTTTAACATCACGTAAACATTTATTTTTATTTTAACTACAAAGTTGTTTTCTCTGGCTCTCGCTAGAAATCCAATAAGTCTTTCACGGTTGAATGCATTCGTTTTTACAATGGAATAGCGAGCGAGCTTACAGAAAGTTCAAATGGCCAGTCTAGAAAGCACAGCATCGATTTAAAGCTTTCAATGTTCTTAAATGATGCATAAAAACTTAGAACGACTTTAAAACTCGTTATCTGCCGAGCCTTGGATGTGGTTCATTAATTTCTAGGAAATACTATATTTTTAGGGTTCCGTTTGTTAGGGATTTGTTACGAGAGAGTTTAATGTTGTAGTTAAGATCAAATAACTATGTTTATTTCAACTTTGATCAAAGCTAACCTAAGCATTTGTAGAGAGTGAGTATTCACTGGGAAAAAGAACGTCGAACGCATCTAAGTTATCATAGCTAAAGATGAGCTAAAGTCGTTAAAGATCCCTCACTGCAGGACTTCTACGGGGGGCGGGACTATAGTACTAGTCAATCATGATAGTGATATGAGTACGTATCACTATCATAAATAGTAGCCATGATAGACACGCACACGCTAATAGGCACGGTGATGGTCTTCGCATCAAACGTGACGTAGCTAAACTCGCTGGTGATGCTCTCGCTTCGTGGCTCCAACCACCGGTCTGGGTTTGACTATGGCACTAGTCAACCATGATAGTGATACATACCCAACCATGATAGACGCGCACACGCTGATAGGCACGGTGACGGTCAGCGGATCAAACGTGACGTAACTAAACTCGCTGATGACGCTCTCGCTTCGTGGCTTCAACCAGCGGTCTTGGTTTGACTATGGTACTTCTGAACCATGATAGTGATTAGTGATACGTACCCCACCATGATAGACACGCACACGCTGATAGGCACGGTGATCATCTGCGCATCAAACGTGGCGTATCTAAACTTGCTGGTGACGCTCTCGCTGCATGGTTCCCACCAGCGATGAGGAGTTTGACTATGGTACTAGTGACCCATGATAGTGATACACACCCAACCATGATAGACACGCACACGCTGATAGGCACGGTGATGGTCTGCGGATCAAACGTGACGTAGCTAAACTTGCTGGTGACGCTCTCGCTTTGTGGCTCTAACCAGCGGTGAAGGGTTTGACTATAGTACTAGTTAACCATGATAGTGATACATACCCAACCATGATAGACACGCACACGCTGATTGGCACGGTGATTGACTGCGCATCAAACGTGACGTAGCTAAACTCGCTGGTGGTGCTCTCGCTTCGAGGCTTCAACCAGCGGTGGGGGTTTGACTATGGTACTAGTCAACCATGATAGTGATACATACCCAACCATGATAGACACGCACACGCTGATAGGCACGGTGATGGTCTGCGGATCAAACGTGACGTAGCTAAACTCGCTGATGATGCTCTCGCTTCGAGGCTTCATCCAGCGGTCGGGGTTTGACTATGGTACTAGTCAACCATGATAGTGATACATACCCCACCATGATAGATACGCACACGCTGATAGGCACGGTGATTGACTGCGGATCAAACGTGACGTAGCTAAACTCGCTGGTGACGCTCTCGCTTCGTGGCTCCAACCAGCGGTCTGGGATTGACTATGGTACTAGTCAACCATGATAGTGATACATACCCAACCATGATAGACACGCACACGCTGATAGGCACGGTGATTGACTGCGCATCAAACGTGACGTAGCTTAACTCGCTGGTGACGCTCTCGCTTTGTGGCTCGAACCAGCGGTCGGAGCTTGACTATGGTACTAGTCAACCATGATAGTGATACATACCCCACCATGATAGACACGCACACGCTGATAGGCACGGTGATGGTCTGCGCATCAAACGTGACGTAGCTAAACTCGCTGGTGACGCTCTCGCTTCATGGCTCCAACCAGCGGTTGGAGCTTGACTATGGTACTAGTGAACCATGATAGTCATACATACCCAACCATGATAGACACGCACGCGCTGATAGGCACGGTGATCGACTGCGGATCAAACGTGACGTAGCTAAACTCGCTGGTGACGCTCTCGCTTCGTGGCCCCAACCAGCGGTCTGGGTTTGACTATGGTACTAGTCAACCATGATAGTGATACATACCCAACCATGATAGACACGCACACGCTGATAGGCACGGTGATCGACTGTGCATCAAATGTGACGTAGCTAAACTCGCTGGTGACGCTCTCGCTTCGAGGCTCCGACCACCGGCGGTGGGGCGGCGCGCGCGGGGGGAGCGGCATCGACATACTGCGTAGGTAGTCTGGTCTCCTGGGAATTGGAAATGCCACGTGTCAGTTAAAAGCATACTAAATCCGTCTGCTCAATCCACAAAATCTTCATATACATAGTATAAAACAAAGTCGCGTCGTCTGTCCCCTGTGTTGTACGCTTAGATCTTTCAAACTGCGCTACGGATTTTAATGCGGTTTTTATCCATAGATAGACTGATTCAAGAGGAAGGTTTTTATGTATAAACTGAAGCGAAGCGAAGGCGGATCGCTAGTTCGGAATAAATAATTCTTCTTCTGGTGCCTCTCTTATTACTGAAGGTTGATTATCAATTTATATTGTTCCTTTGCGAAGCAAAACAACTTTACTGGGTTAGGTTTCTATTCTACTCGGCAAAACCATATTGCCTTAGTGATGTTATTGTACTGTCAACTTCACGATAGCTCTTATTGACTTGACAGTAAATGGCGGCAGAGTTAAAAAAAATACTGTAGGGTTATTATAACGTATCTGTGCAATTCATTTTACGCTGAGAGAAAAGGACAGAGTTATGTAACTGCCGTAGCTCCGTCCTTTAGGCTCACCGTAAAATTAACTGCATAGCCATGTCATAATAACCCCCCTGTACTGCATATATCCTGCGCTCATGCTTGTATAAAGCTAGTTTTTAAATTCTTAGTGCAATTTGAAATGTAAAAGTGCATTTGAATGTTTGTTCCTTCTTCACGACCTAACACCTCAACCGACCATTTGGTACCTACAGAGTTTTTTTACAGTCCAGAAACGGACATAATCTACTTTTTATCCTGGAAAATAGGACAATTCACGAAGGTACGGTGATAAACGACGGAGTCACGGGCAATTAAGCAAATTTTCAATTATTTGAATTTCAAATAGCGATAGAACAAAAATGGACAACGACCCCTTTGTCGTAAAGCAATTAGGTGAACCTAAGGGAAAACAAAAGACGTCACATCCAATGAATTACCTAAACAAATTGAAATTCATGAACTATTCTCAAATGAAACGTTTGCTCTGCCAATTAAGCGGAACACAATCTTCCCGCAAACCAGGAGAAACAATGGCAATTACCTTAAAAGCTGAAGGAAACTAAGGAGGCAAACAAGTCTTTAGTTATAATATTAACTAGCGACCCGCCCTCGCTTCGCTTTATATCAGTATTCTGCAACACCCGGATACAATCCCGAATTTATTATACATAAAAACCTTCCTCTTGAATCACTCTATCTATTGATTTGCATTTAAAATCGTTGCGTAGTTTGCAAGATCTAAGCGTATAAACAGAAGGACAGTCGGCGGGGAGCGACTTTGTTTTATACTATTTAAAGATTAAGAGAAAGTGAGAATTGTGTGAGTTTGTAGCTATCCTAGACGTATACGAACGTCCTATACGTCATAGTATGCACATAATCGAATACCATTTATTTTTCGTCACGAAGACCTTTAAATTTGTTTCATTACTAAAATCTTCTATTTTCAAAAAACAAAAAAAAGGAAAATTATTTCCACCTTGGGCGTTAACACTTGAATCCCTCACTACGCTCAGGATTCTATTTTAGAACCCTTGCTTCGTTCAGGATTCAATGCACGCCCTCGCCGTAAATATGTTACTTTGCTCCCTTGTGACACAATCTGATATTTTTAAATCATTTTTAAGGTACGTCATTCCGGATGGACATTGGCTAGTTTTAATATTTGCATAAAATGGAGCAATACTGGGGCGAGACGCTTGTTATAACATATTTAACTTGTTCTAAATTGCGCAGGAGTTAATTATCTAGTTCCTTTAGGAGATGACCTATGTAAATCTAGGTCAATCGAGCTGTGGAAGTCTGGTGACGAACAAAAACACTCAAAACCACTGATTAAAGGGTTCAAAAGCAAGCTATCCAAACAGGGGGGTTATTATGACATGGCTTTGCAGTTCATTTTTCGCTCACCGTAAAAGCTATGTCATAATAACCCCCCCAGATCCTACAACTCAAAAGAGAAAAGACTTACAAAGTTACTAGGATACTAACTGGCCACTGCAAACTGAACAGACATCTGTTTGTAACGGGTATGAAACGTGTCGCGACATGCAGGCTCTTTCAGGAGACAGAGGAGACAGCAATGCACATCCTCATGCGGACCACTAATGCGCAACAGAAGTATCTGCCTAGGGCGAAAAATTATGGACCCACAACGGTAAAGCATCTGGAAATTCATAGACGCAAAGGGCCTTTGTAGTGAGCTCTAAACAAAGGGCTGCTGCAAAACCTCGCAATGGTCGAAGCGGCACTCATCTTTTTTTACTATATTTTTCCACAGTTGTCATTTTTAGATGTACACAATCACTAAAAATGGCGATTATCCTCCATTCACAAACATGGTGATGGATGGTTAGGGGTTTCCAAAGTAAATTAAAATAATACTTTGGTCCCTAGAGACTGATAAGGAGCTTTAGTCCCAATATGCAGAGACTAAAATATCAAAGTTAGCAATAAATTAAAGGAATAAGTTCGCCTTTGTACTTACATTCTAATTCAGTAAATATTATTTTTGACTTTCTGTTTTTTGTACAATAAAGTGTTTACATACATACATACACAATTATTTTTTTACTATATTTTTCCACAGTTGTCATTTTGAGATTATTTCCACGCCCTTAAAATTGTCTATACGAGTACACAATCACTAAAAATGGCCATTATCCTCCATTTACAAACACGGTGATTGGATTTCTAGAGGACGGTTTCCAAAGTAATTAAAAAAAATACTTTGATCCCTAGAGACTAATAAGGAGCTTTAGTCCTGATATGCAGAGACTAAAGTAACACAGTTAGGGATAACTTAAAGGAATTAGTTCGCCTTTGTATAGTAGATTGTATAACTAGGGTCAAAAATAAGCCATAGTACCCCGAGATGGTTATTTTCCCGAGCAAAGCGAGGGAAAATTGTGCGAGGGGTACCTAATATGGCTTTTAGACCCGAGTTATACACTCTACTTTTCACTTCGATTGTGAGATAATAAAAGAATTATACAAAAGTAAAAAAAATTATTAGCTGAGCTGTCAATACTTTCGATTTTTTGGACTTAAATCCATCGGATAATCTTTTCAAGAAAACGGTTAAATTTGTGTAAGTTTTTAAGTTTACTTGGTGCTTCGATTGCATCGTTGTTTTCAGCATTGACCATATACTCCACAGTGTCGAGGACTTATATTTCATGGAAAGCTCATCAAAATAATTAAGAAATACACCTTCACTGTTAGAATCAACTTGCTTTTCATTTTTCCATTGTGTAAAATTATTGTATGCCCTTAAATAGTTTTCACGGGCAAATTATTTTCAATCAGTTTTTTTGGCCCTTTTCTCCATTATTGTATTCGGCGTAAGTTGCAATTCATTTTCATTTGACGACATCTTAAAATTAACAATGATTATCCACCCACAATGTATTCCGCGGCAAAATATTGTTTTAATTTGGCGGCGTGTTTTTTTTTAAACTACTTTGACACAGATACAAAATATAGACTAAACGGAGCTGACCGAGTGAGTATTTAGCGCTTTAAAGCGTAGCTCAAACGATTTATGATATTTTAGCAATTGTAAAATAGGTACTAAAAAACACCTAATGTTTTGAGAAAAAAAATCTGTTACCTGATTGTTCGATTTTAATATAGCTTTATTATGGTTGGTTGATATCAAATACATTTTTCTTTTTAAAGATTTGAATTAGTTAACGAGTGTACGTACCAAAAAGAACCTAACGTTCCGACTGACAGTCGATGTGTATTGTGGATTTAATTTGGTGAAGTATTTTGATTGGTCAAATTAAGATGTTTTGTAAATGTAAATCATTCTATTTTCAATTTCATATTTTCCCTAGTGAAAATATATATGTATATTATATTTTCCCTCGGTTGTACATGTATCACTTGAGTCTCGCTTGATAAGTCTAATTTGACAAACTTTTTGAGCATGAGAAGTGAAAAATACATTCCATGTTCTGTAAATATTGAATTTGAATTTCTGTATTTAGTACAATAAAGTGTTTACATAACATACATTTTTTGTTGTATTTGTATCACTTGACTTAGTATTAGTATATATTGTCCAATTTAATTATTTGTTATGCCTGCTACTTTCATTTTATTTTAATTTTTAAAGAACATAGATCAATGCATGTAAATTTTAATGTAATTTATAATGCTATTGTTTTATGCAATAAATAAACTAAACTTAACTAAACTAAACTAAAAACATTTTAAGAGCAGCATGAGAAGTGTTTTTTTTTCATTGCTTTAGTTGTAGTTTGACTCGTTGTAGGTACTAAAGAATCTAGACCAAAGTCAAGTAAAAGTTTTCTCTCTTTAGCGCTATAAAAGCCTCACATTACGTCATTTAGCGGCTTCTATTGTCAGGTTAAAGTGGTTTAAATCGTCCATTAGAGACCTTTCAGGCGATTAGCCCCAACCCTTCTAAGGGCGCTTCAGACTGCCGCGATTGTGTGTCGACCTTTGTGATTCCTTTGAAGTTGGACTTTGATAGTGTTAGATTAGATAGATAGAAAGTTTTTGTTGATACTTTAACGGTTGTTGGATAAGCCGCTAAGGGGTTATTGGTTAAGTGGTATATAAGCGATTTAATTAGCTTTGAAACATAAAAGTTTGTTATTTTTTCGTAAAGTTGCGTGTTTTAATTAATTTCTTTATATGCTAGGTTCGACTAAGGGGATTAGGTAAGGGTAAATGGGTCATTATTCGAGCGTTTCAACCGCCTCACTTTTGTGGACATATTTTTGAAGAATTGGGTGTCTATTTTGATGCTGTTTTTGGATATTTGTTAAATGTCCGGTAAACTTAGATATCTAACCAGAAACGAACTCGAAATCTGCAGCCACTTGTACAAAAATGTGACCACGAAAGTGATTCGGAACAAACGCCTAAATCATGACCCAAATATTTGGTGTGATGAGCACTGTCGTTTTATGTGCGTTTTCAATGTTATCTTTATTTATAATTTTTTATTTTTTATAAAAGTGTGTTTATTATAATTGTGTAGTACACACAGCCAGTTTATTTTAGGACTAAATAAATTAGGGCCTGTTTCACAATTGACGAGTAAATTTATCTGCCATCGAAAGATGGCTCTCTCTTTATCTATTTTTAAGTGTAATAAGAAAAAAAGGGATAACTTTATCTGTCAAATATGCTTTATTGTCTCCTGGTATTTACTTTATTTTTATCTTTGATTTTATGCGTTTTTTATTAATAATTAGTTAGTAAATAAGATGGAAAATCGTTTTAATCTAAAACTGAACTGATTTTGCCCAAGCCACAAACAGAAGCGGCTACATAAATAACGACAGTACAATGGCTTTGCAGTTAAGTTCTCAACCAATTCACTTAGCTATGCTATTACAATTCAAAACGGGACTAAATGAAAATCCGTCATAATTAAGTGAAACTTTAATTATTTGCCCCAACCAAAGCTCGACTTAAATCCAACAACATTAGTATTCAGCTATATTAAAAGTGCCATAGACCCATGATCGTGTCATGTTTCTATGAGGACTCGAGTTTAGGGCATGTAAAGTTAGTTTTCAATTTTACGACAATAGGTTTTGTAAATTAATATTTCAGATTGTTATTACAGGCACAAAGCAAAGTCTAAGTCAAATATCTTTTCAGCTGTCGCGCCTGAATTTCCATTCCATTTTAATGGTACTTAAAGGGATTACAATTAGGTTTTGTACCCTAGAAGTTAATTGTTATTTTTGCCTTATAAAAGCTGTTATAAAAGTTATTTGAAGACCATTAATTAATAAATAAGCTCTAATAAATAGCATACAAACTAAATAACACTTAGGACATTTGGTTCTATAACTGCAAGTAGTGTGTAGTACTATATTATACTGTAACTTAATATACGTATAATAAGTAGATTTAAGAAGTTAGCATCCCTAAAGATTCAAATATCTCCAAATAATGTAAAGCGTTGTTTTCAATTTCTTAGTAATTTAATGTTCCAAAGTTTAGGGGCGAGAATGTGTATTGCTAAATATTATGTGAATTGGAACGCAGCCGATTCTTTCTGTCTCTTTCTAAAAAATAGCTATCTCTATCTTCCTTTCAACATGGCGGCCCAGCCGGGTGTCGCTCTGCTCTTGTTGCAACTATAAAAAGTATTGTAAAACTAATAAATAAATAGTAACGTGCTAAAGTCAGTGAGTTTTCTTAATATCCGGCACCAAACCCAAAATACACAACAAAAGCTATAGCAAAATAGATCTCTAAAACATTTTTAAACTTTTAGATTTAGTTTTTTTTGTATTTACAACAAAAAAAAACAATTAAATTAAAACACAACATTAAACGACGCCTGTATCCCAGAGGGGTCGGCAGATACCACTTCTTTCCACCTACTACGATGACAAATCTCAATCAGTAATATTAACTTTTTTTAATATCCTGCCTGTTCCGTGTTTTGTTTAAGAAGAAGAAGAAGAAATACATTTATTCTCATACAATAAGACACACATATTATATACAAATGTATAAGAAAACAGTGAAGGTAACAGGGATAGCACGCAATCCACGTGGCAGTGAAACAGGCACTGGGTCAGCAAAATGTTATTTGTATGTTTGAATAAAGAGTATTTGTATCGTATTGCGTTTGTCAATAATGTATCATTGTCTTGTACAGTCAAATTCATAAATATGTATACGCTTTAGTACCTTGTGACAATTCATACATGGCAGTTTACACAGGACATTTTAATAGACAAGTTACTTTAGGATTCTTTTATTTCTAGCGACCATCCCTTGCTTCGTTTCTGTTTATTTGTATGAGGTTTCTGTAACACACTTATATAAACCAAAATTAATAATACATAACATCCTTCTACTAAAAAAACTGATGGTAAAAACTGCATACAAATCCATTGCGTAGGATATGTCAGCGGGTATATCGAGATACAGACGCGGAAAGCCACTTTGTTTTATACCATGAATGTAAAGAAGGTTTGCACCTTTTCGTGATGTATTGATCAAAACAGTATCAACTCAAAATACATGCTAGGTTTGTTTCAAGTCCATAGAAGTTGAATTAAAGTCTTTTTTTCTGTTGCGCAGTTGTAAATATAAATATAAGGGGACAATCTCACACCAATTGACCTAGTCCCAAACTATAAGCTCTAGGCTTGTACTATGGGTACTAGACAACGATATAAATACTTATATAGAGAAATATATACTTAAATACATAGAAAACATCCATGACTCAGGAACAAATATTCGCGCTCATCACACAAATATCTGCCCTTACCGGGATTTGATTGCAGGACTCCTAGCTTCGTAGGCAGGGTTCGTGGGTAGTTGTATTTTAAGTTACTACTGTTTTGATCTGGAAGTGAGATATCTTATGCCTACCTTTGGAATCTAGGGGGAGGTAGTGACTTTCTGTAATTGGGAGTCTCGTCGAACTCGGAGTCAGGGGTCCTGGGACGCCTCCGCCAGTGTTCAGGGCACTCTATGCTCTCCACGTCACTGAGCTCTATCTGAAAAAAAAAAGTTATTATAGTCGTTATAATTTTATCCTTAGGGTAAACTTGCTGGTTAAATTAAACCTTATCACACAAATTTTAGTCTGTGTACGTTTATAATAAATTCATGCTGGCTGGAAGTGGTCCTCTAGAAAATTAGAGATTCGCATAAACCCCTAATTTAATGTAAAAGGGTCAATGCCGTCATTTAAAAATAAATAAGTAGAAATTGTAAGAAACTATGAAATAAAATGTGCTACAAATATTAACTTTAACAATTCTTTTTTTTATTGTGTTCATTTTTGTCAGGATAAGGTTTATATTAATAATCCACCGGAAATGTTTGTAATTTGCAGTAGGGGCGAAACCGCTGGCGGGACCCCCCGCAAAATACAAAATTTTATAAACTACCAAATAAAAACGCTATTACAAATATATATTTTCATTCTAAAGCTAAAACGGCTCCTTTTTGCTCAAGAGTCAGAAACGAAACTTTCCAGTCCTTTTGATCATTAGATACTTTAGAGAACTGTGGCCATTGAAATTTATTCGTATTCCTAACAGCGAGCTTGTAAATTTCCAGCTGCAAACATAGCAAGCGTGCAAATAGTGGCGGGGTCGCGAAATATATTCATGCCCCAGGCGACAAATCTCGCCACAAATATTCAATTCGTGTGTCCCGGGTATTTTTCACAATTTGTTTGGATCCCGGTCACTTTATTTGTTTGGCAATTCCAGTGTTGGCTGGCTTGTTACAGCATTGATGTTAGCAAAAGGGAAAAAGGGAGTTTGTTGATGTTGAAAGATAGTGATGGTTTAAAATCGACGTCCCTTTTGCAGGAAATTTGCGTAATTTATAGTGTGCTTGCATTTTGTTCATACTGAAGGCCTGAATTTACGATATTTTTTGTGACTATACCTTTGACTCTTCTTTATATTTTACAAGCTTTTATTTTACTATGCCCGCAGTAGTGACTGTAGGAATGAACGGAATGGAGAACCGAAGGAATGTCTGTGTGACGATTGGCTGTGAGCGGATAAGAACGAATGAGTGAAAGGGGTGAGTGAAACAAAGGAGGACGAATGAAAATGGCTGTGCTGTGCGCTTATCAAAAGACGAGTTCAATACGATTAAATTACTTTAAAATTAGAAAATAACTTGGTTTTGGTGAAATAAACATTTTATCAACGGTTGGCTGTTTATACCATACCTGTGTTCTCAGCCGCACGACCCTTCTCCTGGAGAAGCCAGGACACCCTCGGCAGAGGCAGACCAGCGCGTAGATGCACTTGAACCAGCGTGCCAGCAGCTCGCCTGCAACAGTACACTTGGTTAAAAAGATAAAACATGTTTATTCAGTATACTTACTGGTACTTTGACGTCAAAAATCTACCGGCGCTTCCCAGGAAACTCAACCGACACTAGGTTGTGAAATGAAATGAAATTGATTGCATATGGAATTTGGGTTCAAAATCATGCAGATACCTACATTTGCCAGAGAGTTGTGTAGTCTCACCAAACCCTGCCTTTACAGGCGTATACGCATTTAAACAATTTTAAACATTTAAACACTTAAGGTTTTTATCTATAATATATTCTGTTTTATGTACGGGTGTTACAGGAAACTGACATAAACCGAAGCGAAGCGAGGGCGGGTCGCTAGTAAATACATAGAAAACATCTAAGGGTCGTATTAATAAACTATTTTCAACTCTAATGCTCGTCTCGAGATATGTCAAAAATGACAGGGCTCTTTGGTTTGACGTTTATTTCGACGTATCTTGTGACGGGCCTCTCAGCCAAGATGTGTTTATTAATACGGGCCTAAGACTGAGAAACTACTCGCGCTCATCATACAACATCTGCCCTTACCGGGATTGAATCCGGGACCACTAGCTTTGTAGGTAGACAAAGCTAGCGGTCAGTATCAAATAGGCGTATGGGTCGTTAAAAAAAACGTAAACGCAAGCAGAAGTAGCTTTGTGTAGCACAAGTGCAAATGTAAACTAAATACATGTGTGGATACCAGAGTAGAGACTTACCGACGTTAGCGAGGTAGAGCAGGAAAAGAGGCATTCCCAGCAACGTGTACAGGATCGTAGTTATCTTGCCCCAACTCGTGCGCGGCGAGATGTGGCCGTAACCTGAAAGAATTATAAAACTATCAAACAAGTTTTTCTTTCCGAAATGGAGACTACGAAAAAAGTCAGTTGGTGTACTTATAGTATAGCGGATAGATATCTTGTGCCACCTTTCCGACTGCATCAGAATCTTAGCCATCATGGTACTGCATCGTCATCACGCTCACATTATAATGTATACATGCAGTGTGTTACCAGCAACCTGGCTTTTTGCAAAGTAGTGTAACTATTACGTGAATTTAATTAATAAACAAATTTTCAGGCTTGGGTAACTTTCTAACAAAATTTTAATTGCCGGCAATGTAAAGCACAGCAATTTGACAAGTGTAAATGACAGTCGACCGATACTTTTTCAAAATGTAAGTGCAGGATTTCAACTAAACACAATGACCAAATAAACAACAGGTTGTTGCTTACACCATTCAGAAGATCATACTTACTATTTATATCGAGAAATAAATACTAAAATGTTGTGTCTGAAATGGTCCGGCTAAATACAATTCGATGCTGATAGACGTGACACCCTAGAGGTCCAGTGGTCTCATTCCTACCTATAGCAGTGATGACTGTGAGTGAGTAGAGGAATGCCGAGGAGAAGCTCCACTGCCGCGGAGGTCGGCTGCCGTCCCACCCTCGCCGCACCGCCAGCACCACTTTGCCTTGGTACTCTTGCATCTTGATACTTACCCTGGAAAAGAGGCACACTTAGGGCACTTTAGGTTTATGTAAAACAATTAAAACACTTTCTTTTAAAATCGGCTTTTTATAGTGTGAAGGAGTTTTATAATAAATAATTTAATTTATATAAGTATAATTGTAGATAATAAATTGCATCCATTTGGTAATAAAATAACGTATAAGTAAAGGGGACATATTTTAATTGAATAATCGTGTTTTTGCTTAGGATTAGATTTTCAGTTTTTGATAATTTGTTTTAGTGTTTTGATAATTATTTTACCTAATTTATTTTTAATGTATTTTGGACGTGTGCTTTTATGCAATAAATATTTGATTTGATTTGATTTGTATTAATAAACTAATCTCAACTCTAATGCTCGTCTCGAGATATGTCTAAAATTACAGCTTTCTATGGCTTGACGTTTACTTTGACGTATCTTGTGATGACATGTGCATCTCAGCCAAGATGATTTTATTAATACGGTCCTTTGATACTCTTTCAAAAGACTGAGAGGCACAGCTGAGCCTCTAGTGTATTTATACCTACACAAAAAACGTTTCTAGTTTGAATAACAGTCACTTTCGTGTTTGAGACGGTTTGCTGCGTGAACTTATACTCGAGGCACTGGGGTGTTAATTTCTCAAAAACAACGGACGGTTGGACGAACCAGCGAAATCGCAGTGGCGAGTTTAAGTAGTCACATTTTAGCGCGTGCATTTTCAAGCTGTCTAATTAGAATATTGTCAACTAGCGACCCGCCCTCGTTTCGCTTCGGTTTATGTGAGTTTTCTGTAACACCCGTACATAAAACAGAATTTATTATACAAAAACACTTTTCTCTTGAATCACTCTATCTATTAAAAAAAACCGTATCGAAATCCGTTGCGTAGATATAAAGATCTAAGCATAGGTGCATAGGGACAGACAGACAGCGGGAAACGACTTTATTTTATAAACATTCACGAATAAAACAAATAATTTGATCGCTCTCTCAAATATTTGAGAAACGTCGAATGAATAACAAATTCTGCTTTGTTAAAAACCGTATTAATTATACGTATTCTAACTTAGTCTTCTAACATCGATTGTAAAATGTTATACCCATTAGTAGATTATTTAATTAAACGAACCTTGACGGAAAATATTCCAGAATTTCAGTTATGCTTTCGCTTCAGCGTCCGTCAAACAATTCCAATCGATTGTTAACTTTATTCGTTAATCGGAATCTCCGACGTGTATTTTACTTCTGACGTAACGATAATTACAATTTGCTCTCCGGCTATAATGGGATTTATTAATAAAAATTGAGATGTTAATTATAGAGTTGCTACGTCGTACCAACTCAGAAACCTTCGTAGACTCATGCGCATCAAATGCATAGTTTACGATTCTATAAAGGACATACAGACAAACATTATTTTTATATGTATACATAGAAGATAGATAACGTCGATGGACGATTTTTTTTTTTGGTTGGTGTTCAAGAAAATTAAAAAGTAATAATACAAACAGATAAAAGGCAAAGTATATATATAGCTAAAGCACTAAAGAAACTAGGAACAAACGTTCGAAACGCACTCACACAGACGCACGCCTCTACGAGACCGCTAAGCGGACATGGCAGTCCTATAAGACTCGAGTGTCGCGTCGAGACCAATGGTTTCCTTTGCATTTTATAATGTTTTTTTCTTCTTTCTTTTAGTTATTTGACGGATTGCTTCGCCCATCCATGATGCATTACTCTAACTAGCGTTATATTCGTTTCGTTTTTCATCTAATATATTCATGAGCGATGTCAACAATAATTATGATTGCGATATAGATGCAAGATGATATAAAACAAATTGTAATAAAGCACAAGTTGTATAAAAACTTAGTTACATACCTATGTCTTAGAGTATTGTTGAACACGTTCAACTCAAGCGCATACTGCCAGAGGCACCGCGCTGCGTTGTCCCGCTCCAACGTCATGTTGTTTGCTCGCTCCCTCTCGCTCGCACCCTCTATCGCTTGGAACATGAATGCACCTGTAACAAGTATTGTATTATGTTTTCCATATCGTCCCTTTACTTTCTCAACCTTGTATCTGATTGAACAGTAAGATTGGAAAGTAGTCTTTATATTTTAGAAAACATGAGTGCTTTTCCTATCTAAGTATATCATCAGATACGATACGATCAGATACAAGATTGAGAAAGTTAAGGGACGACATTTTTATTTATTTCAAAATATATTTACACAGCATTACCGCCGTAAAACTAATACTACTAACCTAACCTAACCTACCGCACTCGCAATCTCAATTGGCTTCAAAGCGGAACAATTGTTTTCATTTTGTATGCAGACAAGCCTTCGATTTTCAAAACGAAAACAATTGGGATTGACCAAAAAAAATAACTCACGGTTTTTACTTTCTCATTCGAAAGAATAGGCAATTTTAAGACACCAATTTCATTAATTTTGTATTTGACCCAATAGTTTTGTTTTAATATCTTTATTTATTTAGCAGACATTTTATGGATGACATGATTATTTTAAATTTGGGATGGCATTTTCTAATAAATTAAAACAATTAAATGATATCCAATGAGAAAAAGTGCTTGTAATAGTCTATTAAAATATACTATTTCAAGCTGTTTTCGCCTAACCCGTAAGATACACCTAGATGGACTTCAAGCCGAAAACGAAAGTCAAACAAAGGCTATATAAACTTTTGTCGAAATATCCAAAATAGATAAATATTTCAAAAACTTAATAATGCAGAACGGCTTTAAAACCCTGTTCCTCGAAATGGTTTTCGAATTGGAGTAATTGTAAAAATATGAACAATCCCAATTGCGGTTGCGAGTGCGTTAAGCAATAGCCCCTCTGGTTTAACTACTACAAAACCTTAAAAGCGAAGTAAATGGAAATGAATAAAACAGAACACCGATATTGTTTTCACTTCGCTCAACGTCAGAGAAGGAAGCCTTTACGCGGTTTTTATAACGGTAAGTAACTGAGATACTAAATGAAAAGTCTGACTTTCTTTTTTACTAGCCTGTTTAAAAAAAAGGAGTTACGTAAACAAAAGACTGTAAACGTAACTTTTACTGCATCATGCCATTAAAACTACCCGTGTGGTCGCCGGGTTAGAATAGTGCCACTCCATATCTTCCCGTGGATGTCGTAAGAGACGGCTAAGGGAATAAAGGCGTATAGTACTGTTAGGCGATGGGCTTGCAACCTGTCACTAATACACTGGTAAACATCTTAGCCTAAAAGTGCAAAATGTGGTTGCAGAATTATTAACAAATTTTTAGAGTTGTTGGTAATTCTGTAGCTCTGCCTACCCCACTCTGGGAATAAAGGCGTGAGTTTATGTATGTATGTATGCCGTTAAAAAGTTTAAAAGTACCGCATCAAAATCGTGGTATTGCTAACGAGCCTTGGCACTATAGTAGAGTCAATCTAGGGTGACGCCTGTGACAGTTCATATACACACGTCTTACTATAGTTTCTTTCCCCTTACTTATAAACGTGGAATAAGCTTGGTATAGTTCATGCCATGCTTTGTCCTTATCTGTAATTGTGACATTTGCATCTGACAGAAGGTGATAAAGCATGGCATAAACTATATAAGTAAGGGGGTTAGAGTTTTGATAAAAACTTATACTACATTAATACAATAGGGATGTTGACTCATGTTGAATGTTAATCGTGATCGAAGGCACAATGTAAGTATACGATTCGGTCGATATTTTTCAACAATAAATTGGTTTTTATTAGGCTATAAACCAAAACCGTCGTGTGAAAATGACACTTGACACTGTCTGTCAAGAATGTCAAGTTGGCAGCTTAAGCACGTCCTTTATTCAGCAAAATAAGGATTTTTTGGTAAATTATCTACATATAAAGACTTACAATACATTCAAATATATAGAACATTAGTTACCGTTGTGGTAAAAACAAAACACGGAAAGTTTGAGAATATAATATGCAAGTTTGAGAGTATTTTTAAAACGTCTTTATAATCTAGTAATATGGATTAAAAAGGTGGAAATTATGATACTAAAATGGAAGTATAATTTGTTACTGTATTTATTTTCTTTATACCTTTGAGACCCTTTGTAAAGTTCCGTAGTCAAGAAACCCTTTGGCAGTAACAATGAGTCCGTACTTTCACGGTCGTTAAATTTATTCCTTTTAGTACTATTCAATTGTTTTTGTACGCCAGAACAAATCAGACAAAGTTCAACTAGCAATTTTTGTCTTAAAAGAACCTTTCAATTGCGTTATTTTAAGCAATAATTAAATTTGTTTTACGTTTTTTATTCTTTATGTATTCTGTGGGGTCTTTGTAGGCCTCCCTCGGTGAAATTTAAAGTGCTTAAAAAGATGGAAATTAAGTTCTATGTACATACATACATACATTAAATCACGCCTGTTTCCCAGAGGGGTAGGCAGAGACGACTTCTTTCCATTTGCTACGATCTTGACAAATTTCTTTCGCTTCTTGCTCATTCATACATCGAGTCATGCACGCACGTCGGTTTCGGGTACGTATGAGGTAAATTAACCTTAATCTTAATTAAACGGTAGGAAAAAAAAAAAGTTTTTCACTTTTGAACATTAGAATACATAGAGGCGACCCAAATATGAGCCAGGTGGAAGAAATCAGGTTAAAACTTGTTTGTTTAGTGTCATAGAAGGGATACCGCACAAAATATATACTTTGTATAAGATTACAGTTTAGCCATCCTAAGAGGGTCGATTTGACAGCTGTCATCTTAGTACAATATATAACCTCAAACTCATTTGTACTCAGATGACAGCTGTCAAATCGGCCATCTTAGAACGGCCAAACTGTAGATAAAATAAGATCTTTGGATATTAAATTTCTAAAAACAGAGTTTACTTGCATGCGGACGCTGTTAAATAAAGAGCTGTCCGTTAGTCCCATTTTCAGATTGTTTAAAACTTTTGGAAATTATATCACCATGTGCTTAAATAAATAAATTAACATGGGTAATTTAATTAATTTTGTTATTTAGTGATAGAAAAAAAATCAAGGTTTATATCGACAAATTTTGCAGGATATATGACTGCCATAGATTTGCCTGCTGGTTGACCAATCATTGTACACACAGCAACACAACAACTTCAGAAATCTGAAATATTGCGTGAAAGAGAGTCGCACTAGAATCGAATGTTGTTGACATAATACACATATATACATCTCTTTCTTTTTCTCTCTGCTCCGTCTTTAATGGTTAGTTAGGTGTGTTGTTGTGTGTACTATAACATAAACGTATTTAACATATATTAGAAAGAAATAAAAACTCTTATCCACTTTTAACGACAAAGTTCTATCGTGACTCAACAATTACAAGGAAATCAACGACTAACTTCATTTACATTGACATCCTTGTTAAGTTCACCCTTAAATTATCATCATCATCATCAGCCGCAAGACGTCCACTGATGGACAAAGGCCTTCCCCAAGGTATTCCACAACGAACGGTCCTTTGCTGCTGTTATCCAGCGGTTTCCCGCGACCTTCATCTGCGGGTGGTAGGACCTTGTGCAGGGTCCGTCCGGATCGCTACCACCATCTTATCCATTAACCTACCGCCAAACAGCAGTGTTCGCATTGTTGTGTTCCGGTTTGGGGATAAGCCAGCCGGTGAAATGATTAGCATAGAGGCATTCCATGTTAGTCCGCAGGGTTGGCAACGCATTTGCAGTCTTAGGATTGCATTGCAGTCTTGTGAATGCGAATGTCTATGGGTCACAGTTTCCACCTATAGCAGGTTGCCTGTGTGCTCGTTTGTCTTCTCTATGCCATGAAAAAAAAAATGTGGAAGGCCTCCCGACACTTTGTCTCCCAGTTCGCGGTCGCCACTCTAGAACCTTCCCGCTCCAATGGCCATCGGTTCTACGAGCAACTAAACTATCCATACTAATATTATAAATGCGAAAGTTTGTCGGTCTGTCTGTCTGTTACCTCTTCACGCTTAAACCGCTGAACCGATTTAGGTGAAATTTGGTGCAAAGATAGGTTGAATCCTGGGAAAGGACATAGAATAGTTTTTTTCTCGAAATTCATCCCCTAATGGGGTGAAATAGAGGATGAAAATTTGCATGGAGCTATGATATTTATATCATAAACGAGTTCCACGCGGAGGGATTCGCGGGCAGACACTAGTAATATTATATAATTTATTTCAACAATACAAAATTTACGCGTGACTAACTCCTAAAAAGCCACTTGACATCGCTAAGCCAACTTTTCACAATAGAACTACCAAATTAATCGATTTTGGACGCTCTAATACTCCATCACCGAACACTGAACAAAACCTTTCAAGGAGCCAATGAACTGTGAACCTTTTCACTGGCTCTAATGACTCAAAACTCTATTCTTTGTGCTCATAATAACATAGCTAAATCATGGAATCCTTGCGTTCACAGTAGTGTGTGTGAGCGTATACAAACATGCTAGGGTTTGTTGTCATAGCACGCCCAGACTAAAGCAAGATATGGAGTTGCCATTAATATTTAAAATCGCCTCGTGCTTATATTCAATTATTCATTGCATTCTATAATCGAATACTACGAAGTATTAGATTAAAGTATAACTAGTCGAAGATAGAACGTGAGCAATAAAAAAATACTTTTTGAATCTCCTTTACCTATGTTTTGTTTAATTCCTGGATGTTCAGGTATTTCGCAATATTATTTTTTCGTTTTAAAATATATTTTTCTTGCATGTTTAACTGTATACTAGACGTGATAATGTTCTATTTAAATTAGGTTCGGTTTTTTAAGCCAGTTTTGTGCTTAATTATATTTTTTTTAAAAATTGAAGTAGTTCGGACAGGAATTTAATAGTTCCTATATAACATCACCGAGGCATGCTGCCCTAGACTGGAATTCTCAAGGAAAGCGTAAACCTGGCCGTCCTAAGTAGACTTGGCGGAGGAAGGTCATTGCGGAAGTGGAGGCTAAAGTAAGACCTTAGAAAAATTGAATATAACATTAGGCCGTACATATCAGTTTGAAATAACTAAATGAAAAGCAAGCTTGACCGTATCTTTTTTACTGTCCATATTAAATAATTAACATTTTGACATTGATATTATTTCAATTTTAGCAGTTTAGTTATCACATGTTACCCGGGATGGTGAAAGAATTCTAACGATACCACACACATCTAATCGGCGTTTTGAAGTTATGGTGGATTAAAGAATCGTACATACATTACATACATAAATGACACTGGTAGTTATTAAGTTATTATGACATGGCTGTGCAGTTCATTTTACGGTGAACAACGGACGGAGCTATAGCAGTTACATAACTCTGTCTTTTTCTTTCTTGTCAATATAACCCTACTGAAAAGATTACATATTTGCGGGTGGTAGGACCTTGTGCAGGGTCCGTCCGGATCGCTACCACCATCTTATCCATTAACCTACCGCCAAACAGCAGTGTTCGCACTGTTGTGTTCCGGTTTGAGGACAAGACAGCCGGTGAAATTACTAGCATAGAGGCATTCCATCTTAGTCCTTAGGGTTGGCAACGCATTTGCAGTCTTAGGATTGCATTGCAGTCTTGTGAATGCGAATGTCTATGGGTCACAGTTTCCACTTACCATCAGGTGGCCTGTGTGCTCGTTTGTCTTCTCTATGCCATAAAAAAAAAAAAAAAAAAAAAATACTTTCCGTTTTTTTGGGCAGTCAACAAAAAATCTGGGCGACGCACTTTTAAAAGTTATTGTTCCGTAAGAAAAAAAAATGGCGGCGCTAGGAGGTGAAGGTTATTTCTTGAATTGTTGTTGTGTTTGCTTTACTACACACAAAGACTAAACCCTCAAATGATTTTCTATTAATTCTTCGGTTATTCGTATTGTGAACTTGAAAGGAAATTGGCTCGAAGGTTGGACCGCTGCTGGGCTTTGTATGAATGGTTTAAATCAAGTGTGAAGGGATAAAAGGGAGGTGTTCTACATCAATTATTTATATACTTGTCAGCTTGTCACAACATAGAATAAAACAAAGTCACTTCTCGCTGTCTGTCTGTCTCTCCCAGGGCGAATATTTTGTTGTCGATTCCATTTTTTTCTCAGATTTCAATTAAATTTAGTAAGTTGGTAAAATCACTATGTCCTAAAAAAAATGTCATTAAGTTCCTCATTCGTTACAAAATTTTCCATATTTTGTGTAAGTTAATAGAATTTTTTTTAGGATATAGCGTCAAACAGGGCTTCCTATGATCAGAATAAACAATTTTACTGACTCACCAAATTTTATTGAAATCTGAGAAAAAAAGGCATCGACCACAAAATACAAATCCGCCCCCCTATGTACATACATACATACATACCGTCACGCCTTCATCCCAGAGTGGGGTAGGCAGAGCTACAGAATTACCAACAACTTTAACAGCCAGTTGTTAATTCTGTAACCACATTTTGCACATACAGGCTAAGATGTATATCATGTGTATATTAGTGACAGGTTGCAAGCCCATCGCCTAAAAATACTACAAGCCTTTAATCCCTTAGTCGTCTCTTACGACTTCCACAGGAAGGTATGGAGTGGTACTATTCTATTCTATTCTATTCTGCCGGCAACCACACGGCTAAATTCCGTTTTATGTACGGGTGCTACAGAAAACTTACAAAAACGAAGCGTAGCGAGGGCGGGTCGCTAGTAACTAATAAAACAAAATCATTATTGAACTATGAGGAATCTTTAATACACATTAAAATTGTTTAAAAATTACTGTTGGTAGGACCATGACTAGGTTCGTCCGGATCCCGTATTGCTACCACTATCTCCTTTCAAATATAAACTACTAGCTTCTGCCTGCGACTCCGTCCGCGTGGGATTCGTTTATATCATAGCTCCATACAAATTTTCACCCTCTATTTCACCTCCTTATGGGATGAATTTCGGGAAAAAAACTATTCTATGTCCTTTCCTATGATTCAAACTATCTTGGCACCAAATTTCACCTAAATAGGTTCAGCGGTTTAAGCGTGAAGAGGTAACAGACAGACAGACACACTTTCGCATTTATAATATTAGTATGGATGTCTTTTTTCATCGCCACGGCTTTTTATGTTCATAAGTGTTCGTATTTCTGTTAGGGTAAAGTCACCAGTGTCAGCCTCTACCTATACTTTGTGTGAGTGGGAAGAGTACGAAAGATATATTTCCCACTCTTCGCACTCATACAAGGTCGACTACCGGTCTCTGGCAGACCACTGGTGACTTTACCCTATTTAGAATTTGGTTAAAAATGTGTTATAATAATAAATATGACGATACAATCTTACGTATACCAGAACCAGGGTATAGGCTTGTTCATACTTTTTTTTTTTTTATGGCATAGAGTAGACAAACGAGCACACAGGCCACCTGATGGTAAGTGGAAACTGTGACCCATAGACATTCGCATTCACAAGAATGCAATGCAATCCTAAGACTGCAAATGCGTTGCCAACCCTGAGGACTAAGATGGAATGCCTCTATGCTAGTCATTTCACCGGCTCTCTTATCCCCAAACCGGAACACAACAATATATACTAATATTATAAAGCTGAAGAGTTTGTTCGTTTGTTTGTTTGAACGCGCTAATCTCAGCGAAGCGAGGGCAGGTCGCTAGTTAACTCATATAGAGAAACTAGCGACCCGCCCTCGCTTCGCTTCGGTTTATGTGAGTATTATATATAGCCTTTCTTGAGAAATGGGCTATCTAACACTGAAATAATTTTTCAAATCGGACAAGTAGTTCCTGAGATTAGCACGTTCAAGAAAACAAACAAACAAACTCTTTAGTTTTATAATATTATTAAGTATTATGTATGGAGTGACTTCCTTAAGTCATAACATAATCAACACACATTAACTACAGCAACCATTTTCCTTAACACTAATTAAGAAGACATAAACTTCATTGAACGGTATTTAAACTCTAGGAAAACCAGAATAAAACCAGATAAAACTAACCACAAGGAAACAATCATTTGCTTCGGCAATTATACTCAAATTAATAACTTTCATATCGGTTTTGAACTAATTAAAACAAAGAAAAAGAACTGCTATTATAATACCATACGGCAATAAAAATTTATAATAACCTTTTTTTTTTTTTTTTTTATGGCATAGAGAAGACAAACGAGCACACAGGCCGCCTGATGGTAAGTGGAAACTGTGACCCATAGACATTCGCATTCACAAGATTGCAATGCAATCCTAAGACTACAAATGCGTTGCCAACCCTGAGGACTAAGATGGAATGCCTCTATGCTAGTCATTTCACCGGCTGTCTTATCCCCAAACCGGAACACAACAATGCGAACACTGCTATTTGGCGGTAGGTTAATGGATAAGACGGTGGTAGCGATCCGGACGGACCCTGCACAAGGTCCTACAACCCGCAAACCTACCAGTACAAATAAAACAAATAGAAAAGGTTAAATTTTTAGTAATAAATTGAAGGATTTCCTTATTTTAAATTGCTTTTACAGCCTTCAAGAGTTTTTCAGTTTTAAAGATAACAATGTATGACTGAGTAAGAATATGATTAGATTTAGGTTAGGATATATAGAATAAGTTTTGTGTTGCTGTGCCCTAACAGGGTTTATGCTGCGACGTATTGTATACTTTGTTATTATTAAGATCTTGTAAAACCCATAACTGCAATGAATAAATGAATTATGAATTATGAATTACGAATATTATATATTGTTAAAAAAATAACCCCCCTCTCACCAGAACCAAGAATAATCTAACGACCTCTCGTATGTTAAAATACATTAAGCTGTTTAGGCTACAGAGCATGCCACAGCAATAGATATACATACACGATACCTACATATCGTCAAGGAAATTGATTCCTACACCACTTTGGACTTTGTCAAATAAAATATAATATCAGGGGACAATGTCACACCAATTGACCTAGTCCCAAACTAAGCTCAAGGCTTGAATTATGGGTACTAGACAACGATATAAATATTTATATAGAGAAATATATACTTACTTAAATATATAGAAAACATCCATGACTCAGGAACAAATATTCGCGCTCATCAAACTAATATCTGACCTAACCGGGATTTGAACCCAGTACCGCTAGCTTCGTAGGCAGGGTCACTACCAACTAGGTCAAATTGACACTGCAAATAAGATTATACGAAGTCTCTTACGTGTTGATTAATTACGTCACTTTGACATAGTCCAAAGTGGTCTAGGAATCAATTTCCTTGACTGTACATACTCTCGAAAAACATAACCCTTCACCTGACGCCGTTGAAAAAAACAGGTAAGAAAAAAATCTCTCACAAATCAAAACATAATTTGTATAAAAACCCAATTTAAGCGCGAAGTAAAACTTTTTCCACCCCAAAATGCAGGCTAATAACTTCTCATAAATCACTTTTTCGAACAATAAAAGACCTAAAACACTTTAAGAGCCAGCCATCATTCTTTGTATGCTAAAGTGAAAGAAGACTCTGCCAGCATTATAAGCATTGTCGGCCCCATTAATTACCCTAAAGTGATAAATTGAGTTTTCCAGCAAGTAAATTATATTTAAGGGAATAACGATCAACATTTCTTGTGTTAAGTTGCTTGTAAAATATTTATGTCTTAATGATAGAAGCCTTTTTTAAAGAAGATGATTAATTAGGGAATAAAGTAGCTATTAAAGTAATGATATTACACAATAACATTATTTGGACGCAAATAACACATAACCGACCGTCGCGCGTCGTTGAGATGATAATATCATTTATTTGTCTTCTTTATATTTTGTATTATTAATTATTACATAGTATTAAACAAAGTGGCTTTCCGTGTCTGTCCTTCTGTCTTTCTATCTGTGTGTATATCCGCGAACTCCTCCAAAATAACGCAACGGTTGATGCAGTTTTCACGATCAGTTAGAAATTTTCTCACTAAATAAATTCTAGTTTATGTACGAGTGTTACAGGAAACTTACATAAACCTAGGGCGGATCGCTTGTAGTTTATAAAGCATCGACTCATTTATTTTCACTTTGTTAGAATCGATACTTATATTTAGTAAAAACTTCACTGTGTACATAGTTCTCCTAACGAAACACTGTTGGGTGTTTCTTTATCGCTCTTTATTACTTTGTTTCATTTTGTTTTAACTAATCTTGCTTACTTTTTCATAATTATAATAGCTCTAGTTGTGAGTAAATAAGAGCTAATATACTATCAACAATATGATTACGATATAAAATATAAGCAAGATGAACTAAAATCAAGATTATAGACTTCAACAAAGTGGAATGGATTAAAGGCCCCCTGTTCTCCCGATTTTACCCAAGTTT